>OZ022240.1:17311635-17359135 GCA_963978895.1 Erpobdella octoculata | reverse complement strand
CCTTAAGCAAGGAGTTCACTCGCATTTGCTATAGGGGTAGGCGCCTATAAATGGCTGCCTCTGCAAGTACCCTCCCTCTCTCGCCTTGAGCAAGACTTGTCTTGATAAGGCGTATGCTAAATCTCAATCTCAATTAATAACTAACTGGAATGAAGACGTGCTGAATTCGTTGTTTAAGACAAAAAAACAGATGAAGAACATTGGATATCCTAAAAAACCCCAATGCAAAGAAGCAGGCACTCAAAATGATGATGACGATGATGATGATGTCGATGACGACGACAACGACGATGGCAATGGCGATGGCGATGGCGATGATGATGATGATGATGATGATGATGATGATGATGATGATGATGATAATGATGATGATGATCCTTACTCTCACAATGAAGAATTGTTGAAGGGGATGATGTATTGTCGCCATCAATTGCCCATTCCTGTCGTTGGACATCGCTTTCCGGAAAACAGTTGACAAAATTATCACCACTGATGTTTTATCATTATTTTGTTGTTGTCATGATAACCATAATCATTTTCGTCGTTATTATCATCATCGTCTTTATTTCGTCATTACTAATGTCATCTCATCTCATCTCAAATCAACTTAACTCATCTTCCGTCATTCTATCTCACCTCATCTTATCGTCTCGTCTCGTCTCGTCCAATCCCATCCCACCCCACCCCACCCTACCCCAACCCATCCCACTCAATCCCATCCCATCCCATCCCATCCCATCCCATCTCATCTCATCTCATCTCATCTCATCTCATCTCATCTCATCTCATCTCATCTCATCTCATCTCATCTCATCTCATCTCATCTCATCTCATCTCATCTCATCTCATCTCATCTCATCTCAACTCGTCTCGTCTCGTCTCGTCTCGTCTCGTCTCGTTTCGTCTCGTCTCGTCTCATCTCGTTTCGTCTGGTCTTGTCTCGTCTCATCTCATCTCGTCTCGTCTCGTCTCATCTCATCTCATCTCAACTCGTCTCAACTCGTATCGTCTCGTCTCGTCTCATCTCATCTCGTCTCGTCTCATCTCGTCTCATCTCATCTCGTCTCGTCTCGTCTCGTCTCGTCTCGTTTCGTCTCGTTTCGTCTGGTCTTGTCTCGTCTCATCTCATCCCATCCCACCCCATCTCATGTCATCCCATCTTGACTCATATCATCTCGTCTCGTCTCATCTCATCTAATCTCGTCTCATCTCGTCTCATCTCGTCTCGTCTCATCTCGTCTCATCTCGTCTCATCTCGTCTCATCTCGTCTCATCTCGTCTCGTTTCGTCTGGTCTCGTCTCATCTCATCCCATCCCATCCCACCCCATCTCATGTCATCCCATCTCGACTCATATCATCTCGTCTTGAAGTTCTACTGAACATACGCTACTTAAATCTTACTCGGTTTCATAACTCGAATCAAATATCAACTGAACTCACGGGGTGCTTTGTTAGAGGAAATGGGGTATAGGTTGAGCTGAATCGGGATCTTAAAAATCACAATTTTCTAACTTGCACCTTATGAGTGGCACTCACGACTTAACTAGTAACTAGCTTCACGCTGAATGCTAGCTTCTGTTTTTTGAGTGCCCGGCACAATTCATCGTGGAATTGTTCGTCGTGGAACAATTCATCTTGGAACAATTCGTCGTGGAACAATTCATCGTGGAACAATTCACCGTGGAACAATTCATTGTGGAAAAATTTATCTTGGAACAATTTATCTTGAAACAATTCATCGTGGAATAATTCATCTTGGAGCAATTCATCTTGAAACAGTTCATCGTGGAACAATTCACCGTGGAATAATTCATCGTGGAACAATTCATCGTAGAACAATTCATTGCGGAAAAAATTAATCGTGATCAACAATCGGAAAAGATACAAAATCTAATTCAAGGTTAATGCATTGTCATCTGAACTTTATGTACGTAATAAATATTATAGAGTCAACTGGTGATGAAGGGGATGAAATCTGTATTACAAGATTCCACCTTGGCGATTGAATCCATATATATAAAAGGCAAATATATGTGTATGTATGTGTATGTTCAAGATTGACATCCAAGCTGCTAGATTAATTTAAACGCATTTTAGCATAGAAGTAGTCTACATAAATTTATATCCATTACAAACGCACTTTATTTTACATTTTATGAGCGAAATACTTTTTTTAAGATTTATTTATTACATAATCATCGGAACCATAGAGTGTTGTTGCCGAGGAATTTATATACTGGAATGTTTTACTAAATTAATATAATTCTAAAACCTTATTTATAAAAAAAAAGCTGTACAAGCAGTTACAATTTTTTTATAAAGAGAGAGAGAGGGAGAGAGAGAGAGAGAGGGGGGTGAAAAATAAAAATAACGAGAGAAAACCACGTATATCCCAGAGAGAGAACGAAAGAGGGGGGTAGGGAGAGAAAAAGAGAAAAAGTTAGAGAGAGAAGGAGGAGAGAGAAGAAGAGAGATAAACTAAAAAGATTAAAAAAAGAAGGAATTAAAGTGAGAAAAATAATCAAAAAATTCCCGGGCGACGCCGGGTAACCCTGCCTGTTTAATATAAAGAATGTAGAAAAGTCCAAGCTGATTATACGAAAAGAAGTTATTTTGGGAAAAATAGCTCAACAGGTGGTCTTTTAATGAAGCCTAAAAGTATTTTAAAGCAAATCAATGCCAATACAACCAAGCCTTTAATTTTCAAAACAAAATATGTTGCTTTTTTGAAGGATTGGAGATGCTACGTTGTCATGTTGCTATTATAGGAGAGTTGTAAACTGTTGCTTAAAATACTGATAAATCATGGTGCTTTATTACAATAATTATATAATATGAAGAAGAAAAATACAAGTTAGAAATCAACCGTTAATAAAATTGTTTTTTTTTCATAATTAAAATAAAACATGACCAACCCTCTCCTTCTCTCCCTCACAATTTTTATCTTACCCATTCACTGGAGAGATGGTGGAACTGAATTAAAAAAAAAGGTCTGATTATCAATAAAGATTTTTCTACTTGCTTTTTGTTCAGACGTATTTTTCCAGTGAATAATTTATCGAAACTTTAATATTTGCAAAATCTTTGGTTTTTCTATCTGAGAAAATAAACTGCATCATCATCATCACCACCAACACCACCACCATCATAATCATCATCACCATCACCACCATCATATACGCCCAAAAGAAAACAATGATGGAAAGAAGAATTAAGTAAAAAAATAACTGAGAAAAAAGGTAGCCGATTGAGCAAGAAAGAAAAAGAAATAAAAGAAAAAGATAGATGGATAGATAAATGCAACGATAAAAGTCGTGTTTCCATGTTATTGTTGTGTGGGTCTAAATTCCAACCACGTCAGTGAAGCGAAAACAAACTGAATGAGAAGTAATGCACTTGTGCAAGCATTTGTGTCTGTACTCGTGCATGTCCTTGTATGTACTCATGCATGTACTTGTCATGTACTCGTGCATGTACTTGTCATGGACCTGTCATGTACTCATGCATGTACTTGCCATATACCTGTATGTACTCATGCATGTACTTGTCATGTACTTGTATGTACTTGTATAATCACTTGCCATGTGCCTCTATGTACTAGTACATATACTTGTCATGGACCTGTATGTACTCGTGCATGTACTTACCATGTGCCTATATATAACCAAAGATATATCTGTTTATGTACTTGTCTGTGTATATTGGCATGAACTTGTTATATACTTGTTTCTGGACTTGGGTATGCATTTTATTTGCTTATAAACTGTGTAGGTTTTTGTCCAGCTTGATTGTCCAAATCGTTATTAAAAAAATTTACGTGACAAAAAATACATTTTTCAAATAATAACGTTTTTCTTGCGACCTAAAAAGTATAAAAAAATATTCCTATGGGCCTGGCAGAACTTCTGAATAACTTGGTCACATTATGGTAACATATACTTTATAACAGTTTCTAATTCATACACAATGAAAAACGTTGGGCGCATTATTATTTTTTTTATAAATGTTTGTTTTACAGACGTTATGACGTTGTATATGCGCCCAACGTTTTTCATTGTATATGAATTAAAGTATTGTATTTGTATTTGCATAGAAATTGTACTCACAAATTGAAAAAAAAACCGCCTTATTTGTTGAACTAATATGTTTATAAAAAATAAAATTTTAGATATCGATATCTTTTGAATCTGAAATAAAATTATTCTGCTTTATAAACTATTTTAAGAACATTTGCTATTTAAAATATTTATTTAACATCAAATTATTGAATCTCAAGAATATTTCACAACCACCCCACCAAAAAAAATTTCCGGGTTTGCCACTGAATGTTTGTATAGTATTACTTGACAAGTTGATCAATACAGAAAATAAACAATAGAGCAGACAAAGCACATGATAACCGACAACAGCAGACAAACTCCTGAAAATGAAGTCTAAAAAGTGTTGACGTGTCCTAAATGTGATGCAAAACAACTAGGAGGGCATGTGAGTTTGTAGCGATGTGCTCATTGGCCAGTCTAATTAAAATTAGTCACGAGGTCGCCTTTCACCTTGCGCGTTGTTCACGTCAGCTTACAGGTGTGTGGTCCATGGTGTGTGGTTCATGTTGTAAGGTTCATGTTGTGTGGTTCCTGTTGTGTGGTTCATGTTGTGTGGTTCATGTTGTGTGGTTCATGTTGTGTGGTTCATGTTGTGTGGTCCATGTTGTGTGGTTCATGTTGTGTGGTCCATGGTCCATGTTGTGTGGTTCATGTTGTGTGGTCCATGTTGTGTGGTTCATGTTGTAAGGTCCATGTTTTGTGGTCCATGTTGTAAGGTCCATGTTGTGTGGTTCATGTTGTGAGGTTCATGTTGTGTGGTTCATGTTGTTTGGTCCATGTTGGGTGGTTTATGTTGTATGGTCCATGTTCTGTGGTCCATGTTTTGTGGTCCATGTTGTGTGAATGCGTTACACACACAAATTCACGCGAACAAATACACTTTATATATATATATATATATATATATATATATATATATATATATATATATATATATATATATATATATATATATATATATATATATATATATATATCTCCCTCTTGCTCTCTTTCAACTCTCTGTCCTTTTTACAAACTTTTTTTACAAACTTTTATTTAGGTTATAATCTCTGTTTGTGGGTGTCTTTCTCCGTACGCAAATCTTGTAAGTAAAACTGAACCAGCTTTTTGACTAGCTAGGATGCTGAAACGTTCAACATAGCTTTATATTGGATGACAATACATGATTATAAAAAACAAAAAAGAAACTTAATTTGAACATCTTTCGTATTTCTTAATCGAGTGTATTTTAAATAAAAGTTTGTGTTGAAAAACTCTGTTTTTCATTTACTTTCTTTTTTGTTGGGTGGGGGTTAGGTTGTCTCTCATTGTCTGTGTCTTTATTTCTGTTTCACTCTTTAAAAATTAATTTCTCCAGCACATCCCACCATAAACACAATTACGCATATGTTATTTATAGCAGACTTTTTTTTATCTTTTTGTGTTGAGAAATCTTCGTGTCTGTTTGTTATTCGTCGTAGGTTGATTATCTTTTTATATCTTATCAACATACCATCACATCATTTCTTCCTAATTTCATAATATCTAATAAAATCACTGTGCTCTTCTTTTACAATTTTCACTATGCTAAATGTTTATTTAAATATATATTGAAATATTTATCGCTGTTTTTAATATCAACTACCGCGCGTTGATTTTACAAAATGAAAACGTTACTTTAAGAAGATAGAAAAGACTTATCGAAACTTTATTCTTTATTTTTCAATAAACTACAAAACCATTCCAGAGAACCCGGTATACCATTTAGCGATATTATAACAATATTGTAGGCAAGATGGTATAACTGTACGTGTAAATCGTTCAAATTGTAAATTTAAAATTTCCAGAATTTTTTTATTTCGAATTATTAGAAAGGCATTTATTTGGATTTAAATTGTATTTATAAAAAATGTTTTCATGAAATATGTGCACATCCCTGCAATGAGAACAGAAATGAAAACAGAATAAAAATTAAAATAAACCGTGACATAATGAAAACAAAAAACACACAACTGCAAAACACCACACAACTGCAAAACACCACACAACTGCAAAACACCACACAACTGTAAAACAGCACACAACTGTAAAACACCGCATAACTGTAAAACACCACATAACTGTAAAACACCACGCAACTGTAACGCACTCAACAACAACACACAACAACCAGATAGCTTTAAAAATGATCAGCCTCTCTTCAATACCAACTACATACAACTACAAAAAACGCCACTCACCGTCCAGCTCCGCTACGTATGAAAGTGAACACGTGATCACAAGACAGGTTGCTAAGCAACAAATATTGATAGCCCATCCAACTGGTGTGTTCATTATTGCCTGAATCTGAGGTTGTTGAAGTAGAATAAGTTGATTTGATAGATGGATTAATGGATGGATATAATAAATGTAAGATAATGAATGATATAGATGGATGGATGGATGGATGGATGGATGGATGAATGAATGGATTGGAGTAATATTCGATAGAGAAAGGAAGAAACGGACAGATGGAGAAAATCAGGGACGTAAAGATAAAAAGAACCTCAAGAAGATGTAAGAGAAGACGACCAAAATATTTCATTTTAGAAGTTTAAAAAAATCAAAAGATTTTCTTGAAATCTTCGTGATTAAATTATTATTAAAAAAAACATTTATAAATAGTTATGACGCATATAAATATTGAATCAATGTCAAATGTTTACGTTTATTTTTATAAAAATAATTAACTTATTATTTTCAATTTACAACATTTGTAAACTGCTTTTCTGAGAGTTATTTAATGTTTAGATTAGATAATTTAATTTAATTTAATTTAAAAACTTATTTTTACGGTTAAACTTTGAAGGACAAAATAGAATATTTTATATTTAAAAGAAATGTTTAAAATAGAATTTTATAAAAACTTATTTGATATTTTGTGCAATTAAACATATCATCCAAGACGAGCACACTCTTCTTTTGCAACTAAAATTGAATTCCACTCTTAACAGGAAGCCAACTGACGAGACATACAGGAAATCTTTGAGAGATGGTCGTTATTACCTCACAAGCGGATGAATTCAATGTGACCAGATAGTTGGCTTTTAAATCCAAATGTCCTAAATTCTACATGCCTGTCTGTTATTCACCAGCAATCCAAAAAGTAACGTATATTAATAGTTATGCGCTTTTTTAATTGTTAAATTATGCAGGTTGAAACAAACTTTTTTTCGTTACGTAAAAACTGTGATGAAATGAATGGAAACAATGGAGAAATGCGGGCTCCACTCCAGAGAGTTATGCATTAATATGACTCCATATGCGTGCATGCTTCCACATTTATTTATTTGGCTCTTTGGTGTGCGCGAACGTGCGTGTGTGCGTGTGTGTAGAAATGCGAGTGGATGTGTGAAAGTTAATTTGGACTTGTTGTGCTGGTGTAAACAAATAATTGCCTGTTTATTGCTGTGTATGAATGTGAGGAAATACGTATGTGTTTTTGGTCCTTTACATTTAAGCTGTGGTTTAATAATGTCACTACTCACTGTGTTATAATGAAGTGCGTATGCAGCTACGGACACACATTTTAGCTAAAGAATTCATACCCATACCCATTCATAAAAATAAAAATGTTAGGGACGACTTTGATCGGTTGCAACGTCAAGAAGCACAGAAGTGCAACGTGAGTCATCGTGATTAGTTCTGACTCCAGAAAGATTCCAAATTTCAAACCGAGGATGTACACAATACCTATCCGTCTCCAAATATGATGGGAGTGGTTGGGGACTGACGACTTTGTCTTTGACTGATAAACCAAATAATCGAAAAAATGACTAATTAAAAGCAAATCAATTTCATCTACCAGCTGATGTTATCAACACAGATAGAGACCAGGGACAAAAACTCAACAATCTGATCAGGATTACAGTAATCATAGATTTGAGTGTCGTCTGCATAGAAATGGACCTGTAACTTAAGTTTGGCTCTAGCGTGATAAAGATCAGAAATGAATAGTGAGAAAAAGATTGAGT
The DNA here is from genome assembly GCA_963978895.1 of Erpobdella octoculata. Taxonomy (NCBI): domain Eukaryota; kingdom Metazoa; phylum Annelida; class Clitellata; order Hirudinida; family Erpobdellidae; genus Erpobdella; species Erpobdella octoculata. Next base: position 17,351,039 of record OZ022240.1, on the reverse strand, counting down.
CAAGGATGGATCACTGAAAAATTCCGCTCATCAAAGAGACAGAATGAACTGTAGGAAAGTAGAATTGGCAGAGGAAATTAATTGGACGTGAAAGTTTGTACATGGTCCAGCTTGTCTATTTGTAATAAACCGTGGTATGAGTTCACCTTTAATACAGGCTCGTAGAAAGATAGAGCGCCATTTGGCAGAAACAATTTTCTTAGCCACCCTTTCTATTTTTCGAAACCACTTGTGAAAAACTAATTTGAGACCAAAAACGTTTGTTCTATGTCGAAAAAATACAAAATTTAAACGTGTTTGGTCGAAAGCAAGAGCTAAAATGTGTTTTGTAAAGGCAATTGCTAAAAAGTGTTAAGCATACAAAGCATGTTTATTGTGTAAGTCTTTGGTGATCAAGACAGATTAAACTATAAACGCGAAGGCAGTCGTTTGCGCTTGCCGGTGTTGTGAAACCATGTCTCCCTTTAAAACGTATTTCCCTGGCAACATTTGTATACGTGAGAAGATCTCCATCGGCAATTTAATTTCGAAATTAAATAGCTGCGGGGTCGAAATATATTTCCCCCAACATGTAATTTGTCGCCCCACAGAAAATTTTTCGGTACAAAATTGTTATTTAATTAAGCCAAAAACGACATCACAAATTATGAAAGAGACTTCATTATGACAATTAAAATATTATACATCAAAATTTAGTAGATATAGACTGAAATTTAACAAACGAAAGAGGATACATTTTTCTTTGGCCAAAACTTTCTTCTAAAGCATAATAACATATTCCAAAATATTATACTTCTAAACATTATATGATATACTTTTATTATTTAAATGTTATTAGTTATTAATATAAAGTACATTCTGTGGAATATTGGATGTGAGTGATAAATAGAACTGCCGCATCTCTTCCTCTCGATTTGTAAACGTCACCTAAATTCTTAAAGATACTAATAATATTGTTATAATAATTGCATTGTATAATTATAATATATAACTATAATTATAATAATGATGTTGAATATATATATATATATATATATATATATATATATATATATATATATATATATATATATATATATATATATATAAGTTAAATATATTAAAATTATCCGTAAATTAAGCCTATAAATTTGTTTTTATGGGGTGATTATCACACAAGTGTGGTTTTTCTGCGTAGATGGGGAACGATTCCTCACAATTTGAAATATAATCGCCGGGGGTGAGAATATAACAGCAAGAGGCAAAAAATTCACCGTTGATATTTTTTCGTGACACCTGTACACAGTACTGTACACTGTACCAGACTGCGGACTTGTTATCTTCTGCCACATTGGGAAGAATCTTTAAGTTTGATTTGCTAGTAACCTAAAAGTTTATTGAGTTTACGCAACTATTACATATTTGAGAATGTTCATTAAAACCTGGATTACTAGCAAGCATATCATTTTATTTTTATTATTTTTTTAAGTCCTGCGTTTCCGATGCCGATTTGATGAAGTTTCTGACAATTTAATTGAATTATATATATTTCATTGATGCACACTATATGTATCAATTACCTGTCACCAATTTGTGTCTACCCCAATTCATTTCTGACCCCTTTGAACAATGTTTTGCGGAGTAGTGAATACTAAACTTTCGATAGTAATTTGCAGGTAATCACAATTTTGCTTAACTTTCCACTCATGTCATCATTAAGCTGCATAGGAACAGATGTCTGCTGTGTTTTGTTAGCATGGTAGTTAAATCATTTTGCCATTCCAAATTAATGCTGATCACATTAATGTTTTCGTTCACCAATTTGTGTTAGTGGTCATTTGTGACCCTCTTTTTGGTTAAACAAATAAATAAATAAAACAGAAAAATGTGAAACAATAAAACTTCTTGACATTTCAGAAGGTACATTTTCAGATTTTTTTCAACTGTTCAAATGTTGATGTTGCTCTGCGTCCAGTCCAGATGGGAGGCAACTCCAGGCTCTGACAGTCGCACCAGCAAAACCTCTAACAGCTGTCTTTTTTCAGTTGAGGAAACGATGGTCAGAGTCGCTGATTGGAGATTCTTTCTTGCATGGATGTCGTAAACGGATCTGGAGCTATAGAGGAGCCAACTGGTGGAGGCCTTACAAATAAATTGAGTCAGCCCAAAATAAACTCTTAAATCAACCTTCAATGTTTTTACAGGACTGGAGTGATGTGATCCTAACGTCACCTATCGGTCGCAAGCCTGGCCGCTGAGAGGTTTGATTTTCCGTTGGGCTGAAAAGCAGATTTGAATGACACGACTTACATGTCAAAACCAAAGAAAGCGTATCTTTTTATTTGATAAAGCGTATCTTTTTATTTGATAAAGCGTATCTTTTTATTTGATAAAATTTAAATACTGAATTTCATAACTAACTTTGACATTTTTAGTTTTTCAGTTTTAAGCAAACAATCTCTTTCTTTCTACCTCACATTTGGGGTCCAGGAAGCAAAATTATCAAAAAAAAAATTACATCATAAAAAATACATTTTTTTAAAAACAACATTTTTCTTGCGCCCTAAAAAGTATAAAATAATCCAATGAGCCTGACAGAATTTTTGAATAACTTGGTCACATTATGGTAACATACTTTATAACAGTTTCTAATTTATATACAACGGAAAACGTTGGGCGCAGTAATTTTTATAACTATGTATTTATTTATTTATTGAAAAAATGCCAGAACGGCTAGTAAGCCTTAGTCATAGATACAAGGAAACAGAAACCATCAAGAAGTGACAAAAAAACATCCAGATTTAACAGAATAGCAGAAAAGTAAAAATAACTCTAGCTGTAGTATAAGAAACTGTCCAAGTTAACCGATTTCAATGATAATTTCAATAAAGAAACGCTGGAACAATTTACAACATCAGCAGGGAGAGAGTTCCAAACCGCAACTATTCTGTTAGTGTAGAAATATTTTACAGCATCACATGTAAATTTATTAAATCTTAATTTATAACTATGACCCCTCGTTGATATTATATTGGTAGGAGCAAATGACAATGACATAGAAGTATTAACTAAATGGTTTATTAATTTATAACAGAAAACTAGATCAGCAATTAAACGGCGTTTTTCCAAAAATTGAAGATCAAGCAATTGAAGACGATCTTTATAGGAGAGACCAGAGACCGAAGGGATAAACCTGGTGAATGTTTTCTGAACCCTTTCAATTCTATCAACTAGGTATCTACAATGAGGGTTCCAAACCTGAGATCATATTCCAGTATAGGTCTGACGAAAGTAAAAAATGCCAGTTTGAGTATTCTACACTCAGTGGAAACGAGTAAAATTCTTAAGAGACGAGATATTGCAGCAGCTTTATGGGTAATAATATTAACATGATCTTCATATCTCAGACGTGAATCTACCTCAATACCAAGATCACGAATTGTTCGAACAAAATCCAATGTATGGTCGTTAATAGTGTACATGCTGGAGGATGGTGCTGTTCTTCTGTCATTGACTGTGAATACCAGACATTTTTGAGCCGCCAGTTTCAGTTGCCATCTTTCACTCCATCCAGAAACAAGATCAAGAGCATTCTGAAGGCTCACAGTTGAGGACCCAAAAGATGGATAGGGCATACGATATATTTTAACATCATCAGCAAATAATTTGCAAGTTATATCTGGACTTGTAAATATTCTTGGCAAGTCATTGATGAATAAAAGAAATAAAGGAACGCCACTGATCACTAAAATATCTTTGGATTGGAAATTTCCCACCTCAACTCGTTGAAATCTAGAATTTAAAAAATCAGTAAGCCAGCTCAGTAGATCCCCCTTAACTCCATAGGCCTTTAATTTCTGCAGGAGTTTGAGATGAGATACGGAATCAAATGCTTTTTTGAAATCCAAGTATATGACATCTAGCAACTGTCTTGTTTGTATCATCTCACTCCACCGGTCAGCACATTCAAGGATGTTAGTAATTGTCGAGCAGCCAGGAGTAAATCCGTGTTGACTTCAATTAATTAAATTATTTTTCAAGAGAAATTGGATAGGAGATCCATTGATGATTCGCTCCATTGCTCGGCAGCTCGTAGAAGTGATAGAAATTGGTCTGTAATTCTCAGAAACTGACGTCGGCCCTTTTTTGTGAATAGGAATAACTATCGCGATTTTCCATCCCTGCGGCAACTTCCGCTCTCGAAACCACATCTAAAAAAAGAGGTTGAGCTAATGATGTAGCACAATTTTTTAAAAATACATTGGGAATGCCGTCACATACTGAAGACAGATTACTAAAGTTTTTATGTTAATAATAATAATGATGATGATGATGATGATGATGATGATGATGATGATGATGATGATGACGATGATGATGACGATGACGATGACGATGGCGATGGCGATGGCGATGGCGATGGCGATGGCGATGGCGATGGCGATGGCGATAATAATAATAATAATAATAATAATAATAATAATAATTGGCGCAACGACGAGCTGTAAATTTATCCCTCTCCATTTCTTCATCATCATCACCACCACGAGTATTTTAATAATAATAGTAATAATAATAATAATAATAATAATAATAATAATAATAATAATAATAATAATAATAATAATAATAATAATAATAATAATAATAATAATAATAATAATAATAATAATAATAATAATAATAATAATAATAATAATAATAATAATAATAATAATAATAATAATAATAATAATAATAATAATAATAATAATAATAATAATAATAATAATAATAATAATAATAATAATAATAATAATAATAATAATAATAATAATAATAATAATAATAATAATACTAATAATTTATTTATATAGCTCCAGGAAACTCTGAGGCGAAAGTTCCTTCAAAATACAAGTTTTGAAATAATAAGTTTTAAATTTACTTTCTGGCGCAGTTCAACATTGTTAAAAAAAATTTTTGTCTCCCCCACGCCAATTTGTGTTGTCAGCTACATATGTGTATATTGTTTATGAATGTTTGAAACCGGTCGCCAATCATCGCATTGGATACAAAGAAGACCTTGATGTTGTCATTTTAGGACAAATAAAAAGCGCCGATGTATAAATAACTTCTGGTTTACGTTTCTCATTTCAAACTAGAGATATATTTCAAATGATAAATAAAATTAGCAGAAAACACTATTACTAACTAAACCAATGCACCAATGCACCACTATTAACTCATTCGCCTTATTCGACCAAAGTTCAAAAAACAAATATGACTTATACGTGCTAACAATGTGGTTTAGTGTTTATCCAATTAATTTTAATTAACGTGGCTTTTTGCTTTTGAGTGTATACCATTTTTGACTTTCAAACTTCTGTTAGGATATCTTGCGTGAAATTAGAAAAATAATTTTTTTAATGATTGTTGGCTCGGTATGAAACCTGGAAAATGCTTACATACTATTAGGAATATAATTTTTTCTACTTTTAAATTCAAAAAGCAATAGCCTTAATTTATGAGACGCCATAAAAAGTGTGTTCGAAAAACAAATGATGGTCCAAATCGGGTTAACTAGATTGGCAATAGAGACAGCTGTTCCAAGTAGGTTTTTAACGATATTTACTATTATTTACTGATATAATAATTATAAGTTGACGAAGACATTTTCCCTGTTTTAAGGTCACACATAACAACAGAAAGCAATCACATTGTAATTGTTTGTAAATATTTGTAAATTGCTGTGAGAAATCGTATATAGATGGAATAATTGTTGTGTTATTACTTTTTTGCTAAGAATGTGATAAATTAAAAAAAAACAAATCATAATTTGTTAACTTAATATCAGAGAACATAAAGCTGAAATCTGCAACTGTGATCGTTGTTGAAGTAAATAAACTGAAATAAATATTTGAGCTATTATAGTTCACTAGGGTTGGACCTACGCAAGCGCCTGTCTAGGATACATAACTATAAAATAATCAAATAACACCCACGCTGTCTTATCCCATGCAAAGTAAATTAACTCTAAGCTATAAACAAAGTAATTAACGAGGTATTAACAACTCGGAAAACATTATATAAGTAGACATTATATAAGTAGACATTATAGAAATAGATTCATACTAGAAGTGCCCGTTGCGGCTTCGCCCGCTTGAAATTAGAGAATTTGAACCGTGCATCTATAGTAGAGTACTGCACTGGCCGATTTTTTACGGCCTGGCCCGTTTCATAAGCCAAATTCCAGGCCTTGCCCTGTCCGTTTAAAATAAGCCCTGTCCGTCTACAATAGGTCCTGTCCTTCTAAAATAGGCCGTCCGTCTAAAATTAGGCCCCGTCCGTCTAAAATAGGCCCTATTTGTTTAAAATAGGCCCTGTCCGTCTAAAATAGGCCCTGTCCGTCTAAAATAGGCCCTGTCCGTCTAAAATAAGTTCAGCCCGTTTTTGCAGGCCTGCAATTTTTTATAAATTTGGCTAGAAATCTCGGCTCGTCCCACTTTCACTTCAGGTTTTGCCTGGCCTGTTTGAATATTCTAAAATCACAGCCTTAACGGACTCAAAACCTTAAAACTTGGAGACTAATTTAAAAAAATAATAATGGAAGATGTATCTTATTATTTAAAAAAAAACCTTAATACTGAATTTTAATGTTTTTACATTTCCAGTTATTTAGTTTTCAAGCAAATAATCCTTTTCTCCACCTTACATTTATGGTCCTGGAAGCCAAAACATAAAAATATAGTAAACTATGTGTAACTTTAGTTAGTTTCTAAGTAGTATCTAAATACTAAGTTTTATATCTGTAGTATTTTCAGTAAGCATCTGCGTCCCGATATCGTTATCTCGAATTCAATCGAGATTTCAAAACGATACGGGATTCCCGTATAACCATTGAAACGATACAGCCTGCGGAAGAAGTCTCGTATCGATATTAATTGGCGATACTTAAAATTTCAATCTCGATTGAAATCCCGAAAAATATCGGGATTTTTTAAAAATATTTTCCAATAAATAACGAAAGTCATACATATTTAATTAACGATTGTCACAACTGTGAATATTTGCAATTGATTCATCAACATTGATTAATTAATCTACCTATTGACAGAAGTTTATAACTATTATCATCCCCACTTTAAATTCGGTTTTCCAGACAGCCTGTAGCCCCATTATTTACTATTTTTAGTCTGGGAACCGGCAGCAAAAAAGCCACGCTCCTCTTAGGCTGCTAGTCGAGCTCTGCATACTACTGATACTACAAGCCCTACAAGGCAATCGTACTCGCTGACATCGATGACTATTATTATTAATGAGAATAATGAGTAATGTAATAGTAATGATCATTCTATGTTTATGTTTTGGTTTAGTCTGTTTCATAAACTTATTTTTTCAAATTTTTTACATAGAATTGGAATGATTATTTTAGTGTTTCGATTTCTGTAATTGACCGTAATAGTAGCTCATCCAAGATATATCTTTATAATCTCGATGATATTCTTGGTTGTGTGTGAGTATGTGTGTGCCACCTGTAGTGTGCACGACCATAGACTCCTAGATATTTAGGAGTCTATGGCACGACAGTGCCGTAGCCCGTATCGTCTGCAGCTGGAATTAGAAACTTTCTCAGCTTCTTTCTTGCTATTGCTAACCGCATTCGCCATCGCCTATAAATAAACACGCTGGGTTTTTTCACTTTTTTAATTCTTGCATAGAGGCACTTTCTCGTGTTTGTCATCATTATCATAATGCGAACTAAATAAAGTAAATAAATACTTTCTATCGGCGGTAGCGTTTTATTTAGAGTCTAAATTTAGACAAATAGATGTACCGAAACTAAACAAATGAAACTTATTTCAAGTTGTAAAAAAAAATTAAATTTGGTAAATTTTTATAAATTTTGAAATTTTTTAATATTTATATATTTTTTTTCAATGAATTTCTTTAATGTAGTTATTAATATTGTCTGTCGCGTATAGTTCATCATTCTATGTTATCTCTAGGCAAAATTTCCGCTTCAGTCGAGATCCCGAAATCGTATCGTATCGTATCGATATCGTATCGTTATTGGTCTAAGGGTCTCGTATCGTATCGTTTAATTCGAGGCAAATTTCAGAAATCGTATCGTATCGTATCGTTCCAAAAAATAACGGGACGCAGAAGCTTAATTTTCAGTTTCAGAGTGGCAGATATTCTAGAAAAAATTAACCATTGTTTCCACCCCACATTTGAAGTTCTGAAATCCAAATTTTTAAAAATTATAAAAACACGTATTTTGTTATTTTGTAGGAATAATCTAAATTGCAAAACTTTCACATTTTTAGTCCTTAGAGTTTTAAAGCAAATAATCCTTTTTTCCACCCCACATTTGAAGTCCTGGAAACCACATTATAAAAATTGGTAAATGAGTGAGTGAGTGAGTGAGTGAGTGAGTGAGTGAGTGAGTGAGTGAGTGAGTGAGTGAGTGAGTGAGTGAGTGAGTGAGTGAGTGAGTGAGTGAGTGAGTGAGTGAGTGAGTGAGTGAGTGAGTGAGTGAGTGAGTGAGTGAGTGAGTGAGTGAGTGAGTGAGTGAGTGAGTGAGTGAGTGAGTGAGTGAGTGAGTGAGTGAGTGAGTGAGTGAGTGAGTGAGTGAGTGAGTGAGTGAGTGAGTGAGTGAGTGAGTGAGTGAGTGAGTGAGTGAGTGAGTGAGTGAGTGAGTGAGTGAGTGAGTGAGTGAGTGAGTGAGTGAGTGAGTGAGTGAGTGAGTGAGTGAGTGAGTGAGTGAGTGAGTGAGTGAGTGAGTGAGTGAGTGAGTGAGTGAGTGAGTGAGTGAGTGAGTGAGTGAGTGAGTGAGTGAGTGAGTGAGTGAGTGAGTGAGTGAGTGAGTGAGTGAGTGAGTGAGTGAGTGAGTGAGTGAGTGAGTGAGTGAGTGAGTGAGTGAGTGAGTGAGTGAGTGAGTGAGTGAGTGAGTGAGTGAGTGAGTGAGTGAGTGAGTGAGTGAGTGAGTGAGTGAGTGAGTGAGTGAGTGAGTGAGTGAGTGAGTGAGCCAGTCACTGAAGGTCACCAAACAGTCGCTTAATTGTTTAAGAAGTTATATGGTTCAATTGTTTTCATTGTTTTCAAATAAGTAAGGCTGGGACATTACATAAGTAGATTATCAGCAGCGATTATACAGTTTGCGCAATAAGCCTCAGCAGAAGGTAAAAAGCTATAACTGGCTTAACGTCTAGTACTCCCAGCTAGGAGTCCATGGCTGACGTCATCAATGTATGCATTATCAGGATCACAAGTACAATAGATCTGCTAGTAATCTGCATAATTATGTACAAAGAGTTTATGATTGAAGATAATTTGTCCCAGCTAAGCAATATACATTGTAAAGAGAGTGGCTAAAAAACCAAACCGGAACAGCTGAATAACAAAATAAGTAAAGGAAAAAACGAATTTTTTAACACAAACTTTAATTTCAAATACACTCGATTAAGAAATACGAAAAATGTTCAAATTAAGTTTTATTTATTTTAATTGAATCATGTATTGTCATCCAATATAAAGCTATGCTGAAAGTTTCAGCCTCCTAGCTAGTCAAAAAACTGGTTAAATTTTACTTGCAAGGTTTGCGTACAGAGAAAGCCACACACACACAAACAGAGATTGTAAGCTAAATAAAAGTTTGTAAAAACTTGATTAGAATCATATTTCAAGGGTAGGTTCTGGATAATTATGCATAAACGTAACCAGACGGCCATAAAGGGGGGGGGGTGGTTATGGGTCGGTAAAATGGAACAATTTGTTCAAATTTGTTAATTTTTTTATAAATACAGGATAAAATGATGTTGTAAACAAACGTAAATGATAAATATACATAACAAGTTTTATAAAACAATGTTTTAATAGTTTAATAAGTAATTCGATAGCTAAGGACTAAGGTGATGACGATAATGGCCGTCAGCTCGCGATTTTGCGATTCTGACTGACTACATAACTAGTAGGTCAAAGTTACGGCGTTAGGGGCACTTTATAGCCATGGAAATTTTCAGTAATATATATTAATAACGCTTTAAGACGTGGAAACAAAAACTAAAGTTGCGGAACCCCAAATAAGAAGGTTATAAGAAAAATAAAACGTGTACTAAACTTCCAGACGCAATATCTATGTGAAGTAGGCGTGGCCAAGTGTATTCATTGGTCTCGTTGAATGCTCGAACTTCTTATGTAACCAAAGACTATTTAGGCTCAACTCAAAAGCATTTCTTTAACAAATTTATTTTTATCTTTACTTGTTAACAGATTACATTACAATGCAGCCCCAATTCATAGACTAGATGCAAATTTTGAACCATCTTAAATAATTAACATAAGAATTAAGGTTTTAATTTATATACCAATGGGAGGGGGTTTCAACCCCCAACACCCCCTGGTTACGCCTATGTAATTATGTACTATATGAATGCAAATAAAAAATGTTTTTATAACTTTTTGAGTTATTTTATATTATTTAGAATAGTTTCTTTAATTTGAAATAAAATGTTTTGTTTAGGATTTTGTGTAAGCCAGATGACTAAAACTTAAAACTTGTCAGTTCTCTGATTGAAAATTATTTAAATGCAAAGTATTGAATTTATGGTCACAAAATCCAATGCTAATAAGAAAAGATCGTGTAAAACTCGCTTAAAAACTGTATAAAAAGCGATATAATTTTTGAGAAAATGTTTCATTTTAAACATTGCTTATTATCGCTTCTTATCTTACTACCTTATTTAAGTAAATTTAAAATTTCGAGATTTAAACAGTTTTCCATTACAAGTTGTTGCACCTCACCATATATCTTTAGGTTTCTGAAGGTGAAATATTTTAAGCATCAACAAATAAAATAAAATTTTATATAGTCTGTATAATTAATATTATTAGATTTAATTATAAGTTTAAATACCAAAAAACGTATTTAGACATCGAATTCAGCAAGTGTGTGATACGTCTGTCATCTGGCGAGCATAATAAAAATGTAGATTATTTACATACAGCGGTATTATTTAACATTTTTTTCACTATAATAAAAACACGATCTTGTTAAGTGTTATTCTTTTCATCAACAAAAACTAATTGAAACAGTTTATTTGCTTTTATAATTTTATCTCTCTTCTTTCCTCTCTCTCTCTTCTTTCGTTTCTCTCTCTCTCTCTTCTTTCCTTTTTCTCTCTTCTTTCTTTTCTTTTTCTCTCTCTCTCTCTTCTCTCTCTCGCTTGATAACAACTTAGAAAACATGACGTTAAAAATCAACATTTGCCGTTAGAAAAATAACGTATAAATGTTATCCTACGTATCTATAAATATAAATGGCCTTACTCCTTATTCTTCCCAACAACCGTCAAGTTAGTAGTATCAGGTTTTACTCCTAGCATGTTTAAGACGCCATCTTGTAACCAAAGATACATAAAGATATATATCTTTATATTTAGTCCTTGAAGCCACTCTTTTCTCATCATTCCGCTTATATTATAATTCCTTCCGGCTGCTCCACGATCCATATTTTCATCCTTTCTTGGTTGGCTTGTACACCCAGCAACAGGCACACATACGCACACATACACACACACGCACACACGCACACACATGGACGATCAAACATAGATAAATACAAGAATGCATAACAACACACCCATATGAAACCGCTAAAAAGGAACACACACACTAAACCTCGAAGAGGAAATTTTTTTTTATTGAAAATCATTAAAACTTTTCCTGGAGAGTGAGGATCGATGGGACAGTGATTGAAAATTGAACGGTAGATGAGCGGGCTGGTGGTTGTGGTGGTGTTGATGACGATGGTGGTAGTGTTGATAATGATGATGATGTTGGTGTTTGTGGTAGTGGCGACAATAATCGTAATGATGATGACGATGATGATGTAACGATGATGATAATAACAATGATAATGAAGACGACGACTACTATGACGATAACGGGGATGATGATGATGATGACGATGACGATGACGATGATTATGCTGATGATGATGATGATGATGACGATGATGACGATGATGAAGACGACTACTACTATGACGATTACGGGGATGATGATGACGATGAAGATACGATGACATTTGACGATGACGATGACGACGACGACGACGACGATGACGATGACGATGACGATGACGATGACGATGACGATGACGATGACGATGCTGATGATGATGATAACGATTATGACGATGATGACGATGATGATGATGATGATGATGATGATGATGATGATGATGATGATGATGATGATGACGGTGATGGTGATGATGATGTCTATAGTGATGATGATGATGACGACGACGACGACGATGAAGATGATGATCAAGGAGATGGTGAAGGTTATGATGACTATCAGCAGTATTTGTCTGAGAGTATTTTTTGGCATGCATGAATGAGATATTTTTGAATGAATTGAAATATACTAGACTTTCTTCTTGTTAGTATTCCACTGGAATAGAGATGCAGAGAGTAGCACGGTCGTCCATTTGCAATGTTTTATTGAATTAAGCGGGTGTCAGTTCTCCTTGGAATCTAATCACAGCCGGAATGATGCTCCATTTCGTTTGTTTATCTCCACAACCCGCATCCTCCATGGGTACCATTCCACACTCATCAAAAAGAAAAAAAACAATTTTTTCTCTTTTCTTTCTCAAATCCACGTGCCAATAACAAAGGTCCGCTGGAAGCATCTCAACTACTCTGAATTGGTTTACGTTATTTTATGAGGCCGAGAAGTTTCGAGGAGACATCCATTAAAAATAGTCCCGCGCATTCACTTCCAGCCAAGCTTCCTTTCAAGAGATTTTTTTATTTTTACGCGCTTTTATTCGATATTTTTCTAACGAATTCTTCTCAGGAATCTTCTTCAAATGCATTTCCCTTATTTTTATCTTCGATTCTCTTTTTTATTTTTTTTTATAAAACAAATGTTATTAAAAATGGAAATTGTTCTTTTGTAGATAATTATAAAGTGATTAAATGTTGAAGATATCTTCCGTGTGACTTCAAAGCAAAAAAGTGACAAATTTGAAAAATGAACGCTTCTTCTGGTTCGGCGCAAGACCAATCAGACACGAGCTCAATATCTCTGCATAATGACGTCATCTATTTATGAATATTCATGAGAAAGGATTTGCAGGCAGAGTTATGTAATCCCATAGATGGATGTTGTTATGAATGTGGGAGGAGCTGTGGAGACAACCACGTGATGATATTGAGAAAAAACTTGTTTATTTATAAAAAAAATGAAACAAATTTTTTTTATTTTATTTTATAAATTTTTTGTAAATCTCAAAAATGTTTTCAATTAAAAGAAGTTTTCAGAAATGTTTGAAGAAGTCTTTTATTGGCAAAAAAAACTAAAATTTTTGCTTTTCGTTGTGGTGACTTGTTGTTACTTCTTAGAAAATTCAAAAAATGTATTTTTACGATAATAAAAAAGTAAATTTATTTTTCGAAACTTTTCCTTCTATCCTGCAGCAAACTTGTCAAATAAGACGAAGCAGGGCAGAAGCTGAAAGTTCAAAATTAAAATGCAATCAATCAATTCAACATGATGAAGAGACGTGGGTGGAAAGAAATTTATATATGTTTAAATATTCATTAGTAGGAGGAGTCATAAATATTAAGTTGTATTCTTCAACATTTATTCGATTTCCTACATACAAATATACTTCTATTTCCTACACAAGTTGTTGCCTTTTTTCGACAAAACTAAAATTATTTGTTACTGAGGAAGCCTTACAATGTGAGTGGCATGTCTTCCTGACTGCGTTGCTTTCATGTGATATTTTTCATTTGACAGTTTCAATTGTGACATTACTCACATGTGACTTTACTCACGTGTGACATTACTCACATGTGACATTACTCAATGTAACACTACTCACATGTGATATTACTCACATGTAACATTACTCACAAGTTACATTACTCAAATGTAACATTACTCTCGTGTGACATTACTCACAAGTGACACTACACAATCGTGACATCATTCATTTATGTCGTAACGAATTTGTAGCGTAAATCACTTGCGACATTACTCACTGGCGGCCCAACTCGCACCACACATGTATGGCGCTTGCACTACCTTACTTCGACTTCCAGAAAAATTAAATTTTAATTTTGAAAGAAATAAACAAATTATTTTCACAAAAACAAGACGTTCCATCTCATACATGGCTTCAAAAAAGTTGACGTCTCCGGTTTTCCAAAATGGCAACCTGGGATCTTAAATTGTCCATCCGATCGTTTGCGTTAACGCTTCACTGCAGTGCAATAACGCTCGGATGACTGCGGGACTGTTGCAATGGATGGTCTGCGTTATAAGTCTTTCAAGTTCACTGCAGTCTTACGCCATTTCTGGAAATAATCAATTTTATGCTCTCCCGCGTCATTCGGATTGTTTCAAATTGAAAGAAGAAAGCTGCTAGTCTAGCCATATTCAATTTAATTTTTTTTCTCATTTTTATAAGCGTTTATATTAAAAAAAAAAAGAATTATTATAGTTGTTGATAATTCTTCAGTTTACAAAACGAGAGAACCGAAAGATGAGATCGTTATAGAAGATGATTTATTTTAATAAAAAAATAATAAAAATTGAAGCAGGACGTGGAATTAAGTAATAATAAAGAAATTCATGCTACAATCAGATAAGAAACAGTAATTTATTACACACGAGAATCTTCTAACGCGAAATTAATGAAGATATCGTAAATATGCGCCATTTCTCTGTTCACGTCAATATGATGTGACTGTGTTTGTGTGTGTGTGTGTGTGTGTGTGTGTGTGTGTGTGTGTGTGTGTGTGTGTGTGTGTGTGTGTGTGTGTATGCTACACACTTCGTTGTATACAAAGCTTAGCTTACGCATTGTATAATGAAGATTTTGTTTATAATTTCTAAAACTGTATTAAGTTAGGTTATTATATTATTATTTACAAGTTCTATAAGTGTAATATAAGTGTTTAATATATTGTCCTTATAAATTCTGTAAATTTATTGCGTGATGTTAATGTTTAATATGATGTTTACAGGTTCAAAAAATATAGGTTTTAAATTCTAAAGCATATTAAGATTTGATTTACACTTTTTTTTATAAAATAAATTTTGACATTGTTTACAAGTTCTGTAAATATAGAAAGCATTTCCTTCATCACGATAAAAGAGCAGACAGATTGTCGATCAGAAGATTATCTGCTTCTGCTTGTACGAAGAACAGTTTTTGATGAATTTGATGAATAACTATTCTTAATGTTCCTTTTTATTTAACATAACAGCTTCCTGCTCCTTCTATTCTTTTTAATCTTTTCGAAACGATTAATTTTTGTTAGTTTTATTAACAGCTGTTTTTATCCAGTGAATGTTCTGATATGTTACCACAACTCAATTTAAACAAACACCACATTTAATTGCATTCCTTGCCCTATAAGGAAATTTCAAATTTAATTAATGTCTGTAATTGTGTGTAAATTGCTGCTTATTTTTGGTGTATTATCACACACAAACATATACATACACTCATCCACACATACACACGTATACATACACATACAGTGGCGCATCCACAGGAGGTTTCTGGGGTCTGAACTCCCCCCCCACCCCGAAATTACTCTCGAAATTTTTTAATGCATGAAAACTCGACGTTTTTAAGTGTATTTCTGCCAAGGGTTATTCAGAAATTTTTTAACGCATTACTTGACTTGATTTAGTGTAAATTAATACAAATGAACCGTAAAAACTTCTTTTTCAAAAATCTGATTAAGTGGTTCAACTCTTTTGAATTTGTATAGATATTACACAGCAATAATTAACTATATTTTGGCTAAAATGGCTGATATATTGTCAAACTAAAATAACTTATATGTCTAATTGATACACAATATTATTTCATGATATGTTAAAACATTAGATGTTCTTGAACATAATAAGAAATTATTCTGCCCTTTGAAATTAAATTTGATTTAACTGTTTTAAAAACGTTTATTGTTTAATAGGGTTTAAAAATTATAAAATAATTAAAATTGAAAAAAATTTCCATACCTTTTTAAACAATTTCCAAACCCTCCGAAACATTTTTTTCAACCCCCCACCAAAATCTTGAGTGCGCCACTGTTCACATACATACCCACTTAACATATATGTATGTATATAAGAACATGTCCTGACTGACTGATTGACCAACCGACCGACCGACCGACCGACCGACTGAGTTAAAACGCTTTATCCTAGGAACGTGAAATTTGGAACTTATATTATTTTTATAGCGCCAATAAGAGAAAATTTCTAAAAAAATTTGCTCCTGAGAAGACAAAACAGGAAGATAAACTTTTTTCTAAAAAAGCATATTTCAAAAAGGCAAAAAAAGAGAAAGTTTTGAAATTTGGTATTTATGTTCCTAAAAAATAAAAATTACACGTTTCAACATTTAAAAAAAATTTGGTTTTGGGAACCTCAAATGTGGGGTGTAAAATAGAGTTATTTGTTTTTTTTCAGAATAACTGCTACTCAAAAACTTAAGTGCTACAGATGTAAAAATTAGTGTTTAGTATTTACTCGAGAAAAAATGATATACGTGTTTTACCAATTTTTGATAATTTGGTTTCCAGGACCTCAAATGTGGGGTGGAAAAAGGAATATTTGTTTAAAAACTCTAAAAACTAAAAATGTAAAAGTTTTGCAATTTAGTACCAAGATTATTTTTACAAAATAAAAACTTATTTCACCATTTTCCAGAACTCAACTGTGAAGTGGAAAATAAGGTTGTATTTTAGAATAACTGCTACTCAAAAACTGTAAGTGCTAAAGATGAAAAAAACAGCATTTAGTATTTACTCAAGAAATAAAGATTAACGTGTTTCACTATTTTTTTTTAATTTTGTCTCCGGTATCTGAAATGTGGGGTGGAAAAAAGAATTATTTGCTTTTTTAGTAGAAAAAAGATGGTTCGATTAAAAACCCAAAACCTAAAATAAAAAGATACTTATTTCACCATTTTTAGAAAATTTGGTTTTTGTGGCCTCAAACGTAGGGTGGAAAAAAAAGTTATATGTTTTTTTAGAATAACTGCCACTCAAAAACTGAAAATACTATATATATATATATATATATATATATATATATATATATATATATATATATATATATATATATATATATATATATATATATATATATATATATATATATATATATACGATTCGACAATATTACAACAATATATATATATAAAGCTAGTAGGTAAAAGCTAGTCAAATTTTCTCAATTTATATTTGATGACAAGGGGAAGGTTTTTTCTCGTAATGGTTTTAAGAAGTTTAAAATCATAAAGTATTTGAAATAAATTTCTGCATCAATTTTTAATTCGTATTTTTCTTATTTGGCGCCCCATAAAAAGGCGTCATGAGACATTTGTTCTTTCTGCTTTCCCTCGCTACGTTTCTAAGATGAGGTGTTCAATAGTGTTCATGAATGAGAGGATGTAAAGATTGCTAAGAACGGTTAAGGCGTTCTTGTATGACAGTGATGTTAGTCTGTTAATTCTTTATAAGAAGTATTTCGCAAAATTTTATAAACCTTCGATCATAATTTGACAAAATGACGGAAAATATTTATTTAATAACATTTTGTGCCCTGAATAGTGTTTTGTTCTGAGAAGGAGGAGGAAGAAGGGGTAGTTGATTTTAGGAACGGAAAGCAGGAAGGGGGAAGTGAAATTCTCCTCACATCATAGAATCACACTTGTGTGAAAGAACGTCGGTGCTATTTTATGAAGATGTGCACTATCACACTGCCATACACAGACATAAAGATGTACACTGCTACACTCCACATACGTTTTAGATGTGCACTGCCACACTCCACATACATTCAATGCTCGCTTGACTTTTTCTTCGTGGGAGGTCCAAGAAGAGGTTTTAAATCCTCCTGAAATGTTTTTTAGCGTCTTTCTTGAAAGAATTAAACGTTGGTTTAAATTTAAAATAAAATCTCATTTTGTGCACGAATGTGCGTGTGTGCGTGCGCATGGAGGGACAGTCTTTGTGTGGCGACCTTCTTCTGTGCAACTTCCCATCAGGGGTTTTTATTTTTATTTTCGAATAAATTTATTTCATTTGAAGTTGTTTAATTTATAGGCCACCTTGCTATGCAGAGAGCCCCACGGATGGAACTGATAAACTGGCACTCCTTCAGATACAGGCACTCCATCCATTCGAAGCCAAGCAATTGAAACTCTTCTTTGACACATTCATTTCTGTGTTTTTATTGCAGCAATTAAGTAAATGAAGATGTTGTGATTGTGTTGTACAATATCTGTTACATGCTGCATGAAACAATGGGTGTTGTGCAATGTATGTTGTTAAATTATATTGTAACAAACAATATAATAAATTTTTATAATGGGATATTATTAAAGTATGAACCTATTTAAGAAGCATGCAATGTGTGTAAATGAATGATATTGCTAAATGCCTTTTTGTAGTAAATATTACTAAATGTACTGCAACGAAGAACTGATACAAAGATAACATAGGAATTCTTTCGTGCGGTCTGTAACGAAAATAAAGAAAATTCATATTTGCAGCTCATCCATGCAAGACAACGTGGTGAATTGAATCAACAAGTTTCAAAACTATGAAAAATTGTAAACATAAAACTGTGAAGTTATGCAAAATGATAACATAATAATATAATACAAATGCAATCTCGTTCTTTTTGAATAAATTTTTAAATCAAGACAATATTAATAATTAATAATAATATTATGAGATTAAATTATGTGGTTAGATGTATTTATAATTTTATACATATAATGTATAATGTATAATGAGTAATCAGTAATATATATATATATATATATATATATATATATATATTGAGGGTGACCCAAAAAAGTGAGAACATCTCGTAAGATGTGACCTAATTACATCAAATAAAATTAGTGGCGTCGATGCTTAGAAAAAGTCGTTTAGAAGCAAGATGACACATTGAACATGATATTTATTTATTTATTCATTTCTCCAACATATATATAAATATATATATATATATATATATATATATATATATATATATATATATATATATATATATATATATATATATATATATATATAGACTTATGCATAATATATAAAATTATAAATCATAAGCGTTAAAAGTTGAAAATAGGTAGAATTATGTTTGCGTGTGTTCGTTTTAAACATTTAAACTTTTTGCTTTTATCACTTGCAGATGCTTAATTCGTTAGGATGAAATGTGAATGAGAAAGGAAAATAAGCAGAAAGTTGAAAAAATTTTGTTTCGAATTGTTGAACAAAATTGTACTTCTGTTAGTAACTCACGTGTGTATGTGTATCTATATGTGAGTGTGTATGTGTATCTATATATGAGTGTGTATGTGTATCTATATGTGAGTGCGTTTGATGGTATGTGAATGGGCTTGTTGATGATCGCAAGTGTGAAGTGATAAGAAAGATATTGTTTTATTGCTTTACCGTTTATGTCATTCTTCGTGCAACTGCGTGTTTCTATGTATGGAATGCAAGCATAACATCATCAATGATTCCACAGAGACTGCAGTTTAGTGGAAAACCATGATAAGGGGTCTTATCGTTGCCTTTCATCGTGTCTTATCAGTCGAGTTCAAAAATGACGAATGGGCTTTATTTGAGGAAAATTAAGGTATCAAACCTACGTGGCTTGTATGAAACCCCGAGTGAGTGAGTGAGTGAGTGAGTGAGTGAGTGAGTGAGTGAGTGAGTGAGTGAGTGAGTGAGTGAGTGAGTGAGTGAGTGAGTGAGTGAGTGAGTGAGTGAGTGAGTGAGTGAGTGAGTGAGTGAGTGAGTGAGTGAGTGAGTGAGTGAGTGAGTGAGTGAGTGAGTGAGTGAGTGAGTGAGTGAGTGAGTGAGTGAGTGAGTGAGTGAGTGAGTGAGTGAGTGAGTGAGTGAGTGAGTGAGTGAGTGAGTGAGTGAGTGAGTGAGTGAGTGAGTGAGTGAGTGAGTGAGTGAGTGAGTGAGTGAGTGAGTGAGTGAGTGAGTGAGTGAGTGAGTGAGTGAGTGAGTGAGTGAGTGAGTGAGTGAGTGAGTGAGTGAGTGAGTGAGTGAGTGAGTGAGTGAGTGAGTGAGTGAGTGAGTGAGTGAGTGAGTGAGTGAGTGAGTGAGCCAGTCACTGAAGGTCACCGAACAGTCGCTTAATTGTTTAAGAAGTTATATGCTTCAATTGTTTTCATTGTTTTCAAATACTTAAAAATCGAACAAATATCGTGACATTGACATCTCTAGACAAAATGTTTCTCCCAGAATCTGTGACACGTGGCTAGTGTGAGATTTTCGAACATGACGTCGTTTTCCTAAGAAAATGTTCAACAGTCCCGGGACTTGCATCCGATTTCAGTACTTTTAACTTAATAGTTAATTTTTCTTTTTATAACCTAACATTTTAAATGATGTTGTTTAATTATGATGGGAATCAAGTATGATGAAATATAAATATTCCTAATTCTAATTTCTAATCATTGTTTCTCCTAAGTAGCACAATGCCACCACCACCATAACCACCGTAGTCTTCTTTATAATCACCACAAAAACCTCAACCGTCATTATCATCATCATCATCATCATCAGCATCGGTATTGTTACGGCATTCGTCGTATTGGATAAAAGATTGGATAGCTATTCTTTACATTTAAAAGATTTTAAGTACCGCCATAAAGCATTTGTGATATAACAATAAGGAAGTTTTTCTTGTATATTGCCAATATTCACTTTAATATGTTTTCCGCATTTTCTTGCAAATTCATTTAAAAGCAAAACTCTAACAAACAAATCTTTCTTTCAACTCCAAGTGACGTGGGCCTACATCACGTGGTACACCATGACGTCAGCGCATGACCATGTCGTGACGAAAGCTAATTAGGGATTCAGTCGAAATATGTCTTATTGTCACAGCAATTATTTTACAATAATGTCGTAAAAAACTTGATAAAACATAATTATTTCAGAGAATTAAACTTAATATCACTCATAGCATCGTTATCATAACCACCATAAGCGAACAGATGACTTCAGTTGTATTTCATGACAAGATTATTGCTTTATAAAATGCTTTCTTATAAAACATTCGAGACTTCTCCACAATCAAAGTTATATATATATATATATATATATATATATATATATATATATATATATATATATATATATATATATATATATATATATATTATTAATTTTTTTATTGGAAATTGAGATGAAGGTGGGCGCTGTGGAGCGTCCATAAAATATTGAGGATGCTCATTGGAGACGAACAATCTCGACAGCAATCTCTTAACTTTTCCGCGTGGCTTTCCATATCTCAATTTCTTCTTTGTCAATCTTCATTGCTTTTTGAATCCAACTTTACAGTTCGAATCTTGTGTAGTCATGAGCTTCTCTTAGCTATTCAGGACAAAACGACAACTATCATTACCATGACGGCTCAGCGCCAAGGTGGCTTGGCGTTTCGGTCTGAGGCTTGTGTTGAATTTTGCTGATTTACTGATTTTACTTTCCTTGCGAAAATCTTAAGCTGATGAATTTTTTTCCTTTCTTATCGCTCTTACTTATTAGTTATTTTAAGTTCTGATTATTATGTATTCTTGGGATTTTTTTCGAGCGCCCTCTTCTTTCTCTACCTTGCCTAATCGTACTGTTAGACAAAGAGTCTATTTTTTTAAGATTCTAGATTTAAGTTATATTAGAAGATATAGACGGAAAAATATTGATAATAAACCCAACCACAGTAATCTGATTAATTTCAATGCTTTTTTTAATATCACCAACCCTAGTAATTCTGATAATACCGATAAAATTGTAAGATTAAATCAGAAATTAAAATGAATCTATATAAAATCTAATATTAATAACTCTAATAAGTTAAATATCGGCCTCTTAAATATTCGATCTTTTAATAAAATCCATTTTATATCTCTTAATTAACAACATCTCATCTCTTGATTTATTCTATTCCTAAAGGTGTTCCTTTATTGAGCAAGCCAGGACTTCTACTAGTCTTTTTTTCTATTGTCATTCTTCTTACGGGATAATTTGTATTATGTTTAAGTTTTTTTCTTTTTCTGTGTATTCTTCGGTTGAATTCTCTCTTTTAAATGTTTTTTTTGCCTCTTTAAATGCAACTTCTAAAAAATTAATTTTATTGTTGTTCACAGGCCTCAAAATTGTTTTACACAACAGTTTCTGGACCATTTCCATAACTTTTCTAAATTTTTATTTTCTCTATTGACACCATTATATTTTTAGCGACTTTTATATCCATATAAATAGATCTACTGACTCTAGTTTTTTTAGCTTCTAGAAATTTTGTCTATTTTTAATCTTTTTTAACACTGAGATTTTCCTACTCATAAACATGACAATACTCTTGAATATAGAATAGAATTGACCAACACACGATAATAACGGGATTATACAAATGACCAAAAGACATAGAATAACAGTGTGCTTCTAAGTTGTTTCCCATAGCATATGCATTTTTAGACCAAATTGGCAATTATAAGAGTTTCTTTCAAAAAACACCACATGAAACAAAACTAGTTATAGAAGATAATATAGATACTGATGTTTAATGTGCATAGTCAGGTACACTAATTAGTAGAAATTCATTCAAAATTTTTACATAAATCTAAAATTTTCAAACTTTATTTAGATGGCAAGAATGATTGAGGTGCTTCAATTTTCCTGTTGTGAAATCATTGTTGCTACTTTA
This sequence comes from Erpobdella octoculata, assembly GCA_963978895.1. Taxonomy (NCBI): domain Eukaryota; kingdom Metazoa; phylum Annelida; class Clitellata; order Hirudinida; family Erpobdellidae; genus Erpobdella; species Erpobdella octoculata. The sequence continues at coordinate 17,328,305 of OZ022240.1, read as the reverse complement.
TTCTCTACAGAGGCAGCTTAGTTTACGCATGAAATAAACTTTTACATGCGTTTGCCACTTTCACTATATATTTATAACATTCACCTGTTGTTTCAGATGTTATGCAGCATACATGTAACTAAAAACTTTTTGAATAAAAATAAAATGCTCCAGGTATGTTTGCAGGTTTATTTTCTAGATAAAATTTTGACAAGCTAATCCACTACCAAAATCGAACGTGAAAAATTTTATGCATGGTTGTAACTTATCAAAACTTTCGGGAATAAAAATCATTTTATAGTCTGAAAACCAGGCCTATTCATATGGTTTTTTTTTAATATTGACTGACCCCATATTATTGAGTGGGTCATTAGTTGAGCAACGTTCTTAATAATAAGAATCACAAGTAACAATTTTAGATGCTCTATTATGAAAAATCTCAAGAAGGAGCCTCACTGGAGCAAAACTGCTACGCGTAACTCTTGCATCAAACATACTTAAAGATGTGTTTTTACAAACTTTTATTTAGGTTACAATCTCTGTTTGTGTGGGTGGCTTTCTCTGTACGCAAATCTTGCAAGTGAAATTTAACCAGCTTTTTGACTAGCTAGGAAGCTGAAAGGTTCAACATACCTTTATATTGGATGACAATACATGATTCAATAAAAAAAAAAACTTTATTTGAACATCTTTCGTATTTCTAAATCGAGTGTATTTGAAATTAGAGTTTGCATTAAAAAACTCGTTTTTTCTTTTACTTGTTTATGATATTCTGAGTAAATACAACTTATGAGAAAAAGATTATGTTGGTCTGCTCATAAAAATTTGACATTCAAAAGGCTCATCCAATCCAACAATGCCCAGACATATTGATACATAATTCAGCTTTCCCAGGTTATACAGTAGCGGCTACCGCTAGAGTCTACTTTTGTAGTTCCAAACCATTAGCCGACCAGCCACACCGCAAAAAGTATGTATGGCTTAAATACATGATGTAACGCGAGCGAGGCCGCGACGGGTGACTGCTAATGTTTTCATATTCAGCATTGTAGAGGTATTTTGGCACCAGTAGTTGTATAGTACTTGAAATCTTCATGTGTCCATTAAAACGTTCTGATAATTGCATTATAAGTGCATCCACATATGGTGTATATTGTATATACTTTGTCGATAATTCGTTAATGGATCATTCGTTTCATAGTTTGATCGTAATGTTTATAGGCCAACTTTTCGAGAAATAATAAGAGATTCTCCAAAAAGGTTTTCAGGTTTTATAAAAACGTCGTGAAAGTCAACATTGAAATTTTTTCGACAATTGTTTAAAATCCAAAGACAATTCTATGAATAGGTTCATTTAAAAATTAAATGTCATATGATACAATTTAAAACAATAATAATTTTGGAATATTGCTTCGGTAATTTTTTATATTTTTCATCATAACTTTAATTTCTTATATTTTTGATCATAGCTTTAATTTCTTATGTTTTTCATCATAACTTTAATTTCTTATATTTTTAATATATATTTTTACCTTTTATGCTAACCTAGCCGTCGCTATTTCTTGCTTGCTTGCTTATGGACGAATCTTGGAAGTGAAAATTAAACAAATTCCCGCTATGCAATCAAGTTGAAACTTAAAATGTATGCTCGCAACTCATGAAAATGCAATCTTTCAATTTTTTAAATTTTATAAAAAAAATAAAATTTTAAGAATTGTTTTATCCATCCAAAATATGAGGTATTTACAAAAATTTACGTTTTTTATCTTTTGTAACTTCTTATATTTTTTTTATTTTTTAAATTTTCTTAATCACATTTTGACCAATATTCCTTAATTTCGAAGAGGGCAATTGCTCCCAATGCCTCCTTAGTTGCGCCACTATACCTATTTATTTATTTATTTATTTTTATTTATTTATTGGTGCACAAACAGAGGGACCCAAAGGGCCACTAATACTGTTCGGACAGAACACAATAAAAACTAAAGAAAAACAAAACAAAATAAATCGTCTGATGTGAGGCGACGAGCCAGGCAATATGTATGTATATGATCTGTGTATTAATGTTGGTTGTAACTTTGTGTGACTAGTGTAACGCTGTTAGGTGGCGCTGCAATCGCAAACTTAGTTAAGACATAGTGAAAAGTTTAAGAACTCAGAAATAGCAAAAACAGCCTAATATATTTTTATTATTTATTATTTATTATTACGTCGTCAAATAGCAGGGCCAACGGCCACTTACACCATTTGGATAGCCATATAAACAAAACAAAAGTGTGATTGTGAATTCGAACAAAAAGAAAACAAAAGTGGAAGAAAAAGAAACAAGAAAGGAGACGCAAAGTGACGGTTCAACCTCAGAGTTCAAGCTACAAAACAAAGGCAAGGAGCAATTGAGAATGCCATGTAAGGAGACGCAAAATGACGATTCAACTTCAAAGTTTAAGCCACAAAACAAAGGCGAGGAGCAATTGAGAATGTAATGTAGGGTAGATTAATCAGGAATAATTCCCCAGATGTCTTCCACTGTAATGCCTAGAAAAAAGAAAAAACTCAGTAGATATGAGAAGTTCAGTGTTCTTGACCTCCATCTCCGACAGGATTGTTAGCTGTTGACGAGAAACCTGGCTAAGTTGTGGGTCAGGAGACAGGACTTGAAACGGGAAAAGGTTGAAGAGTTTATAATTTCAGGTGGGAGCGAGTTCCATGGGTTTATCACTCTATTTGTAAAGAAATGTTTCCTGATGTCTCTGGAACACCTCTCCTGTCGCAGACGAAGTGAGTGGCCACGAGTGCGTGTACTCTGGGTAAGTTCTGGGAAGCCTGCAATTTCACAGTTGGCATAACCATGTATGATATTGTAACAAAAACATAGGTCATTGATCAAGCGGCGATGCTCCAGAGACATGAGCACAAGACGTTTGAGTCTGATATTGTACGGTAATTTTCTTAGGTCTGGAAAAGCTCTTGTGAAATATCTTTGTGTGCGTTCGATCTTGTTTATATCTTGTTTATAATGAGGGCTCCAGATGGGGGAGAAATACTCTAAGATGGGGCGGGCATAGATGGTATATGCTCTTGTGAGAAGATTGTGGTCTCTTGAACGAAAGCATTTGAGGATAAGACGTATCCTGGTGAGAGCTCTATGGACAATAGAGTCGATATGTGACCTAGATGTTTGTTTGTTGTTAATGAATACTCCAAGGTCGCGGATAGTATCAATAGGTGATATCTTTTGCAAGCCGATTGAGTATGTAGAAACTGGAGCTTTACAATGAGATCCTCTGATGGGGCAGGGGAAACATTTTTTGGGGGCTAGTTGAAGTTGCCACGTTTCACTCCACAGCACTAATCGGTTAATGGCTAACTGTAATGATACATTGTCAGGAGGTAATGATGAGTACAATTTGATATCATCCGCAAATAACGTAATCTTCACGGAGGTATCGTGAAATAGATCAGCCACGTCATTAATGTATAAGAGGAATAGGGTTGGACCTAGTACGCTGCCCTGGGGGACACCGCTAATCACGCCAGTCGAAGCAAAAAGGCGATCATTCACTTTCACAGTTTGAGATCGATTTGATAGAAATGCCTTTAACCATAACAGTAAATCGCCAGATATTCCATAAGCTTGGAGTTTGACTATAAGTTTTTGGTGTGAAACCGAATCAAAAGCTTTTTTTGAAATCGAAGTAGATAACATCGACATACTGGTTTGAGTGAATTGCTTGTGTAGACTTCATCTTTAGGAAACCATGTGGTTCTGGGGTAATAAGATTGTTTTGATGAAGATATGCGAGGATGTCTTTGTTGATTATCTTTTCCATGGCACGGCAAAACGAGGAAGTGAGAGATATGGGCCTGTAGTTGGCCACTTCTGATGTTGCTCCTTTTTTGTGGATCGGTGTGACATGCGTGGAGCTCCAATCGTTAGGCAACATATGTGCATTGAAAGAAAAATTGAAGATGGGGCAAAGTGGTATGGCCAGACCAGTTGCACACTCTTTAAGTAAATTGTTTGGGATACCATCTGGACCCGACGATTTGGAAGATTTGAGACTACGAAGGATCTGGATGATGCGATCTGGGGTGAAATCAATCTTTTCAAGCGTACTGAATGTACGCGGAGGCATTTCTGTGCTTGTTCCATCGTCAGTAGTGAAAACACTGGAAAAGTAATTGTTGAAGGTGTTGGCAATCACCACTGGATCCGACGTTAATGTGCCATCTGATTTCTTAACTTCCTGCAAAGGACAGCATATTGATAGCTTTCTATTTATAAATTTGTAGAAGCAGCCCATATCGCCACGAGAAATGAGTCCAAGTTCTTGTGATTTGTGGTACTCGTCAATTAGTCTCCTAACGTTCCTGGAAAAAAAATTGTAAATAATTTTGTCCTTAATTTTCCGACCGACAGTCCATCTTCGAAAAGCCTGAAGTTTGCATCTCTGGGTATTAACTATGAGTGTTGGATAGGTTGATTTTTGACTTTTAACATTTCTCCTAACTTGGTTACGTCTTGGAACAAACATGAGTAGGGCATCTCTAACAACAGCAAGGAATCCAAGCCAACAATTATTTACAGAGAAACAGTATTGAAAAACTATGTTCCAGTTAACTTCGTTAAAATGACTGTTGAGTCTGGCAAAATTTGTTTTGCTCAAGCTAACGCTATTCACGGAGTTTAGAACAGGGGATGGTTTTGGAAAATGAGGCTTGAAAATAATTGTATTATGATCACTATGAGCAATAAGAGAAGACGGTTCAATGTGGGACAGAAGCCGATCATCATCCAATAAAATCAGATCTAGAATGTTTGCATTCCGTGTTGGCATTCCGTGTTGGAATATTCACATGTATAAATTGTAAACTTCATTATTTGGTTGTGAATGAGTGAGCCAGTTAACATCAGGAAGATTGAAATCAACCATAACACAGATGTGATTTCTATTGCTGCACAAAAATTTTATACATTGAATACTGTTGATTGCATATTCTGTAGCTTGTGGATTAAAACCTCCTGGTCTGTAGTAAACAATTATCCTGTAGGTTGAAGAATGTATTTGTACGTCAACGCACACTAATTCAATTTGCTTGTATTCCGCAGGAAGAAAGATCTGTTTAACTGGTACTTCCTTTTTTGTAATTACAATTGCACCACCACCACGTGAACCTCTGTCATAGCGAAAAGCTTTATAGCCACGTGGAAGGAACAAGCCATCAGGTTGTTGATTCAACCACGTTTCCACCAAACCAAAAATATCGATATCGTTCACCTCCAAAAATAAAGAAAGTTCTTCTCGTTTGTTTATTATACTTCTTACGCTTGTAAAAGCCCAAGTGGCTCGATGAATTTCTGAGGCGTTAAATATACTGCAGATCGGGAGTTTTTGAGGTTGTCTTAGGAGTATTTTCTTGGGTAGCTCTTGATCTCATCTTGCATCTCCTCTGATACGCAGCCTCAGCTTCTTGTCGTGTCAAATCACGGTTTATGTAGATTTTCCTTATATTTGGATCAGTAGACGTGCGAAGGAGACGGGATGATGAAATCAGATCATCTACTGTTTCAGAGTCTGAGAGGGTGATGCGAAGTTTAGAAGAAGCCGGATCCTTTCCAAGACGTCGAACGTTTTCAATCTTGGGTTTTACAGTGAGGTTTTGCTCAAAAAAAATTCAGAAAAAGTTTTTCATCCTTAATCTGAGGCTAAGGTGGAAGACCGGAGATGATGACATTTTTAACAAATTTTAATATTTCATCCTCTCCTTTTCAACGTCCCACATCACTGATCTGATTTCTTCGATGTCAGTTTGAGGGACCCGAGCCGGGAGAGAGTGTTCCAGTATCTCGAAACGGGTCATGATGGTCTTTGTCAGCTGACAGCTCATTGAGTGTATCAGACATGGTTCTTGTAACGTGGGATAACAGTAATTGAATATTTGTTGTGAATGACTCTATCAGTTTAAGCATACCCTCGTTCACTTGATTGATGGTCTTTGCCATATTCTCATTTAGCTGTTTGACAAGCGAGTTCGTATTCTCGTTGGCCTGTTTCATAACTGAACTTAGAATTTGTTCAAGACTTTCAGCCGTTATTGACTTAGCCATTGTTTAAATCAGAACTTTTGCTAGTAACGTTTGTTGAAGGTCGATAAAAGACCAACGACTGAACAGATAATTCGACGCAAACAATAAACACCCTTTTACGATGACTTGTACAGTTCCTGTTAATTAGTCAAACTTGCATGAATGAGACAATATTTATCCACACAAAATGTTTTAAGCAAGATTTTTTGTGGTTATATTTTATTGTCAGCGAGACTCTACTATACCGATAAGCGAGCGATATAAAAATTTATATTAAAAAAAATAATTTGATAATTATTTTTTGAGACAAAAAATAGTCACACACATACATTAACACATACACTCTCTCTCACACACACATACACACACACACACACACACACACACACACACACACACATATATATATATATATATATATATATATATATATATATATATATATATATATATATATATATATATATATATATATATATATATATATATATATATATATATATATATATATATATATATTCTTTCACGGAAATAAATTTAATCCCTGACAAGGTAAACGTTTGGATGGACTCTTAAGTCTCTCCAGAACGAGATGAAATTTTACGAGAGTAAACACAACATAATCTAGCTGGATATTGCTGCAAAATTTCAAAAGTAGATCCTTAATTCCAAGACGATGATTTGATTCTAAAACTCAGATCTATAATAAAGTATAGATGTAAAACCAAAACTTTGGTGACATAATAAAAATGACAGTGAGTGAGCCAATGTGTTGAAGATGTTAGCAGGACGGATGCAGGATTAGTAAAACGAAGGGGTCTGAAATAGGGTGGCTAGGAAATTTTTTTTATTTGGTCCAAATGTCTTCATTAAGAACTATTTTTTTGTCACAGTATTTAGCTTACTAGTATAGTTAGTTAAGTTCTCGGTATTTTTAAATCGTTTCGAACATTTTTTCTTCACTTGGATCAAAACGCCAGCGGATTGAAAACACTTGGATCATACAAGTTATTAAGCAGATTTTCAGAAATTTGTTTATTGTTCATATAATTTCTCAGAACATGGTGGCTGTCCATCTTCAACAATAAAAACAATTGTACAAAACTTTATGGCTGTTTTCAATAGGTGCATTATTGTACATTCCTGAAATAGGGTTCCCTTGGTCTGTGATTGAAAAAATATTTTGAAAAATTGTGATTTTTTGACGATTTGCTTTTAAATGCCACCAAATTAAATCTATTGACGTTTTTTAATTTTTTCAAATGTGAGTATAAAAGTAAACATTTAGCTGATTATGATTCGTATACCGTTCTATACACTACTAATATAAATTTAAATAATTTTCATAAAATATTAATTAAATATTTTTTATAAACCATTAAAAATATGTTATCATGGTGTCAGAACAAAATGTTTTATATTGCTTGATGCAAGTTGTGTATTAGTAGGTATTATATCATGAACCTGGCACGGACATTCTCCTCGTCAAGAACAAAGCAAGCATTTTAACACGCTCATCCTTAACTTTATAAAACCAACATCATCTAACTGAAACAGAACTGGAAGCAAGTTTAAATTTGGCCATCATAAAAATTTTTTAATAACAATATAAATAAAAGAATGAGACGACATTGTCGATTTGGGAAAAGTAGATTCCGGTTGAATAAAAACGTTTTACAGTCATAATGATCCAGTCTAGTTGGAGTTGTGCGCACCCCCGGTATATTATCTTAGCACAGCCATTTAAAAAAAGTAATCCTCTCAATTGACCATTATACCAAAGACAATTTTCATAGTAAAACCAAATCAACTCGCTTTTTTCCAGGCAATTCAAATTTGTTTCAACACCTTTGTGTATCTAAACAATGCTCAAGACCAGACAAGGAAGGTTGGTTTGGTAGATTTGGATGTAATAGATCATGTAGTATATTGCTTTATAAAAAGCAATATAAGCTACAGATTTATTCACTCAACCATTTTCAATAACTTATGATCTTTTTTTATTGAACGTCAGTAAAATAAATATTGCTGTCTGAAGTGAGAAAGAAATAGGAAAGAAAAAAACGCAATGTTACAAAGATTACAAGAGGATTTTATAATCAAATTATAAGTCCCAGGCACAAAATCTTATTTTTAAAAATAATGATTGATTACATTGGGATGTTCAACAAAGGGTAGAAATCTTTAAAAGATATTGAAAAAAAAACTTAGAGAAAATATCAAAAGATGATAATTATATAAATATAATGAATAAATTAAAGAGCTTAGCAAAACGAAATTCAGTAAATGACGACCAAGCGCCAGTTTTGTCAATTCTGTTTTTACGCCATAAGCTAGCAGTATAGGAATGAAATGGTAAGTTGGGACGTCGAACACACTGTAAGTGACTAAGAGGCACAGATAAACTGTCTTTGTCTGGTTTCGTGGGATGTGGAGATTTCCATGCATAACTAAGTGACCAAGGATTTTTTTAGCGTGCGATTGAAATCAGCATTTATGACAAGTACAAAAAAGCTCTACCCCAAAAGCATTTATATACAAAAACTTAGTTTGTAAAAAATACTTTGCTGGATAGTCAGCCAGGACAGGATCATATTCCTTCCTTTGAAGCACCAGCTGAGCTGCAATTTTTACCATCGCTTGGAGTTGGATCAGCTGTTGATTAACGCTGATTAACCACACTGAAGCAAATCATTGCTTCTTGAAAAGCTTTCATTTAAACCCAAACAACTACAAGAATGTATATTAGACCTCTTTCCAAACAGCCATGTATGTATGTATGTATGTATGTATGTATGTATGTATGTATGTATGTATGTATGTATGTATGTATGTATGTATGTATGTATGTATGTATGTATGTATGTATGTATGTATGTATGTATGTATGTATGTATGTATGTGTGTGTGTTTTAACTCTTTGCGAGCTTTCGTCGCCGAAGGTCTTCAGAAGAAGAACCTCTCATTTTTAGCGTTTCGGCCCTTAAACTTCTTGACGCTTTTAAGAGAGAGGTGGGCCCACGTCCGTTGATCAGGCGGACGCCCTTCGGCGAGAAAAATTTCCAAATTCTTAACTTGAATCACGAAAATTCAAAGTTCAGCAGAAAACTGTTCGAAACAAAACTTGAAATCGCCGGAACGATTATCGCCCAATGTAAACAAGGCTAAACCATTTCGTGTGCATCTTGTAGCGCTTTCTTTTTTCTATTAGCGAAAATCCAAAAAGATGCAGCTTCAGCTGTCTGGGAGATCTCCTTGATGGCTCGAGTTTTTTCTCGGTTTGAAAAACCAAGAGCTTTCAGCAGTTTTAACATTGAGCTGCTAACCAACCCTCGAACGCCAACCTCGACTGCAAAAATTTCAGTCCTGAACCCTTTGGCATTCAAATCACATGCTAAATCCCTATATCTCTCCTCTTTGAAAATATTGCTAGATTCCATGTTACTTTCCCATGGCACAGAGAGTTCAATCAGGAACATTGTCTTGGCCAAGTCAGAATATACAATTATATCCGGCTTTAAGCTGCTAGATCTCACGGCTTCTGGAAATTTTCTTTCGCCATCCAAATCAGCCGAAACCGACCAATCGTCGGCAGCACCCATCACACATTCAAAGTCTCTTGTAGATCTGAACCTGTGGAACTTCAGATTGCCTTCTCTCAAAAAGTAGATTTTCCTTTTCTGCTGTATTCCTCTTGTCTTTGCTTTCTTACACGCTTCTTTGACGAAGTCAAGCAATTTTCGGAGTACTTGGTTATGACGCCAAGTGTACCTCCCGTGTGAAAGTGAAAACGAACAACAGGAAAGAACGTGAATGAGAGTCTCCGATTGCCCGCATAACATGCACGAATCATCGTCTTTCAACTTCCATCTTCGAAGATTGCTGGATGACGGCAGTTGATCATAAACAGATCTAATCAAAAAAGACAAACGTAGTGGTGTGTATTGCCAAATGTCTTTCCAAGAAAGTGAACGCTGAACAGCATTTTCCCATGTCGTCCAGTCTCCTTGTTGAGATAACTGAACAAACTTAATCATTCTCTGGGACTCGATAGCTTTCTTTCTTTCCTGAATGACCAGACTTGTTCGTTCACTGGTGCTGGCTTTTGACCACCAAATTCGATGGGTTGACCCGAGACCCCGTTTGTCCTGTTGAACTGCCCCAACTCTTTCTGTCCAACGTAAAGAGGCTTCAGCTTCTGCGATCTCCTTTCTGGCTACCCATTTCTTTCCGGACTTTACAAGAGGTCCCATCTCCACAATTCTTTGATCCGAAGAGTTATCCAGCATTAGTTGCGTACGGATCTTGTTTATCTTAAACTCCTCAACCAAAGACTTCAGTGGCAACCTCAGCTTGGCAGTCTTGCTGTACAAAGCCACCGAAGAAAATCCCGGAGGCAGACCCAACCATTTCCTTGTAAATTTATTCATCCTCCTTTCTAGCTTTTCTACCAATGGTAAGCTCATCTCATACATTGATAGAGGCCAAAGCAATCTCGGTAATAGAACAAACTGAAGCAACCACAATTTGAACCTGCTCTGGAGTGGGGCCGCATCAATTTTCTTCATATCTTCAAATGCCGATCGAAGAACCTCAGAACACCGTCCAGTGTCGTTAAGCGAATCGTCATACCACCTTCCCAGGCTCTTAACCGGTTCTTCTCTCAATGTTGGGATCCTGTTGCCAGCAACTGAAAACGTCACGTTGTCGTCGATCTTGCCTCGTCGCAGAGATAAGCTTCTTGACTTGGTTGCCTTGAAACTCATGCCGCACCATGATAGCAGCCCGCTGAATGCATCAAGAGCTCGTCGCATTGAGATACATTTGTTTAGAACCAAAGTTGTATCATCCATGAAAGCCTTCACCGATGGCATCAAGATACCTTTGCCAACGTAAGCTTCTTCCACGCGAGAACCCACTGCATTCAGAAGCAGCTGCATCGCTAATACGAAGAGAATGGGTGAAATTGAGCAGCCCATTGCTATGCCAACCTCTAACTGGAACCATTCTGTTGAACAGGAGGACGTAGACAATCTCAATTTGAAATGTCCGAAATACTGTTGCAACATTTCTATCACAAAATTTGGAACATGATGCGATCTGAGAGCTCTCCACAACATTTGGTGACGAACGGCTCCATAAGCATTGGCAAAGTCTAACCAGACAATGTGCAAGCTGAGACGATTTTCTGTAGCTCTTTTCAATGCTTCCCAGATCACTGACGAATGTTCGATGCATCCTGGTACTCCTGGCACTCCTCCCTTCTGAACAGACCTGTCGATGTAATTGTTTTGAATTACATAGCTTGTCAGTCTCCGAGCAAGGACAGCAAAAAATATCTTTCCCTCGACGTTTAACAATGAAATTGGGCGAAACTGATGTATTTCCTTCGAGTCTTTTTCTTTCGGAATAAAGATACCTTCTGTTCTTTGCCATTCGCTTTCAATTCTTCTTCTTTCCCAAGAGCCCACGAGTAGAGAATGCAATAATCTCAATACTTCTGGGCATTTTTTGTAGACGAGATATGGCACCCCATTTGGTCCAGGAGCAGATCTGTTTCTTGTTCTGTAGAGAAATTGAGTAACTTCGAGTAACGAAATCATGCCTTCTCTGAAAGAAAAGTTTGGAAGTGGGATTTCTGGAAGATCGGTTCTTTCTTCCAACTGCTGATCTCCACGCGGGTCACGGAATGCGGACCGAAAATATTCATCGAGCGTTGCTTTGTCTGCTTGAAGCGTTCCTGACTTGGGTGGGTCCAGTAAATTTCTTCCATATTTGAATGGGTCTTTGATGAACTGAAACCTGGCATTTCTCTGATCTCTTTTCTTTATCCGAAAACGCTCGGCCTTCATTAGGGCAGACAAACGACGCCCCAAACTCTGCCGCAGCTCTGCGAGACCAGCTTTTTCATTTTCCTGGGCTCTTTTCCACCGCTTTCGTAACAGTTTCTTTTCTCTCTTCAGCTGATTGATTTCTCTTTGTCGTCTAGAAATCATGCCTTCATTGTTTCGAACCTGACGTTTTTGTTTCACACCAAACAATTCAATGCTTTTTTCGTAAATAACATCAGTGAAGTCTTTCATACTGAAATTTGATGAATTTCTTGAACGTGTTTTGAGAAGTTTTGAGAGTGTTTCGTCCAACTTTTTCCATGCAATTGTATCTCCTGCTGCAGGAAAATCAATTCTTGCCTAGGTTGACTGATTTCTACTTCCGGATTCACATCTTGAACTGCGTCGGGGCTGTGGTTGGCCTCCGCCCGGCAATGTTCGACGTTTTACCTGCATTATCTGATGCAGGACGTTGACGGAATTCGGTTAAGCAGCCCATTTTCGTTCTGTGGACTTTCATTCCACGGATCGTCTTGAAACTCCTACCGCAAACACACTCGTGAAGCATACCCCCATTAGGGTCCGTTGAAGAAGCAGGGTCGTTGTCCAAAGGTCCGGATGCGAGTTCATCATTCTCCCCCTCCTTTCGGTTGGAACTCTGGGGGCATCTCGTAGTATAAGATGAAGCGGCATTTGAACGGATTGTACTTCGGCTAAGCCAGGCCTGATACCCGTGAAGTTCTCGTGTATGTATGTATGTATGTATGTATGTATGTATGTATGTACTAGCAGTGCCCGTAGCGGCTTCGCTCGCATGAAATTAGAGAGTTTGAACAGTGCATCCATAATAGAGATCAATTGTTTAGGTCTCGGCTAGGCCCGTCGACAACTTAGCCCAGCCCGTTTTAAAAACCCGAACTCCTGGCCCGGCACAGCCCGTCTGAATTAGGCCCGGCCCCTTTTTACAGGCCTAGAAGTTCTATATACTTGATGAAAAACTTCGGCCCGTCCCACCTTGACTTCAGGTTTAGCCCGGCCCAAATAAAACCCTAAAATCACTAAAACATCTATATACTTGGTGAAAAATCTCAGCTTGTCCCACTTTGATTTAAGGTTTGGCCTAGCCCGTGTGAAGACTCTTAAATAACAGCTTGGTCCGGCCGGTGATAAACTGGACTTAGCTACTTTTAACCGGCACAAAACTTCAAAGTACTAATTTTTACATTTGTAGCACTTACAGTTTTTGAGTAGCAGTTATTTTGAAATCAAATAACCCTTATTTCCACCCCACATTTGAGGTCCTGGAAACCAAATTTTTAAAAAATGTTGAAACACTTATATCATTATTTTTTGAGTATATACTAAATACTAATTTTGACATCTGTAGCATTCACAGTTTTTGAGTAGCAGTTACTTTAAAAACCAAAGAAACCTTTTTTCCACCCCACATTTGAGGTCCTGAAAACCAAAATTTCAAAAAATGGTGAAACACGTATATCATTATTTTTAGAGTAGAAACTAAATACTAATTTTTACTTTTGTAGCATTCACAGTTTTTGAGTAGCAGCAACTTTAAAAACCAAGTAATCCTATTGTCCACCCCACATTTAAGGTCCTATAACCAAATTTGTAAAAAAATGGTGAAACACGTATATCTTTATTTTTAGAATAGAAACTAAATACTAATTTTTACATCTGTGGTATTTACAGTTTTTGAGTAGCAGTTACTTTAAAAAACAAATAACCCTATTTTCCACCCCACATTTGAAGTACTGGAAACCAAATTTTCAAAAAATGCTAAAACACGTATTTCATTATTTTTGAAGTAAAAACTAAATACTAATTTTTACTCCTGTAGCATTAACAGTTTTTGAGTAGAAGCTACTTTAAAAACCAAATAACCCAATTTTCCAACCCACATTTGAGGTCCGGGAAACCGAATTTTCAAAAAATGGTAAAACATGTATCTTTTTATTTTTCAAAAAGAATCTATATACCAAATTTCAGAAAAAAAAATTAGAAAAAATGTTTAGAAAAAAGTTTGTTTTCCAGTTTTTTCCTCTCAGGAGCAAAATTTTCAAAAATCCTTTCTTAGCGGATGTTTACGCTATAAAAGTAATATAAGTTCCAAATTTCACGTTCCTAGGATGAGGCGTTTGAGCTCGGCGTTGATTATCAGTCAGTCATCTGTCAGTCAGTCAGGACATGTTCTTTTATATATATAGATGTATGTATGTATGTATGTATGTATGTTTGTAGAATCGGATCTAGGGGGGGGGAACTGAGAGCGAAAAAATGACCGGGAAAACGACAGGGAACGGATAACGACCGGGAGCGGCAGCGAAAAAAAACGCATTAGGTAAACCTCTAAAAACCCCGGGCAACTCCGGGTGCCCCCGCTAGTATATATATATAAATTTTCAGATCGATTGAACAAAATTTAATTAAATAATTATTTGTGATATTTTCGTCAAACTATTTATTGTCTATGCTAATATGCTTGTTGTTTATGTAGTAAAAATATAAAAGTGTGTTTTAAAAAACTTTGTTTTTGCTTCACTTGTTTATATTCTAAAAAACGACCCACGTTTTTATAGTTATAGAAATTCACTGTTAGCTTTTAATTAGTATACATGTTAACACATTTTTTATAGCCAGAGAATTATTTTTGTTTTAATTATAAATTTTTGGTTTAAAATATAATAGTGTTTTTTTGAATGAACTAAAACGGATGGTTTATTTCTCAAAAAAATTGTAATTATTTAAAAAAATAATTATTATTATTTTATTTAATTTTATATCTGAAAATCATTGACGACAATTTATACACCAAATTTCCGTAAGATTGGATGATGGGAAGCTGCTTCAAAATTCGATAATATTTTCCCACCCGGACAAACAGAGATGAAAGCAAGCTAAGAAAAACGTGGTAAACAGGAAAAAATGTTTATGTATTTTGCATGACAAAGTTGGTTTAGAAATTTCAAATACAATTTTTTCCTGTCAAAATTGTCCTACAGTTGCCTGAATGATAGTAATGTTCAGTACTGGTTGTTGTAGTTAATGTGCCACTCGGGCCAACAGGAAGTTCATTCGCCGTCGATGAATGAGATTGTCGTGCAGCTTCACACAGATGACGTTTTGTTGTTAGATTTTGAATTATTTTATTTCATTTTACTTTCTACAATTGAATATGGCTCGTGAGTACATTCTAATAAATTATAGAAAAATTCTAATATATATTGTTTAACTAGCGGGGTTACCCGGCGTTGCCCGGGGTTTTTAGAGGTTTTTCTAATGTTTGTCTCTCTCGCTCCCGTTCCCTTTTCCACTTTCCCGTTTTCGTAGCGTTCCCGGTCGCTTTTCCGCTCTCGGTCGTTTTCCAGCTCCCGGTCGCTTTCCCGCTCAGAAGTTTTGTTATCGATTTTCTCTCTTGCTCGCGTTTCCTTCCAAGCTTGCTCTCCCGATTCCAGTCGCTTTCCGCGTTCCCGGTCGCTTTCCGCGTTCCCGGTCGCTTTCCCGTTCCCGGTCGCTTTCCCGTTCCCGGTCGCTTTCCCGTTCCCGGTCGCTTTCCCGTTCTCGGTCGCTTTCCCGTTCCCGCTCACGCTTGCTCTCCCGTTCCCGGTCATGCTTGCTCTCCCATTCCCGGTCACGGTTGCTCTCCCGTTCCCGTTCCCGCTCATTTTCTCTTTTACAATCTTTCATAAATTCTGTTAGCCTATAAAACGTAAAATAGATTTGCTAAGACTATATATATATATGAATGTTTGTGGGTTAGTTTGTCTATTATAGAAACGGGAAAGAGACCCGGAACGGACAGCGAGCGGGAACGGAAAAGCAAGCGTGAGCGGGAATGGGAGAGCAAACGTGAGCGGGAACGGGACAGCGACCGGGAACGGGAAATCGACCGGGAGCGGGAAAGCGACCGGGAGCGGGAAAGCGACCGGGAGCGGGAAAGCGACCGGGAGCGGGAAAGCGACCGGGAGCGGGAAAGCGACCGGGAGCGGGAAAGCGACCGGCAGCGGGAAAGCGACCGGCAGCGGGAAAACGACCAAAAACGGGAAAGCGAACAGGAGTGGGAAAGCAGGTGGGAAAGGAAACGGGAGAGAAAGATACAAACATTAGAAAAACCTCTAAAAAACCTGGGCAACGCCGGGTATCTCCGCTAGTACATACATAAACACACACACAGACACACATACATGCACATACACATACATACATACACACATACATACGCACATACATATATATATAGTTCCCGCTCGCTCACCCGCTCCGCTCCGCTCATTTTGTGACGGATTTCAAAAAAAATTTTTTTATTTTTGATTCCCATTGACTCTCAAGGTTGTGTGAAAATTTCATTACGATCGGATGAATGGTGTAGCAATGCATAAAGGACATTAACATATAAACATATATACATAAATACAAACATTCATTTTTATATATATAGATTATAACATATTATATATAGGTATATATAACATATTATATATATAAATAAATATATATATATATATATATATATATATATATATATATAATAGAAAAAGATAAAAATTAATATTTATTTTTAATTCAATCTGTCATCTGATCAAACAAAAAATTTATCTTCCTGAATCAAATTCCATGATGAAAATATTAATTTAGAAATTTTCTTTTGTTGAATGGCAATTTTTATGACCGGTGGTCTGTCATAACATACTCAATGTAAACTACAATTTCTTTCATACTCAATGTACACTACAATTTCTTTCAAACTCAATGTA
>OZ022240.1:17237216-17306435 GCA_963978895.1 Erpobdella octoculata | reverse complement strand
TTGTAATGTACGTGAGAATTTCTTGCATCACGTTTAACATGTTACGTGTCAGTCATATAGATGTTTGTTTGTGTATGTCCGTGAATTTCATGGTTGATTGAGTGAAATGTACAAGCAAGATCCTTGGGTGCAATTTATTTTCCATTTATTTGCAATTAAATTAGAATTAGTTTTTTAATACATTTTTTAAACCATAAATGCAGAAATTTAACAGAAATATATTTTTAAATTTAAATTTAATTTAATATATTTATTAATAAATATATAATTTAGCTCTTTAGTAGCAAATTATATAATTGTTAATTGGAACTTGCTGAACTTAAAGCACTTTAATAAACAAGTAAATTAAAAACGAATTTTTAAAACCAATGCTCTTATATGTAATTAAAACACAAATTTTGCAATCAATTTTTTTTTATATTACTCTTTTATTTTATATTAAAGTCGAAATATCTTAATTATATCGAAATTAATTAAAATTAACTAAATTAATTGACTTATTGTAAAACTAATAATTGAATATTGCATTGTCTTCTATTTTGAGCATGTATGCAAAATTTGAAAAAAATCTATCATCAGGAAGTGACTCAAAAATTGATTGCAAGATTTGAAACAGACAGAGAAACAGACAGACAGAGAAACAGACAGACAGAGAAACAGAGACGACGAGTTAATAAAAGCATTGGTAATAAATATTTTCTTTTTTCATCCAACACAAATAAAACTTTTTTTCAGCACTGAGAAAATCTATTTTAAAGTTTCTTAAATTGAACATACTTGTTAACAACGTAAGCTAATGAAAACTAATATTATTAGCAACTACCACTTTCTAACCAGGGGCGGAAACAGAATTTTAAGAGCAGGAGTGTGCCAGACGACTCTATGAGGGTTTATCGACAATTGTGACTTTATCGACTCAACATGGAAAGACGATAAACTCACGAAGAAGTCTATAAATTCGCGAAGAAGTCGACAAACCCGCGAACTATCTGATGAAAATGCCAATAAATATTTAATTTTTTATAACCATTTGTTTTACTAAAGTTTTGATGTTGTAGCCTATAATGCGCCCGCAACGTTTTTTGTTATATACATAATCATAAGAATATTATTTTATACTTTTTAGGGCGCAAGAAAAACGTTGTTTTTTTTAAAATGTATTTTATATTATGTAAAAATTATTTTTTACTTTTTCGTTTTTGATGGGTAAAATTTTGTAAGCATTTGAGGTTTTTGAGTTTTTTTGCTAGGTGCAAACCTTAGCCCGTTGAATTTGAAATCTTAATTTTTTTTACTTTTTTTTGCTAGGTGATAATATATGATCAATCGGGTGCGTGTTTAAAAAGCACCATCGTATGGAATTCGCGGACAAACAAAATCTCAAACCGACAACTTACTGACCTAATAAAAACGTTGTAATTAACAAGTTTTCATTGGAGGACAGAACGTGGGCGCACGCAGCGGACAACCCCTTTAAAATGTCACTGGTAACAACTTTTTATTTTCTTCCTAGATTAAAAGTGTGTTTTTCTAACTTCTTAACTAAAACAAACAGAAATAGCTATTGTTCTGTAAAAATTTGTTTCTGTGATCAGTATATGTGGTCAGGGTAAGATTGGTTTGCACTAGAGACTTACGGAAGACCGGGATATGTTTTTTTTTTAATTTTGTTGTTTTACTTTACATTTAAAGAAGTAAAACAATATATAAAAAATCTAAAATATATTTTCAGTCTATCATCATAAGTTGTTAATATGCAAAAATAACAAACTATTAATTCTCTCTAATGATTAAGATGTCCTACGTTTTTCATGCAGGCGTCCTAGCCAGTGTTGGGGAGTAACGCGTTACTGTAACTTCGTTACAATTTTTGGTAATTAGTAACGTAACGCGTTACTTTTGAAGTAAGTAACGAAGTAACGTAACTTAGTTACTTTTTTTGAGTAACTGTAACATTTTTTCCGTTACATTTTTTTAAATTATATTTAAAAAAATATATTTTCACCATTTAAAGTTAAATTTTAAATCAAACTTTTGTTTCTATGGTATAGCAACCCATGATGTTTGCTATTTCGGTCTCGTTTATCCGAATTGAACGCTTAGACCGGTTGATCTACGAATTGTCACATAGGGGACCCGAAATTAAATCGCGACAAGCGTTTCTAAATTTTTTTTTTAGCTAAATAGGTTTGTTATTTGATGGATATTATGGCACCGTAATTTGAAAGGTTTTCGCCCATTATTTTAAGCGTATTTACGAGAGAGCGATAATGCACAGAACAGTGCGGTTGCATCATTAAAACACCACAAAAACAAATTATTTTAAACGAATTACTAGTCAATAACTTGTTAAGTTGTTAGAAAAGTAATGCACTTCAATTTATTGATTGTCAATTAATCCAACATGTATAATAGCTTACATCTCCACCAGTATCCCAAGGTAAAAAAAAACTGTTTTTAAAATATAATTCTGCCCTACCGTCAAATGCACCAGTTGAAAGACTTCTCAGCATGGATGGTCAGATTTTCACTTCTCGACGAAATCGCCTTAGTGATGACAAGTTTGAAAAACAGCTTCTTTTAAGAGCCAATAAGGCAATTTGAATTTTATTTTTTAGTAATTTTTTGCACTAAATTGGATTTAGTGTGTTAAACAACTTTTTGTGTTTTTTAAGTTAAAGTACATCAGTTTTGAGTGCCACTTATTACATGAAGGAACAGGCCAGCGACCTCTTTTACAATGTTAGAAGCTCGCAGATAAGACTAGCAAATGCGGTGTTAATGGCGTTAATGGCGGTACTGGGCAAACACGTCTCACAATAAAAGTAACTGCAAAGTAACTAGTTACATTTGAAAATCTGTAACTTGTAACTGTAACTAGTTACATTTGAAAATCTGTAACTTGTAACTGTGACTAGTTACATTTGAAAATCTGTAACTTGTAACTGTAACTAGTTACATTTGAAAATCTGTAACTTGTAACTGTAACTAGTTACATTTTCAGCAAGTAACTAGTAACTGTAACTAGTTACATTTTCAAAGTAACTTCCCCAACACTGGTCCCAGCTCTTCTAAACAATCTCTAACGTCTTCTTATTTTATGTATTTAATATTTCGTTGTTAGAAGAATTCTGTTTACATTTTCAATTTTATCAGTTTAAAAAGATTTCAGCTAGTTATTATGTTTTTATTCAAGTTAAATAATTTACTTGAAATTAAATTTGTAATACATTTGATGCGGATGATGCACATTATTCGTTTTGCAACAGTAAATAATTTAGGCAGAAACTACCCGTTGTTGATCCAGAAATGCATTAGATTAACATCATAGTTAAATTTCATATCAACATATTGTGATTTTGATTTTTTTTTTATTTTTAGGATTGACAGAATGTACAATAGAGCCCTAAGCGATTTGAAATTTGTACACCCGCAAAACTGCAGCATCTCAAACCGCATCATTTTAATTGATACTCTTGGGAATGCATTACCACACCCCCGGACCCGTCTCTAGTTATCACTTCAACTATATCTACAATATATCTACTAGAGTCCCTCACTCTATGCTCTGATTGCTCCGGCAGACAGAGACTTCGCTCCTCCTCCCGACGGGATCTTACTGTTTCTCGGACTCATCGCGCCTTCTCAGACAAAGCATTCTCCGTTGCGGGACCGACAGCTTGGAACGCAATACCCACATCTATTAGAGAGTCCACAACCCTACCTGAATTTAAAATTAAATTAACAAGCAAAGAAACAAGTAAAGAAAAAAACGAGTTTTTTAACACAAACTTCAAATACACTCGATTTAGAAATACGAAAAATGTTCAAATAAAACTTTTTTTTAATTGAATCATGTATTTTCGTCCAATATAAAGCTATGCTGAAAGTTTCAGCTTTCTAGCTAGTCAAAAAGTTGGTTAAATTTTACTTGCAAGATTTGCGTACAGAGAAGGCCACACACACATATACACACACCCAAACAGAGATTGTAACCTAAATAAATGTTTGTAAAAATGCAGATGCATACCAGCAATGACGTACGATGCATTATATATATCCGCAAAGCGTTAAACTTTCGCGGCTAATAACTTTTTATTTAAACATTTTAACAAAAAAGTGCCCAAACAAACCTTGTTCAGCGTCTCATAATCTATCAACGTGAGTTTTTTCAGACCTGCAGATGCTAATCGGGTGACATAATACATAATACATACATCATTGCGCTTTTATAGTAGGGACCAGCACTTGACGCACGCTTCGCGCGCGAAGCGTGTTAGTTTTTTCAGCTAGTCGCAGATTAATTTTTACTTGAAATTTTTTTTGAATGGTCTTCCCTTTGAATGGCTAAATTTGAAAAAACCGCCAACGGTAAAAACAACCTTTAATGGCTGATATTGGAAAAACCGCCTACGAATAAAACCACCTCTATTTATTTTCAATTTGTTTATAATAAGTGATGACGTAATCTCAAAATTATAGGAAAAACACGCTTTCGGTGATTTTTTTATTTTCAACTTGTTTATATTGTTTGATGACGTACGCAGTGTTGTTTCAGTTAAGCGTAACTTTAACTGAATTTGGTCTAATAACTGAAAAAGGAGATTTAAGTTAAGTACTAACTGAAACTTTAACTGAAAAATAATATTAACTTTAATTGTAATACTAATAGTAAAAAAAATTAGTAACTGTAATACAAACTGAAAAAAATGTTTTCGGAAAATCCAATACAGAATTGCGCCAAAATTTTATTTCTTTGTTTTTATTTGGTAACCGGACCCACTCGTGTCTTTTATCTCTACTATGATTTGCTTTTTTATCGCTTTATTTGCATTTAACGACGTATGAACAATGTTAAAATTAAATTCTGGCCGAAAACAAGACAATGGAGTTTGGCGTTATTTAAGTTACGAACCCTCTACTGATAAAAGCCGGTGCAACGTTTGGGAGAAAAAGATTCGGAAGCTCACGTGGTCGAAACTTGCGTAGCTCTGTTGAAAAGTAAATCATCTAAGTCATAGACATGAGGAAGTGGCAAAAGAACTTAAGGTTTTGGAGACAAATCGCTAAAAGCTAAAGGCCAAGCGCAAACTAATCGAAATTGATATAGGAAACACGGTTAACCAGAATAGCGCACTGCTTTTATTAACCAAAAAAGAATGGAATTCAGATGCACAAGAAGTGAAACTGAGAGAGCGTTTGCTTAGTAATATCAGTACTGGGTTATATTAATAACTGATATACTAACTGTAATAGTAACTGAAAAAATTATTAACTCTAATATTAACGGGAACAAATGAAAAAAAGTAACTTTAACTGTAATACTAACTAAAAAATATTAAATTGGCTAACTTTAACTGATACACTAACTGAAAAACCCTAACTGAAACAACACTGGACGTACGCTCAAATATGGGGAAAACCCGCCGGCGTACTTTGTAGATTTATTTATTTTCAACTTGTTTATACTGAGTGATGACGTACGATGCATTATATATATATATATATATATATATATATATATATATATATATATATATATATATATATATATATATATATATATATATATATATATATATATATATATATATATATATATATATATATATTTCAAATTTATATATATATCCGCAAAGCGTTAAACTTTCACCGCTAATAACTTTTTATTTAAACATTTTAACAAAATAGTGCCCTGACAAACCGTGTTCAGCGTCTCATAATCTATCATCGTGAGTTTTTTCAGACCTGCAGATGCTAATCGGGTGACATAATACATAATACATCATTGCGCTTTTCAGCCAGTCGCAGATGATATTATAATTGAACGTTTTGGAATGGTCTTATCATTGATTGGATGATATATGAAAAACTGCCTACGAAAAAAACACATTTATTGGGTGATAGTGAAAAAACCGCCTCTGAAAACCACAATATTTATTGGATGGTATTCGAAGAAACAGCCTAAGAAAAAAACAACATTTAATAGGTGATAGTGAAAAAAAGCTACGAAAAAACCCAACCTTTAATGGCCGATAATTAAAAAACCGCCTACAAAAAAACCCAACCTTCAATGGCTGATTTGGGAAAACCCGCCGATGTACTACTTCGGTAATTTATTTATTTTCAATTTGTTTATATTGAGTTATGACGTATGCTCAAAATATATCCGCAAAGCGTCGAACTTTCCAATAATAGGAATAATATTAGCAAATTAGTTAATTTTCGTAAATAACAATATTATTAATAATTAAAATAACAGGAATAATAATTGCAAAATAGTAAAATGTCGTTAATAATAATTTCATTAAATGTATCCGCCAAGCGACGAACTTTCCAATAATAGGAATAATATTAGCAAATTAGTTAGTTTTCGTAAATAATAATATTAATAATAATTAAAATATTGGAATAATTTATATTTTTATTTTATTATTTTTATTTATATTTTTATATAATTATAATTGGGGAAAACCTGCCGGCTTTCTACTTCGAAGATTTATTTATTTTCAACATGTTTATATTGAAAGATGACGTATGATGCATTATATATATCCGCAAAGCGTAGAACTTTCGCGGCTAATAACTTTTTATTTAAACATTTTAACAAAAAGTGCCCTAACAAACCGTGTTCAGCATATCATAATCTACAAACGTGAGTTTTTTCAGACCCGTAGATGCTAATCGGGTGACATACATACATAATACATACATCATTGCGCTTTTATAGTAGGGAACCAGCACTTGACGCACGCTTCGCGAGCGAAGCGTGTCATTTTTCAGCTAGTTGCAGATGATTTTTCACTTGGAAACGTTTTGGAATAATCCTCTCTTTGAATGGCTAAATTTGAAAAAACGGCCTACGAAAAAAACAACCTTTAATATACAGCATTGCGCTTTTGTGTTAGGAAGTGAGGCACGCTTCGCACGCCAAGCGTGTGAGGTTTTACATATTAATAGTAAAGGTAGTCGCGTCGCACTCAAAGCTCAAAAACAACACCAATGCGCTATTACGGCAATAACTTTACGCACGCTTCGCAAGCGAAGCGTGTGACCATTTTAGCCAGTAGCAGATGATTGTTCACCTGAACACGTTTTGGAATGGTCTTCTCTTTGAATGAATGATTTAGGAAAATCTGCCTTTGAAAAAAAACCTTTAATGTGTGATAATAGAAAAAACAGCCTACAAAAAAACATATTTACTGGGTGATAGTGAAAAACAACCTACGAAAAAAAACCTATATTGGATGTTTTTGAAAATAACAGCCTACGAAAAACACAATATTTATTTAAAGTTATCGGAAAAAACAGCCTACGAAAAAAAACTGTAACGGATAATATACCAAAAAAACTTTTATTGGGTGATATTGGAAAAAAATCCTACGAAAAAACCGAATCTTTAATTGCTGATAATGAAAAAAACCGCCTATGAAAAAACCCAACTTTTATTGGCTGATAATGAAATAAACCGCCTACAAAATATCCAACCTTCAATGGCGGATATTGGGAAAATCCGCCGACTACTACTTCGGTGAATTGTTTATTTTCAACTTGTTTATATTCAGCGATGACGTACGTTGTTTTTTATATATCCGCAAAGCGTCAACTTTACAATAATAAGAATAAAATATTGTTCAACTTATTAAGCAAATAACTTAGTTAATTTTCGTTATTAATAATATTATTAATAATTAAAATAAGAGGAATAATAGTTGCAAGTTAGTAAATTGTCGTTAATAATAATTTTCAACTTTTTTATATTGTTTGATGACGTACGCTCATATTTATTGGGAAAACCGGCCGTCTACTACTTCGGTAATATATTTATTTTTAACTTGTTTATATTGAAAGATGACGTACGATGCATTATATATATCCGCATAGCGTTAAACTTTCGCGGCTAATAACTTTTTATTTAAACATTTTACCAAAAAAGTGCTCTAACAAACCGTGTTCAGCGTCTGATAATCTATAAACGTGAGTTTTTTCAGACCTGCAGATGCTAATCGGGTGACATAATACATACATCATTGCGCTTTTATAGTAGGGAACCAGCACATGACGCACGCTTGGCGCGCGTGTGAGTTTTTACATGTTAATAGTAAAATTAGTCGCACTCAAATCGCACTCTAAGCTCAAAAATAACACCTATGCGCTATTATAGTAATAACTTTACGCACGCTTCGCAAGCGAAGCGTGTGACTATTGTAGCCAGTTGCATATGAACACGTTTTATAAAATAGTAAATTGTCGTTAATAATAATTTACAACTTGTTTAAAATTGGGAAAAACCCGCCGACTACTACTTCGGTGATTTATTTATTTTCAACTTGTTTATATTCAGCGATGACGTACAATTCATTATATATATCCGCAAGGCGTTAAACTTTCGCGGCTAATAACTTTTTATTTAAACATTTTAACAAAAAAGTGCTCTAACAAACCCTGTTCAGCGTCTCATAATCTATCAACGTGAGTTTTTTCAGAACTGCAGATGCTAATCGGGTGACATAATACATCATTGCGCTTTTATAGTAGGGAACCAGTCCTTGACGCACGCTTCGCGCGCGAAGCGTGTGGGTTTTTTCAGCCAGTCGCAGATGATTTTTTAATTGAAAACGTTTTGGAATGGTCTTATCTTTGATTGGATATTTGAAAAACTGCCTACGAAAAAAAACCTTTAATGGGCGATATTAGAAAAAACAGCCTGCGAAAAAACCACATTTATTGGGTGATAGTGAAAAAACCGCCTATGAAAAACACAATATTTATTGGATGGTATCCGAAGAAACAGCCTACGAAAAAAACAACATTTAATGGGTGATAGTGAAAAAAAGCCTACGAAAAAACCCAACCTTTAATGGCTGATAATTAAAAAAACCGCCTACAACAAAACCCAACCTTCAATGGCTGATTTTGAGAAAACCCGCCGATGTACTACTTCGGTGATTTATTTATTTTCAATTTGTTTATATTGAGTTATGACGTATGCTCAAAATATATCCGCAAAGCGTCGAACTTTCCAATAATAGGAATAATGTTAGCAAATTAGTTAATATTCGTAAATAATAATATTATTAATAATTAAAATAACAGGAATAATAATTGCAAAACAGTAAAATAATGTCGTTAATAATAATTTCATTAAATATATCCGCAAAGCGTCAAACTTTCCAATAATAGGAATATTAGCAAAATAGTTAATCTTCGTTAATAATTTTTATTTCATTAAATATATCCGCAAAGCGTCGAACTTTCCAATAATAGTATTAATATTAGCAAAATAGTTAATCTTCGTTAATAATAATAATTAAAAAAAGAGGAATAATAATTGCAAAATAGTAAATTGTCGTTAATAATAATTTACAACTTGTTTAAAATTGGGAAAAACCCGCTGACTACTATTTCGGTGATTTATTTATTTTCAACTTGTTTATATTCAGCGATGACGTACGATGCATTATATATATATCCGCAAAGCGTTAAACTTTCGCGGCTAATAACTTTTTATTTAAACATTTTAACAAAAAAGTGCCCTAACAAACCGTGTTCAGCGTCTCATAATCTATCAACGTGAGTTTTTTCAGACCTGTAGATGCTAATCGGGTGACATACATACATATAGTAGGGAATCGCAAGAGGGCCGAGCAACCCGCGTCTACTGTTTGAACAATAATCGTTTTTTTCCTTTAAATTAATTTGCTACTGTACTTGTATTAATCGCCATTCTAACTATAGGAGTTGGATAAATCTAATTTTATCTTTCGATTACAATTGAATACTCCCAATTGATCAGAAACTTTGCTCGATGAATTCCGAGACTGCTACCACGTGTCCACACTGTCAAGGACTTTTTGTTTGTATTGGACGTCATCAATGAGATGCCCGGCAAAAACTACTTTAAGTGAAACTCATGCACTACCTAATATTAACCTCGCAAATAATTCTTTTCATGAAAATGAGGACCAGCGTACTGATACTGTAAACTGCATATGCGGCAAAGAGTGTAAGGGTCGAAAAGGACATAAGATGCACAAGCGATCGTGCAAAGTGACCAAAACTATATTGAACAATATAGTTAATTTAAAATCTCACACTGAAAATGTAGAAACCCCGAGGGCAAACACCGGCGTGTTGAGCGATAACGGAGATGTAAACAAACCGAGAGCTTACAGGGATGTACCGTGTCCGAAAATTGAGCTTCCAGCTCCGCTCACCGGCATTAAACTTCCGAAAACCAAACTTCAGTGGGAAGAAGCAAATTTCTATTTTCGCATTAATATTGACATTACTTCAGAAATAATAGATGTTGATTCATACACATTAAATTTTCAAAACACTGTTTACTCATATTTTGCAGCCACCTATGGAAAAATAACAAAAATAGACAGATTCCGAATACACCAAACTATGCGTAAACAAAAACGCAAAAGAGTTGAAACGTGACTTTGCCTTTTTGAAGAAAAACAAATCAAACATCGAAGAAATCAAATTTATCTCTAAACTAATAAGACAGAAAATAAAAGTCGACTCAAACAACACAAACAAACCATTCACTGTCGAATCAGAATTAAAGAAAAACTTCTGTCATATTACAAACAAACCCTTCACCAGTCCAACAAACAGCGCCTTTTCGAATTACCTGATTGGATCCCAAAGCTACCAGAACCACAATTCAAGTGCTCATATGATGCATCTTCCTTCAAAGAAGTCTGCGAGGCCATCCGAAAAACTAGAACTAAGGGCAGCCCATGTTCACTAGACATGATATCAGTCATCATGTTAAAAAACTGCCCATTACCTCGAACGGCCCTACACAATCTCATCGTTACCTGCTGGAAACAGAAATCAATTCCGGAATGTTGGAAAAAAAGTTTTACAGTTCAGATATATAAGAAAGGAGACACAACTAATTTTTTATCCATCTAACTTTAGGCCCATAACTCTCCAACCAGTCTTATACAAAATCTACTCAACCGTTATTCGCAATAGAATATACTATTATCTAGATTGTAACAACTTCGTAGACAGACATGCCCAGAAAGGTTTCTGGCCGTCCGTTGATGGTGTTTTTGAGCACACGCAAATGCTCACTCAGTTGATGAAAGAAGCAAAACGACTCCAAAGGGCCATTGTCATTACACTGCTAGATCTTCGAAATGCTTTTGGTGAGATTCACCATGAACTCATCTACTCATTTCTCAAATACCCCAAGATACCCGACGAAATAATAGCCATTATCAAAAACATCTACACTAACTCATGGATCACCATTTCGCACAATAAGTCTGTCACACCACTAGTACCTGTAGAGCGAGGGGTTCTTCAAGGTGATCCCTGCTCACCGCTCTTGTTCTACATATGTTTTAATCCATTGATGCAAGTCATATCTGAGCCAAAACTAAGACAACTTGGCTATATGTGGGGCCCAGCTGCAAATTTAAGAATGCGATCGTAGCTTCAGTTTGCGGATGACACCATAATTGTCTCTGACAAAATACGTAACGCTCAAACCTTACAGAATTTAAACACAGCCTGGTGTCAGTGGGCGGAAATGAAGAATAGACAAATGCTGCACTTTCGGAATGAGAAAACTAACAAGCAACTACGCGCAGTTTCAGCCGAGTTTGACTACAAACGAATCGTCAATACCTGCAGTAAAAAATGACAAACATTTTAAGTATCTCGGAAAAATGTTCAACTTTTCTATGAATAACGCAGAAATAAAATCACTGCTAGAAACCCGACTCATCGCACTCCTTAGAACATCCTCAGAACTAAAAATCAAACCTCAACACAAAATAAAGATCCTAAGACACTACATCTCATCTCAAATGAACTTCGACTTGCGCATATATGATGTTTCATATAACTGGATTACCCAGAATATAGACAATCTGATTTCAATCTGAATGGCTGGGGCTACCAATTAGTTCATGCGTGTCAGAGGTCGCGTCTCTCTCTAAGGCTCAGGGCGGTCTTGGTATCCCGACACAAAGCGAAACAGCTAGATAAATAAACACTAAATAAAGAAAAAATAAAATAAACTTTCTCACACATTGTCTCTCTCAAAACTCAGGGTTAAATAATAACTGCAATAAATGAAAACCTAAAAAAGTTTGAAGTGCAAAGATGGGCAAACGCACTGGATGAACTCGCTGGCCCAATTTTCAACTTTGGCAAAAAAGCCATAATCCAGCAACTGCCAAATGCGGTGAACCTGGTCAGATGGGGGAAAACAGCTGACCCCCTTTGTCCATTGTGCAAGACGTGCCCACAAACAAATAAACATGTTATTTCCAACTGTGGGTCTGTGATCTCCTTGGACAGGTACAAGCAGAGACACGACGCAATCTTGACAGTACTGGTCACCGAAATAGAGAAAAACAGTAAGCCGATCTTGATGGACCAGAATATGTTCAGTTTTCTGAGACCTGACATAGCGGTTCTGACACCGTCCACCATCGAAACAATAGAGCTGACAGTTTGTCACGAAACAAATCTGGCCAAGTCAAAGAAACTTAAAGAATCAAAGTACACTGATCTACAAAACAATCTTCAACCTGAATACTCTAACCTAAAAATAATAAGTCACACAATAGAAATTTCAATACTAGGATTAATCTCAGACTTAACTAAACTAAATAAAAAAATTTCGACCAAACTACCAAATGGAGTACTCAATAGACTAACTTGGACTGTTATTTCTAAAACATTTCAAATATACTGCAATAGAAACATAACTTAATAACCTAATAGCGAATTTCTAACGATAGTACTGAAACCTCTTGAGATGCATGAGCTATTGTTTGAAAAACTCTAATTTATCAAAGTTTTAATTTTAATTCAAAATCTGAATAAATAAAGATTTCATTATTATTATTATTATTATTATTATTATTATTATTATTATTATTATTATTATTATTATTATTATTATTATTATTATTATTATTATTATTATTATTATTATTATTATTATTATTATTATTATTATTATTATTATTATTATTATTATTATTATTATTATTATTATTATTATTATTATTATTATTATTATTATTATTATTATTATATTATTATTATTATTATTATTATTATTATTATTATTATTATTATTATTATTATTATTATTATTATTATTATTATTATTATTATTATTATTATTGTTATTATTATTATTATTATTATTATTATTATTATTATTATTTGATAACTTATATAGCGCCGTTAGTATAAATACTTCAAGGGCGATTTATAGAAGAATTGATTGATAATAAAAATTACAATAGCAATAATCTGAAAAAAGGTGTCATTAAGAGACACTTGAAAGCAAAAATGTTACTATTGTCTTGAATGAAGGTTGGAAGATTGTTCCAGGCTTTAGGACCGGCGACAAAGAACGCTCAGTCGCCGCCAACAGTTCGTGTTCGAGGAACGAACACATTAGTTGTTCTGTAAGGGTTCTAGGACAATTCGTCGCAGGACAATTCGAGGAACGAACACATTAGTTGTTCTGTAAGGGTTCTAGGACAATTCGTCGCAGAAAAACGGACAATTCGTCGCGGACAATTCGTTGCGGACAATTCGTCGCAGGACAATTTGTCGCAAACCAAACCTAAACAAATTGCCCTTGAAGCCAATAAACTAGGATTTGTTTTTTTTTCATATAATATCTGGGACTGCTAACAAGCTGTCCGTGATGACATTTCTCGAACTAACAACACAGTTGAAGGATGGCACAATGCCTTTGCACTAGCGGTTCAAATTGCACGTAACATTATCGAAGTTAGTAGTGAAACTACAAAAAGAACAAAACATCAACCAAATGAAGGTTGAGCGTATTTCTGCAGTTGAAAGTCTTCCTTTGAGGAAAAAGAAATATTGAGATTTGGATCGTCGATTGCGTACTGTTGTGATGGATTATGAGAATCGTTCCTCAATTGATTATTCGCAGGGATGCAGCCATAACATTACTTTATTAGATTAATAAATTAATTTTTGCTAACATGCGTTTGTGTTAAATAACTATTTTTTTCCTATAAAAAATAGATTTAATATTACAATATTCTACTCAATCAACACTTGATAATAATTAAAGGGCCATTCATATATTATGTACGCACCGAGGAAGAAGAAGTGTGTTACAAGTAAACGATCAGAGACAGGTGGGCCGAATATCTGTCAAGGATTTTTAGCTTTTCTTAGAATTATTATTTTTGGTATTATTTTGAAGAACAAACAATATATAATAAATATAATAACTATTAATTAAAAATTGTCTGCTTTTCTGCAACAAATTGTACGCGACGAATTATCCGCGACGAATTGTCCGCGACAAATTGTCCGCGCCGAATTGTCCGGTTTTTAGCGACGAATTGTCCGCTTTTCTGCGACGAATTGTCGCGACGAATTGTCCGCGACGAATTGTCCGCCACGAATTGTCCGCGACGAATTGTTTTGCGACGAATTGTCCGGACACCTTCTGTAAGATCTCAGCCGCCTTCAAGATGAATCTTCGTTGAGTCCCCTGATGTGCTGTTAAAAATATGTATGGTAGAGCGAGATTGTGTAGACACTTGCAAATTAAAAAAAAGTTATTTTGAAATATTTATGCAACTACCTAGGATAGGGTTAGGGGTGGGGATAGGGTTAGGTTTAGGGTTATGGTTAGAGATAGGGATATGGTTAGGTTTAGGGTTATGGTTAGAGATAGGGTTAGGGTTAGTAGCAATTTTACCGATTGCAATCACGTCGAACCGCCGAGCAATAGCAGCAACACTTGAAAAGAAGAATACGCATCCACAGTAGCGTACTGCACGGGGCGATATTTTACGGCCCGTCTCGGTCTGGTCCGTCGACAACTTGGCCCGGCCCGCTTTATAAGCCCAAATTTCAAGCCCGACAACGCCAGTCTAATTAGGGTCTGGCCCGTTTTTACAGACCTAAAATTTCTATATACTTGGCGAAAAATATCGGCCGTCCCACCTTGACTTCAGGTTTGTCCCATCCGGTCTGAATATCCTAAAATCACGGCCTGACCCGGTCCGTGCAGCACTCTAATCCACAGTGCCCTACACGGCTTATTTCATAGACATAAAACTTCAGGCCTGGCTTGTTATTTAGACGAACTGGCCCGTTTCATATGCACAAAAGTCAAGACCGGCACTCAACCAGTTTTAACGGGCACAAAACCGTTACTTGGAAATTAATTTTTCAAAAAATAATAAAACACGTATCTTATAATTTTGTAAAAAAACATTAATACTGAATTTTAATGTTATTACATTTTCAGTTATTGAGTTTTCAAGCAAATATAATCCTTTTCTCCGCTTTACATTTGTAGTCCTGGAAGCCAGAACAAAAAAATTGGTAAAACATTTGTAACTTTATCTTCTAAGTAGTATTTAGTTAATAATTTGTATATCTGTAGTATTTTTAGTTTCAGAGTCGCAGTTATTTTACAAAAAATATATACTAATTTTCGGAGTTTTTCATCAAATTCTTATTTCATCGTCACTTTTGAGGTCCTGGAAAGCAAATTATCAAAAATTGATAAAATACGTATATCTTTATTTCTTGAGTGGATACTAAATACTAATTTTTACACGTGTAGCACTTACAGTTTTTGAGTAGCAGTTATTCTAAAAAACAAATAACCTTATTTTCCACCCCACATTTGAGGTGCTGAAAACCAAATTTCTAAAAATGGTGAAACGCCTGTTTTTTTTATTTTTTAAGAAGAATCTAGATACCAAATTTCAAAACTTTCTCATTTTTGGTTTTTGAGATATGCATAGTTTTAGAAAAAAAATTGTTTTAAAACTTTTACATTTTTAGTTTTTTTACCCCACATTTGAGGTCCTGGAAACCAAATATTCAAAAATTGGTAAAACACGTATATCTTTATTTTTCGAGTAAATACTAAATACTAATTTTTACATCAGTACCACTTGCAGTTTTTAAGTAGCAGTTATTCTAAAAAAAACAAATAACCTTATTTTCCACCTCACATTTGAGGTCCCGGAAACCAAATTTTCAAAAATGGTGAAACACGTCTATCATTATTTATTGAGTGGATACTAAATACTAATTTTTACATTTGTAGCACTTACAGTTTTTGAGTAGCAGTAATTAAAATAACAAATAACCTTATTTTCCACACCACATTTGAGGTCCTTGAAAACCAAATTTTCAAAAAATAGTGAAACACGAATATCATTATTTTTTGAGTAGATACTAAACATTAATTTTTACATCTGTAGCATTTACAGTTTTTGAGTAGCTGTTACTTTAAAAAACAATAAACCCTATTTTCCACCCCACATTTGAGGTCCTGGAAACCAAATTTTCAAAAAATGGTGAAACACGTATTTTTTCATTTAAAAAAATCTATATAGCAAATTTCAAAAGCCCTTCATTTTTGGTTTTTGAGATATGGGTTAATTTAGAAAAAAGTTTGTTTTCCAGTTTCATCCTCTTAGGAGCAAAATTTTCAAAAATTCTTTCTTAGTGGGTGCTTACGCTATAAAAGTAATATAAATTACAAATTTCACGTTCCTAGGATGAGGTGTTTGAGCTCGGCGTTGATTATCAGTCAGTCAGGACATATTCTTTTATATATATATATAGATTGTTTTCATAATGTACTATCTTTTGTTTCGATAGCTTAGAACGAGATTGGATTTTAGAGTTTGTAGTAAAAGTAGCTTGTTGTCGTTAGAATTAAAGTTTAAAGTTTTATTAATACTAAGATGGCAGATAATTCAGTCAGTGGTGGTCAAATGATATAGTTGTGGCCAAGTGCATGAAATCCGCTTCGAATAAAACATATTCAGGATTAATATCTGCAACAATAGTTTGACTGATGAAACTTTTGAACAATTACTAATTTTAAAAGCAAATTCTCATTTTAAAAATTGAATCTGTTGAATTGTTTTTTTTAAAAGGTGTTTGAGATGCGTGTTGATGATGATGTATCAGCATCAAGTGTTATTAAAAGTATTTTAGTATTTTGCAGTAAAATATTTTAATGCACTTTGTATTTTGTATTGGAGAAATAAAAAAAATTATTACCAATGCTTTTATTAACTCGTCGTCTCTGTTTCTCTGTCTGTCTGTTTCTCTGTCTGTCTGTCTGTCTGTTTCTCTGTCTGTCTGTTTCTCTGTCTGTTTCAAATCTTGCAATCAATTTTTGAGTCACTTCCTGATGATAGATTTTTTTCAAATTTTGCATACATGCTCAAAATAGAAGACAATGCAATATTCAATTATTAGTTTTACAATAAGTCAATTAATTTAGTTAAATTTTAATTAATTTCGATATTTCGATATAATTTAAGATATTTCAACTTTAATATAAAATAAAAGAGTAATATAAGAAAAAATTGATTGCAAAATTTGTGTTTTAATTACATATAAGAGCATTGGTTTTAAAAATTCGTTTTTAATTTACTTGTTTGTATTTTGCATTTGAAGTACTTTTTAGCAAAGTGTTTTTATTTTTATTTGAATTACATTTGAACAGTATTTTACCCAACACTGATTTTACTTATTGTTTTTTTATATGCAAAAGTAGGGGTTGCTGTCAAATCGAGTTAGGGTAGTCCTTAATTTTGAAAATTGGATTTTTTAATGGGACACCCCTCAAAATTGTTTATAATCAGATATGAAAAATTTACAATAAATTTCAGTTAGATCTGAAATCAATTAGAAGTCGCTCCCACACTTAACAAATCTATATATGTAAAAGGTAATGTGTGTTTCCGAGTTTGTGTGTTTTCGCTAATCACATCCGAACCGCAGGAGCAATTTGAAAACAAAATTAAATGGAGATAGTCTTTATTAAGATAAAGGTTTAAAGCTATTAAAAATAACAATCGGTTTATTAATGTACGTTTTATTGTGAAAAAACGAGACAAATATTCAAAAACCCTGAGCAACGCTGGGTAACCCTGTTAGTTAGATATAATCTTTCTTTCTCTGACGATAAAACTGCAATTAATCTTGTTCTAAATACTTTGCTTCGATAAATAGTGGTTTAATCTGTTTTCTAGTTTTAGACATCACGTTTATAATTGTTTAGTGAACATGGCAAAGTCACTGACAGCGGACTCTCGAACTCAAACGAAAACTCAAATTGACTAATGAAGCAACTGAACGATCACATGAGTAAATTGATGGAGACATTTTCAAATATGATGCAAATATTGGTCTCTCAAATCACCAAAACCATGTCTGAAACCCTCAACGAGATGACGAAAGTCATCAGGACCAGACTTAAGGTGCTCGAGCAGCGATCAGACTATTCCAGCCCGCCCTCCAAGCATGGATTTATCATCTATCAAAAATGTCATGTGGGATATTGAGAAAGAAAAACTTGAAAAAACCAAACGTTCCAAAAACGTCATAATCTCCGGTTTGCCACCTCAGTCTTCAATTAACGATGATAGGCTCATTCAAGATTTCATTGAGCAAAACTTCACCATCAAACCTGCTGTCGTCAACGTTTGCCGACTTGGAAAAGAACCTGCAAATACCAGACTCTGTGTCACTCTTACAAATTCTGAAGCAGTGTCTGATCTAATTTTTCGTCTCGGGTCCTCCGACTGTCGACCGATCTTTCTATCAGGAAAGTGTTTATAAATCATGATCTAACTCCTAGAGAAGCCGAAGCTGCTTATCTAAGAAGATGTGAAAAGAGATCTAAGACGGCCCAGGAAACAGGGAACCTTCTTCAGTTTTGGTCCAATCCATTCAGCCTTTTTGGGTATGAACACTTACACTGGGCACTTACGAAAATCAGAAGTATTGTAAATTAACGAGAAGAATTTGTTTTAATTTTAGAAACTCATGATTTAGAGATTTTTGCTTTAATCGAAACTTGGTTGAATAATGAACCGGACGGCCTATTTTTTCCTAGAGAATACCAAGCTTTTCGTTATGACAGGGGATCTCGTGGTTGGGGTGTAGCTCTGATTGCTAAGAAAAGAGTCAACGTTAGACAGGTCTCAATTCCACCTGAATATAACCATATAGAAATTGTTTGTGTCGACATTTACACTGATAGCTCAATATGCAGAGTTATAATTTACTATAGACCAGGAGGATTTAATTCTGAATTTGTGGATTACACCCTCAAGAGCATCCAATGTCTCACTCACTTATGCAATGATACAAGTTTAGTATGCATTATGGGTGACTTCAATCTTCCTGAAATGAACTGAAAAAACTATTCTTATCCCAATAACAAGGTTTATGATTTATTTACTAGTTTTTTAGATGAAATGGGACTACATCAATATGTTGAATTTCCAACTCGTCAATCAAATATACTTGATCTGCTTCTCTCGAACAATGCTTGCTTTATATCACAGATTCAAATGATGCCCCCAATTGCTCAAAGCGACCACAACACTCTAGTGTTCAAACCCAACTTTCCCAGACATCCAACTATGCTCCACGGCCAAAATGATCAACACCTAACCAAATCCTCCTATAGAAACCTAAATAACTATTTTTGTGAAATCAGATGGGATGACGTGTTTCAATACTGCTTCTCGGTTGATGACTGCTGGAAACATTTTCTCAACCTTGTTACCGATGCTATCCAGAGTGTTGCTCCAGGACAAGACCGACCTATCAAAACCACAAAAGTAAAAAAGTCATCATACCCTACATTCATTGTTTAGGCTCAGAAACTTAAGCTGCAGGTCTTCCACAAATAGCGTTCAAATGGGAGGATCGAAAGCAAAAATATCTACAAGCAATTTTCAAGAGACCTCAGGAGGAGTATAAAAGCCTAATGTACTCTCCTTCAACCTCAGTAAACTCAAATACAATATTGAAAAAGTGAAACGAAAATTTGACAGTTTTGTTGGTCAAGTTTGACTCAAATTTATTTTTGTTTGTCGAGAATTCGATAGAACAAGTAGATAAATGACAATCTTGTTGTTCAAGGTTTGAAGTTTGGCTAAAACCTTTGCATTTTCAAATGCTCAGTGGGTGCCGATTTAAAGAATGACGTAATCTTAATAAAGTTGATGCGGCGCATTTTTTTGCTGGAAGTTCAAGATTTTGGCTTGACATCTTCAACACAATAATTAGAGTTTGTGCAGTTAAATTGGTAAAAAAAATATTGATTTATGAAAAGCAAATTAAGTACTTTACCACTTTAAGGCTTCACGGAAAACAGTGGGTATTTTTCTTTTTCGATTAATATAAGTATATGGAAAAACTAGGGATTTAAACTCGCACGAATTCAATTTTTCCTAAGTTTTTTTAAACAATTAACGCAAGGAAACAACGAATCAATCAATCAATCAATCAATCAATCAGTCAATCAATCAATCAATCAATCAATTATTTATATAGCGCTATTTCCGCAGTGTTCAATAGCGCTCGGTCGTGAACTTAGTAAACAGATATGTTTTAAGTCCACGACGGAAAACTGTGAGAGAAGTAGAGTTAGTAAGAGAAGAAGGAAGAGAGTTCCAGAGATAGGGACCAGAGTAGGAGAAAGAGCGTTTAGCAAAAGAATGCTTAATAGTGAAGATGCGAGAGTGATTACGAGAAGAAGAACGAAGACCAGACTTAGGAGGGATATGTATTAAATTAGTTAAGTAGAGAGGAGAAAGGCAATTTTTTATTTTGTACATTATTAAACAGATTTTAAAAATCACCCTATATCTGAGAGGAAGCCAATGGAGAAGAACAAGAGATGGAGAGATGTGAGAGGAGTAGGAAGTGCGAGAAACTAAGCGAGCAGCCGAGTTGAAGGCTTTAGAGAGAGGATAGAGGGTAGTGTCAGGAAGACCATAGTATAGAGAATTGCAGTAGTCAATTCGAGACAGGACAAGAGAAGAGACTAGAAGTTGCAGCGAAGGATCATCCAGAAGTGGACGAAGCTGCTTAATACGGCGAATAGAAAACCCGAAAACAACTGAAAACCGAATGAGAATCACCTTAGCTGCATACCTTCAATTATAAGATGCTAGTTGGCAAAACATAATCGCCTTCGGTTGGTCGAGCCATAGACTCCTAAATAAAAGCTATCTGGACACAAATCTGCCACGTTATCTACCACATATTGTATCGCGTTACGCTTGGCTGTTTGAGAGAGCTACAAGTTATACAAACTTTGACAACTTTTATTATTTTACACTTGAACAACTGAATGACATAAATAAAACATTTATTATCTGACAATTACCATTAAAATAGTTTATTTTAAAACACAAAATAATCTAAGTTAAAATGTTTTCAAGTGCAATTTATTAGTTTTTCTTCTTTAGCTCTATTATTCTTGTTTGCTTATCTTGTTATTTCCTCCACTTATATTTTGATTAAAATGTGGAAAGGCTTGCAAACAATGTGACTTTGTCTGTAAATCATGGCTCCCGTCCCATGTTTTTTGCCCATGATAAAATATTATACAAGCATCACCGGCTAACAAATGTCCATCCATGAAAAGTTTTTAAACTATAAAATTTACTGTGTTTATTGCTCTTTGGCAACTAAAGTTGATATTGTATCTTCTTTAAATGTAATGTTGTCATAAAACAAAAATTTAAAGAACTTAAGGACAGACACAGCTCGAATCTTTCTATCGCACCCCAACACCTGGTGCATTGAAGTGTAATAGTTGCTTCTGAAATTTGATAAAACTATCCAAAACGAGACTATAAATTATCAGACTGAAGCTGACCAAGCCAATAATTAATCTATATATATATAAAAGAACATGTCCTGACTGACTAACTGACTGACTGACTGATAATCAACGCCGAGCTCAAACGCTTCATCTTAGGAACGTGCAATTTGGAACTTATATTACTTTTATTGCGTAAGCATCCACTACAGGCCCGTAGGCAGGATTCAGTGAGTGGGGGGGCTATGAAAATTAGTAGGGGGGCTACTGACGAACAAGGGCACCGAAGAAGCCTGAGCGCGAGCGCCGCAGGTGCGAAGCCCCTCGCGATAAGAAGATTTGCCAAAGCATTTTGTAGCATTTGGCACAAAATGGCATCCAATTTTGGATATCCTATTATGCGATTTTAGATTTTCTAAGAGTTGCAATATTGTTGCTCGTAATAACAAAAATTAACAATTTTCACAGGCAATTTTGTCAAATAACAGTATGCTTGTTGTTATCCACAATCTTGATTTTTGATGCGCGCATGTCACACCACTGGGATGACAGCACTGAATCAAATTGTCCAAATTTAATTACTGATTAAGACAACCGTTATAGTCCACAATACAATAACTTGCTTATTTTATTTTTGACTAGCGGGGTTACCCGGCGTTGCCCGGGGTTTTTTAGAGGTTTTTCTAATGTTTGTCTCTCTCGCTCCCGTTTACTTCTCCACTTTCCCGTTTTCGTCGCGTTCCCGGTCGCTTTTCCGCTCTCGGTCGTTTTCCAGCTCCCGTTCGCTTTCCCGCTCAGAAGTTTTGTTATCGATTTTCTCTCTTGCTCGCGTTTCCTTCCAAGCTTGCTCTCCCGATTCCAGTCGCTTTCCGCGTTCCCGGTCGCTTTCCGCGTTCCCGGTCGCTTTCCCGTTCCCGGTCGCTTTCCCGTTCCCGGTCGCTTTCCCGTTCCCGGTCGCTTTCCCGTTCCCGGTCGCTTTCCCGTTCCCGGTCGCTTTCCCGTTCCCGGTCGCTTTCCCGTTCCCGCTCACGCTTGCTCTCCCGTTCCCGGTCATGCTTGCTCTCCCATTCCCGGTCACGGTTGCTCTCCCGTTCACGCTCATTTTTTCTTTTCCATTCTTTCATAACTTCTGTTAGCCTATAAAACGTAAAATAGATTTGCTAAGACTATATATATATATATATGATTGTTTGTGGGTTAGTTTGTCTATTATAGAAACGGGAAAGCGACCCGGAACGGACAGCGAGCGGGAACGGAAAAGCATGCGTGAGCGGGAATGGGAGAGCAAACGTGAGCGGGAAAGCAACCGGGAGTGGTAAAGCGATCGGGAGCGGGAAAGCGACCGGCAGCGGGAAAACGACCGAAAACGGGAAAGCGAACGGGAGTGGGAAAGCAGGTGGGAAAGGAAACGGGAGAGAAAGAGACAAACATTAGAAAAACCTCTAAAAAACCCGGGCAACGCCGGGTATCTCCGCTAGTACATACATAAACACACACACAGACACACATACATGCACATACACATACATACATACACACATACATACGCACATACATATATATATAGTTCCCGCTCGCTCACCCGCTCCGCTCCGCTCATTTTGTGACGGATTTCAAATTTTTTTTTTATATTTGACTCCCCTTGACTCTCAAGGTTGTGTAAAAATTTCATTACGATCGGATGAATGGTGTAGCAATGCATAAAGGACATTAACATATAAACATATATACATATATACAAACATTCATTTTTATATATATAGATAAAAACTTGTATATCTGTATCAAATGCCAAGAAATCAATTAAATAAAATCGGATTTAAATATTTGTTTTGACAAAGATCAAACCACATTATAATAAAATGTACTATTTATTTTACCTTCTCATTTTAAGTTACTAAACATCCATTCATGTGTTACACATACAACTTGTCATCAGTTTCTAAACAATCTAAATAGAAGATTAGATTATATATCAAGTCTATCATTAAACTTATATTGTTATAAAGATTGTGTGGTTTGACAGTAAGCTTTAAATTGTTTCCTCGAATTAATCAGTTTAGAATATTGGGGTTAATAGTATTGCAGTGTCAGACTAGCACTAAAAAATACTAAATTATGAAAAAATGAAAATAGTTTGAATTATTGAGAGTCATTCAAAAATCAAAAACCAAAGTTTGTCAGCCAAACTGAATTAGCTTCTTTCTCTGTTTTAAAACTGTAAGATTAAAGTTATTATAATATTGTAAGAATAAGTCCAAGCACTGATTATGAAACTCATGACAATTTTCATGTTTAAAACATGAAAGGGTGTGTAGTAGCTTGAAATGAGAGACTAAACTAAAAAGTGCATTTCATTATAATATGGTTTGATCATTGTCAAGACAATTATTTGAATCCGATTTTATTTTATTGCATTCTTGGTATTTGATAGGTATCCATAAATCTATATCAATTGCTTTACAAAGGAATTTTTCAAATGCCAAAAGTACAAGTTTTCTTTTTCTCTCATGGTAATAGCTTGAAATGAGAAACTAAACTAAAAAGTGCATTTCATTATAATATGGTTTGATCATTGTCAAAACAATTATTTGAATCCGATTTTATTTTATTGCATTCTTGGTATTTGATAGGTATCCATATCAATTGCTTTACAGAGCGATTTTTCAAATGCCAGAAGTCTAAGTTTGCTTTTTCTCTCATGGGACATTGATCTTCTCTGTGGTCGTAGTACTCGTGTTAAACAAGAAAATGAATTCTCACAAGTGGAAATCGAGATGTCATGAGTCATTGCAGCTGACTAGTGCCAATTTAGAGTAGGATATGCATCCTTATAGTCCAGCATAAAATTCATCACTTCCTGGAGATTGCAGCCTGCTTGAAATTTGTTTTTTAGAAACCTACTTGCAATGAGAGCCTCGTCTGCAATATATTTTTCAACATCGTCATGCCTGTTTTGGTTTAGCAGTTGCGTTAACGGTTTAAGGTCATTGACATCTAAAAACTTGTCTAATTTGGTAGAAGGGCAGACACTCCACAAGTCAAACCTTTAGAATAAGTTAAATAACTATCAACAAAGCTCTCCATCAACTCTCCTAATATACCGCCCAACATGCTAAAATAAACAGCACAAAGCTGATTCCACTCTAGTGAACACTATTGCTCATCACTCTGTCCAAGAGTAGACATATAATAACTACAGAATCACGTAACGTACTACTCTGTACTTTTTCTTTTTTTTGGTATGGGTTGTAGCAATGGTTCATTCTACAGGCATGCAAATTATTATTATTAATTTTATATTTAAATTTACCCTTATTTATTTATTTTTTATTTAATTTTTTTAATATATTTATATTTAAATTTAAATTACGGATCATAACTTCATCATCACTTGGGTGGCTTAAGTGTAAATAAGGTGAAAAAACCTGCCAAATATTTTAGTGGGGGGGGCTGTAGCCCCCCCAGCCCCCCCGCTAGCTACGGGCCTGATCCACTAAGAAAGGATTTTTGAAAATTTTGCTCCTGAGGGGAAGAAACTGGAAAACAAACTTTTTTCTAAAACAATATTTATCTCGAAAACCAAAAATGAAGAGATTTTGAAATTTGGTATATGTATACTGGCTGAAGCGTGTGACTCTTTCAGCCAGTAGCAGATGATTTTTCACTTCAAAACGTTTTGGAATGGTCTTCTAATTGATTGGATGATATTGGAAAAACTGCCTACAAAAAAACCTTAAATGGGCGATATTGGAAAAAATAGCCTACGAAAAAAACCACATTTATTGTGTGATAGTGAAAAAACCGAATACGAAAAACACAATATTTATTGGATGTGATCGGGAAAACAGCCTACGAAAAAAAACATTTATTGGGTGATCGTGAAAAAACCGCTTACGAAAAACACAATATTAAATGGATAGTATCGAAAACAACAGCCTACGAAAAAACAACGTATTTTGGGTGATAGGGAAAAAAGCCTAAGAAAAAACCCAGCCTTTAATGGCTGATAATGAAAAAACCGTCTACAAAAAAAACCCAACCTTTAATGGCTAATATTGGGAAAACCCGCCGATGAACAACTTC
This sequence comes from Erpobdella octoculata, assembly GCA_963978895.1. Classification (NCBI taxonomy): domain Eukaryota; kingdom Metazoa; phylum Annelida; class Clitellata; order Hirudinida; family Erpobdellidae; genus Erpobdella; species Erpobdella octoculata. The sequence goes on along the minus strand of OZ022240.1, from coordinate 17,280,700 downwards.
AGTGATTTATTTATTTTCAACTTGTTTATATTGAGTTATGACGTATGCTCAAAATATATTCGCAAAGCGTCGAACTTTCCAATAATAGAAAATATATTATTAACAAATTAGTTAATATTCCTAAATAATAATATGATTAATAATTAAAATAAGAGGAATACTAATTAAAAAATAGAAAAATGTCGTTAATAATATTTTTATTAAATATATCCGCAAAGCGTCGAACTTTCCAATAATAGGTATAATATTAGCAAAATAGTTAATATTCGTTAATAATAATTTCATTAAATATATCCGCAAAGCGTCGAACTTTCCAATAATCGGACCTCAAATGTGGGTTGGAAAATTGGGTTAATTGATTTTTAAAGTGGCTGCTACTCAAAAACTGTGAATGCTACAGGAGTAAAAATTAGTGTTTAGTTTCTATTAAAAAAATAATGATATACGTGTTTTAGCATTTTTTGAAAATTTGGTTTCCAGGGCTTCAAATGTGGGGTGGAAAATAGGGTTATTTGTTTTTTAAAGTAACTGCTACTCAAAAACTGTAAATACCCCAGATGTAAAAATTAGTATTTAGTTTCTATTTTAAAAATAAAGATATACGTGTTTTACCATTTTTTTTAAAATTTGGTTTCCAGGACCTCAAATGTGGGGTGGTAAATAAGGTTATTTGGTTTTTAATGTAACTGCTACTCGAAAACTGTAGATGCTACAGGAGTAAAAATTAGTATTTGGTTTCTACTCCAGAAATAATGATATCCGTGTTTTACCATTTTTTGAAAATTTGGTTTCCAGGACTCCAAATATGGGGTGGAAAATAGGGTTACTTGGATTTTAAAGTAACTGCTACTCAAAAACTGTAAATGCTACAAAAGTAAAATTAGTATTTAGTTTCTACTCTAAAAATAATGATATACGTGTTTCACCATTTTTTGAAAATTTGGTTTCCAGGACCTCAAATGCGAAGTGAAAAAAGAGTTATTTGATTTTAAAATAACTGCTACTCAAAAACTGTAAGTGCTACAGATGTGAAAATTAGTATTTTGATCTTTTGTGCCGGTTAAAAGTAGATGAGTTCAGTTTATCACAGCCGTTATTTTAGGGTCTTCATACGGCCCTGCCCAAACCTTAAATCAAGGTGGGACGGGCTAAGATTTTTAACCAAGTATATAGACATTTTAGTGATTTTAGGGTTTTCAGACGGGCCGGTCTAAACTTGAAGTCAAGGTGGGACGGGCCGAAGTTTTTCATCAAGTATATAGAACTTCTAGGCCTGTAAAAACGGACCGGGCCCATATTAGACGGGCCGTGCCGGGCCAGGAATTTTGGTTTTTGAAACGGGCTGGGCCAAGTTGTCGACGGGCCGAGCCGAGACCTAAAAAATTGATCCGTGCAGTACTCTACTATGTATGCACGGTTCAAATTCTCAGATTTCATGCGAGCGAAGCCGCTACGGGCACTGCTAGTACATACATATATACGTACATATATACAAACATTCATTTTTATATATATAGATAATCGAATGTATGTATGTATGTATGTATGTATGTATGTATGTATGTATGTATGTATGTATGTATGTATGTATGTATGTATGTATGTATGTATGTATGTATGTATGTATGTATGTATGTATGTATGTATGTATGTATGTATGTATGTATGTATGTATGTATGTATGTATGTATGTATGTATGTATGTATGTATGTATGTATGTATGTATGTATGTATGTATGTATGTATGTATGTATGTATGTATGTATGTATGTATGTATGTATGTATGTATGTATGTATGTATGTATGTATGTATGTATGTATGTATGTATGTATGTATGTATGTATGTATGTATGTATGTATGTATGTATGTATGTATGTATGTATGTATGTATGTATGTATGTATGTATGTATGTATGTATGTATGTATGTATGTACGTATGTATGTATGTATGTATGTATGTATGTATGTAAGTATGTATGTATGTATGTATGTATGTATGTATGTATGTATGTATGTATGTATGTATGTACGTATGTATGTATGTATGTATGTATGTATGTATGTAAGTATGTATGTATGTATGTATGTATGTATGTATGTCCTTTATGCATTGCTACACCATTCATCCGATCGAAATGAAATTTTCACACAACCTTGAGAGTCAAGGGGAATCAAATATAAAGAGAAAAAATTGAAATCCGTTACAACTCTGCCTCGCTAATTGCGAGCCAGTCCCAAGCCTGGATAAAGGAGGAGGGACAGTTAAAAGGATCAATTTATAATCCACGACAGGAAGCACTTATGTTCTTCCTACATACAGCTATTTCGGTCTTAAAACACTTGGTGTAAAGGACTATAAACAATTATAAAAAAAAATATATATACATACATACATATACATATATAAATGAGCGAAAACGGGAACGGGAAGCCAACTGAGAGCGAAAAATAGAGCGGGAAAGGGAAAGCGACCGAGAACGGAAAATATACAAATTATTAACTAAATACTACTTAAAAGGTAAAGTTACAAATGTTTTATAAATTTTTTTTGTTCTGGCTTCCAGGACTACAAATGTAAAGCGGAGAAAAAAATTATATTTGCTTGTAAACTCAATAACTGAAGATGTAAAAACATTAAAACTCACTATTAAGTTTCTTTTTTTAAATTATAAGATAAGTGTTTCATTATTATTTCGAAAAATTAGTTTCCAAGTAACGGTTTTGTGCCCGTTAAAACTGGTTGAGTGCAGGCCTTGACGTTTGCGCATATGCAACGGGCCAGTTCAAGCCTAAATAACAAGCCAGGTCTAAAATTTTCTGTCTATAAAATAAGCCGGACGTGTCTAAAAAATCCGGACAGGGCACTATGGATTTTTTCGCCAAGTATATAGAAATTGTAGGCCTGTAAAAACGGGCCAGGCCCAAATTAGATGAGCCGTGCTGGGCCTAAAATTTTGGCTTATGGAGCGGGACGGGCCAAGTTGTCGACGGACCAGACCGAGTCGGGCCGTAAAAAATCGCCCCGTGCAGTACGCTACTGTGGTCTGTGGATGCGTAGTCTCTTTCGCAAGCGAGCGAAGCCGCGACGGAAATGCTAGTGCTGAATATAATGTTAACAATGACAAAGTTTGTAGTAGTAAAAAAACTGAATTGCTGAATAAATCCAAAAAATCTGAACTCTGGAATCAGAATATAATCCTTGTCAAAATAAAACCATCCGACGACCCGACGCACCCGAGACAATAAAATAATAAACAACGAACTGAAGCGGCTCACAGCTTATAAGCTAGTATAGTTGATGCATGCTACATCTGCATGCTTGTACACAATCGCCTCATGTAGTAGACTCATTAGGTTCTCACCCATTCAGGTTTGTGTCCAGATAGCTTTTATTTAGGAGTCCATGGTCAAGCATATCTTACTTAGGTATAGTAATGAGATATTAATTGCGCGTTGCTGATACCCACAGGTTTTATAACTATCTAGTTTAGAGATAGATAGTTGGTGTTTGGCGGGGGTTGTTTTGTGTACGATTAACTTTATTTATTCATTGAAAAAAATTGAGCTCTGAGGCTGGTGGGGTGATGCATCCCCAGCATCCCCAATGGTAGGACCACGCCTGGTTAGTAATCTGTAAAAAATGTAAATATTTTCCCAAGCATCGTATTCATTAATTAGCTGATGTAGTTCCTTGTGAATTGCCGCGGCAGAACCACTCTCACATTTAATAATGCCGAGTTTGATTTTAGTTGTCATATTTTTAAGCAGAACTACTTGATACTCTTTCCCTTGCACTCTTTTGCCATCAAACTGGAGACAATAGGGATCTTCGCTTTGAAGTTTTTGAACTATTTCGATTTTCATATTTTGTCCTTCAGCGATTACTCGTCTCCAGACACCGGACTGACTTGGAACCGGCACATCATGACCCTGTTTAACAGTGGTTGCAAGAACGTCATGTGCTTTTGTGTAGAAATGCTGTTATTCAATACTAGTAAACCCGCCGTTGTAGTGCTTGCTCTTTGATATTTCAGTTTGCCTTCAGGAGATGACGTGGAAGAAGAGGTGGGCGACTCGGGTGAAGAAGCAGAGGTTTCTGAATTTGAAGCTTCCGAGACAGTTTTATATGTTTGTGTGGGTTGCGATTGAGAAGAGCTGGCTTGAGGTAAAGTGTTTGATAGTCGGATTCGTTTTCTAGGGTAGATTGATTCCAAAGGGGCTTGTTTGACTATTGAATAACCGATCTTTTCTCTGCTGTTAACTTGCTTCTGGTAGAGCTCTTTCTCTTCCATGATTTTCCATTCTTCATTAACGTTGGTGACATCAAATAACTGAGAAAGTGTTGCAACAAATTTATCAGACGGTTTCTTTTTGTTTTTGTCATATAGATCAATCAGATTATTGAGTTTCTTTCTGATAAGTGCTCTGGATAATAGTGGAAAATCTAAAATTTCCCTCCAGAGCAATTCTATATCCGTAATCATCTTTATTCGATCCAGTCGCCGTTTCTTGCTGTTGAACAGAAATTTAAAGTTTCCAAGAATTTGACGGTTTGTCGGCATTCGAGTTAGATTGGTTAGCTTTTCAAATGATGGAGTCTTTGGATCCCTTTTCTGTTTAGAAGAGGAGGGTAGATTCTTCTTCTATTTACAACTGTTTGACTTCACATTTTCTTGTGGTTTAAAAATGATTATATGTTTTGCACTTGTGTTATATTATAATTGTCGAGTTATTGATAAGCTAAGAATTTTTTATTATAAAATAACCTCAATAGCTTAAAATGAATACCAAAGTCAAATAGGCTGCGCACGATCTAAAAACAGCCAGATAAAAATATAGAAAATGTAGAAATAAATAATATAAAATAAATCTATGCAGCTAATATAAAACAAATGAAAACAGCTGACAGGAATGTCCTTAAAAGCAGTCTAAAAAATAATATAAAAATTCAGTTTAAAATTGAAACCGATAGTCAGTCAGATGGGTGAAAAACAAAAATAAAGAGGTGGGAGAACTTTTTTCATTTTTTTTAAATTTGATGTTGTTACTGTCAGCTGCATATAATTGTTCCTCAAATGTAAGTGGTTTCAGTTTCGTTAATATTAAAATTTTTGCAATCTGCGTGTTTTTTCGGTGCAAAACTGCGATGCTCCTTCCTAAATATGCCACTGATATGTTAAACATAGTTTATTACGCTAATTTCCATCTTTAACGGTCATTCAACAAAAATACCAATATATAAAGACAAACAGATAATAGCTCTTACTTAATAAATAAGGAGCAATATTTTTCAGGACAGATATTTTTCAAGGCCAATACTTTTCAGGGCTTAAGGCTAGAGCCTTTTTAGTTTTTAGTCTGATAGTTGATTCGGCTTTGAGTGCTTCCAAAACCATTAGCGGGCCTTTTATTGATGAGTTATTACAAAACTATTGCTTGGCTGGCATACCTACCTCATATTTCCTCAAAAATCATGAAGATGACAAGGACCTGAACTGAATATGGATATACAACTAACCTTAAAGACAGTTCATTTATATGCATAATTTTTTTCTGTAAATTATCAAGTGACAATTGTTATATTTTTGTATTAAAAAATACCAATACAGTAATACTATATATCTATGAGTAATACAATAATACACATCGACACAATTAAAAAAGCAGTCCGACAAAGTCGTTATTTAAACGTTGTCGTTGTATTGACATTTCTAATATAAAAAAATAATAAAAAAACTATCTGAAAGAGTACTTCGGATTAAAGGTTTTACATGTTTGCATTCTGGCATACTTGTTAATCTGGCCACGTCGCAGCTGTATCGTCACAAGTTCAAGGACGTGTGACGTACTTCGACGCCATCTTTGTTTAAACTTTGAATTATTTCCTCTCATAGGCGTAGTCGGGAGACGGTCATACGTCTAATTTCTGTTGTAGCGAAATTTCTTGTTATAATTCTTTTCATTTTATAGCGTTGTTCTTATTGCGGCATGTCAGCTATGAACCCGGAGTAGTGAGTTTACCTTTTATTGTTTTCTTCATCCATGATTATTAGTCAGTCACTGCTTCTGAATCGCTGTTATATTATCTTATTTTTGCTTGAAGAAATAAATTTAAGTTTTTAATTTATTTGTTTTACGTTAAAATTTCTATTATTTTACGTTTTCTGTGGTTTATTTACGTAACTCGAACGCTATCGAGACAATCATCAAGATAGTGTACTTGTACTTTTGTGCGTAGTTGATCAGTTTATAATTCGCTTCCTGATTTATGATTGTACAGTTTGGTTAATATTTTTTGTTGTTGTTCTTAAAATTATTGAGTTGGTCTGAGTAAGAAAATGCTAACAATTGTTCTTATTTACAAATAAAATAATTAGTAAAATCAACTGCAGTTTATCAAATATAAAACTAATGATAAATTGAGTTTTTATTGGAAACTTATTGATTTTTAAATCCTTTATATTATTTTCGATTGTCTTCCCGTCTGTCTGTCGGTCACAAACTTTGAGTCTCAAAATTAACTCACTTCCCGTTATCCGATCGAGCTGAAATTTGGCACATCGACTTGGGCTGCGAGACAATTGAATCTATCAAAATTTCAGTTTGATCGGATATTGTATAATTAAGTTTTTCAAAAAATTCAAAAATTTTTTTAAAAATTCAAATAAAATAAAAATCTAGGATCGTATATAAAGGATTTATAATAAAAACTTTGTTTTTATGGGTTAGTTTTTATATTTTTGGACTTTGAGAAGAATTTGTTGATCACATGATGTCTAGTTGTGTTGTAGATAGATGAGTCAGCAATCAAATGACTTTAAATTAAATTAACATGGTTTAGACTTTGAAGAATGTTCAAGGAATATGACTTGAAATTTGGGCTATTTATAGGCTTCATCAAAGGAAAGGGTTTATTACAAGTTCAATGATGTAACCATTTCTAAAATTGACCCAGTAATTCAGGAGATATGCATTTTCTTGTAAACCCACTTTAAACTGTCCATTTTGTTGTGGGCAAATTATTGGACATAGATAGCTTGGCATGATTCGTGGGTGATTGCCTGTGCGACTCAGCTGTGCGACTCCCTACTTTGGTTCAGAAGACTGAGATTTTTATGGTGCTTGCTTCTCACATCCCACCAACGACGACGATGGTGGGATGGTGGGACGGGACGATGGTGGTGATGGTGGTCGGCCATTTAGTTTAGGTTCAAACTGTCCTTTAGGCTAACAATGCTTTACCATGACACAACCAGAGCCCTTTTATCCACTACATATAAAAAATTTAAATTATCTTGGAAAATTGAAAATATCTAGTTTAAATCAATGTCATCAAACAGGTTTCTAATAATAATAATTATTATTATTATATTTTGAATTTGTATATATATATATATATATATATATTAGGGATGTCACGGGTAGTACTTTTTGGAGTTTTCGGGTTCGGGTTCGGGTTTGTGAAACTAGAGCTTTCGGGTTCGGGTTTGTGAAACTAGGGTTTTCGGGTTCGGGTTCGGGTTTGTAAAACTCGAGTTTTCGGGTTCGGGTTTGTGAAACTCAGGTTTTCGGGTTCGGGTTTGTAGTTTTCCAAAAACCGGGTTCGGGCTCGGGTTCGGGTACTGGCTTATGATTTAAAATTCCTGGATTGATTTTAAATTTACCTAGTGTATATACATATACAAACGAGAGCGATCAATTCATCCATTGGACATTACACGTATTGAATAAACTCTAAAAAGTTATTTTTTTAGCTTTCCAAATAATGTGATTTCTTAATTATTTTTAGTTCGTTCGTGGCTCGGTCCGGCCAGATAATCAGGCGGATTAGTGGTCTAGCTTACACACTCACCAATAAAATGACCTATTTGTGTTATTTGTTACGCAAAGGTGGTAATACCAAACTTGCAGGGCTTGCGATTAGTATAATACGTTACCTCTTAAATTATTTTAATTTATTAATTTTTTTCGCGGCTCGGTTCGGTCGGGTAATCAGGCAGATTAGTGTCCTAGCTTACACATTTGCCAATAAAATAACTGTGGTCATTTATAGACTTTGCCAGTTAAAGTTTAGGATTATGCAAGATTATCTTTATAACAAAGGGTCTTTGTTATATCAGAAGAACTTTTAGTATATGAATGAATAAATATAAGGTTATATAACTGAAGTAAAAAGTTGAGAGTCGTGGCTATCCGCGATTTCTTTGACCGAAGGAGGCTTAATTATTTTAGTTCGTTCGCGGTTCGGTCCGGACTGATAATCAAACGGATTAGTGGTTTAGTTTACACAATCACTAATAAAATGACGTATTTGTGTTATTTGTTACGCAGGAGGTGATAATACAAAACTTCTACGCTCGCGATTAGTATAATATGTTACGTCAACAAAACTTGTAATTTATTAATCTCTAAGACACAACTTTTATAAAGATTTATTTGTTCACAATTCCGAGTTCGGGTATTGGCTTATAAATTTTCGGGTTCGGGTTCGGGTATCAAGTTTTCACATTTTCGGGTTCGAGTTCGGGTTCGGGTTTCAAGTTTTCTCATTTTCGGGTTCGGGTATCAAGTTTTCACATTTTCGGGTTCGGGTTCGGGTATCAAATTTTCACACTTTCGGGTTCGGGTTCGGGTATCAGAAAAAGACCGGGTAGTACCGAACTCGGGTTCGGGTTCGGGTACCCGTGACATCCCTAATATATATATATATATATATATATATATATATATATATATATATATATAGCTAGATTTTAAATTTTATGAAAATAAATTGAAGGTTTTTTTGTAGGATTGGTTACATTATTTCCTTAGATTTGTTCTTTTGATTGGAATTAATAGCATTTGAACACATTACTGTTTTTTGTTACACATGACTGACATTGACTTGTCTAAGTGATGAATCACATGGGCAAGTTGTGGTTAATTAAATGTTCAAGGGTTTATTAGCTCAAGGTACATAGAAAATGCAAATCTACTTGGTTGGCTCTCTTTAATTCATGAAATTTAGTGATCACCTCCAGAGGATAATATTTAAAATTTTAAAATGAGCAGATATGAGTTCCAGAATTAAAAAGGAATAGGTCATGTATAAAAAATGATAAACTAATACATTACAGTTTATTAAAGTACACATACACAAGACTGTTAATTTAATATTTAAAATACTTTAAGCAATTATTGAATAATTGGTTTTAAGCTCTGGAAAATAGTAGCAAGCTTCAGTAGATACAATTTGCTGGGACAGGTGCTAGCAGGTGATAAGGGACATAAAATTAAATGATTAATGATGAAGGAATTAGTTTGGTTGGCATGTGGTGGATGTTGAATCAACATTTGGAACATTGTAGAGTCAATTTTGTGGCCTAGAAGTCATCCGACTGACTAACACTACTAACACTAACTATAAAGATAGTTGAATTGAATTGAATCAATGATAATTTTATTTTTTTATACTACTGAATAGCTAGCTTCCTAAGAGATATCAGTTGATGATTACATTTTTCTCTTTATTATCTGGTCTGCTTGGAAGAACAAATATTTTTTCCATTTAATAATTATTAGATTGTCTTAAATAATGGAAAACATTAAGTAAGTCTGTGTATGTCAAAGTTTGACAAATTTGTACAACAATGTATTTATTGGTATGGACTCATATTGATTTTAATGATTGAAACTATTCAACTGCTGAACCATTTATGAGCACAAAAGTGTTGCCATGATTGAATTTTATAATATTCTTATAGTCATGTTATTAGTCATTGCCGTCCTTGTAATTCATTAACCAAAATTTATAGATTGTAGTTTTTTATAAAATCTTATTGTATTTTATTTCATAATTAAATTGCTTTCTAAAAGCGGGAGTTTTACTTTTTCAATGATTCTCCTTTATTTCAATTTAATAGAGAGTTCATAGTAGGAATATTGAAAAAATGAGTCCATGTCCAAAGTCCATGAGTCAATATTAGCTTCACATGACATCGTATTGTCAATATCAAGATATCATTTAAAAATAGCAACTTTGAGCAAATAGCAAAATTGAGCTTTACAATTTTATATTCAAATCCAAAATAAGATAAGACTAGCAACAGTTTTTATTTATTTTGACAACCAGTTAAACAATTGAAATTGAATACTTGCTAATTAAATACATTTTTCAATTTTAAAGAATATTAACTTTTCTATTAAATTTTTAGCTTATAATAATATAATTATCCAGATAACACTCTAGCCAGCAATCTATACTGAATTGTACACAAGCATTGTTATTGAATCTACACACGCATTGTTATTGAATCTACCTATATAATCTCCTAGCCTCACTCATTCAATTACTCCTGAAGAATACTAAGCCCATCTTTATTTTTAAATCACAAAGCATCATATCCACAGTGACATAAAAACTTTTGTTATTTATTATTTATGTAGCCTAGAAGTGTCAATTTTAATACTATTTGCTTGGCTGTATTATTAAAAATATAAAGTTGTTTTCTCACCTATAGCAATTATCAGTATGCCTGTGAGAGCTTACTTGTTGGTTATTGTAAAAAATAGACATGTGTGTATATGAGTAAGCATGTGGAAGCTTGAATGTTGATAATTGGGTAGATTGGAAGGCCAGTGTAGGTTTTATTTGCTTATTCATAACTATGCAGATAACTATGCCAACCAAAACCTAATATATGATGGTTCTATACATCAGGTGTTTTAAAACTGAACACAAATATTAGTAATAATATTTATATATATTAACCTAATTCCTAGTATTATAATTTTATAATGGTAATATTTCATTCACATTTACTACTTATCATGTTTTTTAAAGACTGGTGTGGCAGGGATGGCAAAATATCACAAGATACAATGATAGTATCTTGTAATCTGAATGATAAATTTGAACCTTTTCTTTATGTCTTAAACTAGCGGAGTTACCCGACGTTGCCCAGGGTTTTAAAAGGTTTTTCTATCGTTTTTCTCTTTTGCTACTGTTTCCATCCCCACTTGCTCTCCCGCTCCTTCTCACTCTCCCGCTTCCTTTCCCGCCCCCAGTCGCTTTCCAGCTCTCGCTAGCTCTTTCGCTCCCGCTCATTCTCCCGCTTGCTTTCTTTCTTCATCTCCCTCATAACGTCTTTTGTCCATAAAATGTAAAATAGATTTGGTAAAAGTTGCTTGAAACCTTCTTTAAACTTTGTTACGTAAAACTAAATTTGGTTATGCGATAACCTTTGATGCTCGTAAATAGGGACTTTTGGCCCAGGAGGTTTTTTGCACATAAAAATATAAATAATGAGCCAATTTTCCAAACTAATAGACGAAAACCTTCTCCTTAATGAGTACCGGGTTGCTTCAAAATTTTCTAGAATTTGGTCTAGCCGCTCTCGAGTTTAGCTGTTAGCAACACATTTATTGACTTATTTTTATTTATATACAGTGGTACATACCTCAAGATACGAATTTAATTCGTTCTGTAATTTTCCTTGTGTGTCAAATTGCTCGTATCTCAAAGCAATTTTTCTCATTTTAATTAATTGAAATGCCATTAATCCATTCCAGTCCTCAAAATGCCATCTCAATTGTTGCTAAGTGCTTTTGAATAAGAAAAATGTATTTATACATGACATATATTATATAAAAACATACTAAAAGAGAATGTAAAGAAATTAACTTAACTTAACATCACTGAATTTAATTGAACCTAAATGCTACTGTACAATGTTTTGCTTAATTTTCATCACTGCTTTTCTCTTCACTGATCTTTGCCTTTTTTTGACACGCTTTTCTCATTTTCACCTGCAAGCCATTAAAAAAAAATTTCCAAGAAGGTTTGTTTCTTCCTCCCTTTTAATATGTTGCAGACATGAGTTAGGCAAGTGTCATTAAACGGGATCATCGCAACTGATCCAAGGACAACTTATCCCAGGACAACTGATCCCATATCTGCATCATTTTATATTTCACTGTTTCTGCAATCAATAGACTGATATTAACATACATAATTTCCAATTTCTGTATGTATGTATATATATATATATATATGTGTGTGTGTGTGTGTGTGTGTGTGTGTGTGTTTGTGTGTGTATGTATACTATGTATGTATGTATGTATGTATTTATGTATGTATTTCAAACATCGTTCTTGCCATATTCTCTTAAGAACTTTCGAAAATTTACCTTCTTCCTATCTTCGATTTTATATGTTTATATATATATATATATATATATATATATATATATATATATATATATATATATATATATATATATATATATATATATATATATATATATATATATATATATACATACATACATACATACATTATATACAAAATAACTGGTGATCTCATTATAAATTCAGTCAATAATATAATAGAGCAATGAACTGTCATGTTAATAATTAAAATTGCTTATTGTAACAGTTCATTTCATTTTAACATCTCATTCTATAATCTACTATAACTCTTATTGTGTGATTCTCCACTGTTGATCAATGAACTTACAATGATACAGTTCATTGTAAAATAATACTTGATCTGATTTGATTATATTTTATTCTATCTGTTTTTATCTTTATCTTATATTCATCTTTATTTCACACTAACATTTCATATACTATAATTCATATTATGTGATTTCCCATTGTTCCAATCCAGCTTTTTAGCTGCAATACAAATAAAAGTTATATCCATCTATGTGTGTGTGTATGTGTTTATGTATGTATGTATGTATGTATGTATATGTTTGGACGCTGTAGTGATGGTCTTAGTTATGGACTCCTGAATAAGCCGATAAGAATTAATGTTGGAGTGTCTTCATGAATTCATATCTTCGAAAGAAAACAACTTCTGAAATGATCTAACACTCTATTATTATTGGATTAGCACGGTTCCATTTCTCATTATGAACTTCGCCCAGAAAGGAGCGAAATGATGAAAAGTAATACGAACTTGTCACTTTCATTTCGGCTGTGTATCATGCGCTTATACTAAATATTATTTCTCTGTTTAATAACTGTTGTTTTAATTCTCATGGCTTCATTTAGTGACTCTCAGCGAAACGGGCGCAAGTTGCGCTATGAAAAATTCATATATGATAAACATCTGGCCAACGAAACAAAAACTACTTGGCGATGCGATCGTTTCAAGACTGTTCCATTAATGTCCTTGTGTAAAAGTGACAATAAATATTAGACACTGATTAATCTTACTGGAGTAGCCAGTATCATTATCACCACCAAGTTGTCTTTGCAGCCGGCCATCGTAAGCTGGCTACGTAAGCATCATCACCACCACCATTGTCGTCAAAAAATGAGTTGCTTGTGGGATCAGTTGTTTATGGGATCAGTGGTCCATGGGATCAATTGTCCGTGGGATCAGTTGTACTGGGATCAATTGTCCTGGGATCAATTGTCCTGGGATCAATTGTCCTGGGATCAGTTGTCCTGGGATCAGTAGGCACTAACCCCATTAAACAGCTCCGATGCACGACCAGTTGCAACTTTTTTGTGGTGTTTATTTTCCATGAACTGTAACATTCTCTCCCACATTCCCAAGATCTCCTTTACCTCAATATTAGAGATAACCTCCCCCATCTCTGGCTCTTCCTCAAAACCAACTGCAACAGAGTGATTGCTTGTCCTTTTCCTGAAGTTGTCAAACCATCCTCGACTGGCTTTAAATGAGTCTTCCGATGCCTCGTTCGTGGAAGAGCGTGGGGTCTTCTTCAGCAAATCACTCTAAATTGCTTGTGCCTTCTCGCATATGATGCCCTGTGTTAAGGTATCTCCTTCAAGCTGTTTCTCTGTTCACCCACACCATCAGCAGTTTCTCCAACTTTTCGTGGAGAGAGGTCCGGAGCTTAGAAATTATTGAGACGCCCTTAGCTGGCGTTATACCCTTAATCGACTCCTTCTGTTTAAGCACAGTACATATCGTTGAAGTGCTATGACCGTACTGCCTCGTCAAGTCAGTCACTCGCAAACCTTGCTCATGTTTTTCTATTATGACCTCTCAACTCACTTTTTTCAGACCTATGGGTATAAAAAGTTAGGTACTGTAAAAGCACAAAACCCAAGCACAACTTATCCAAAATGCTTCGACAGCGAAGCAAACAAGAACACTGACTGAAAAGCATGTGTGCAGCCGGCCGACTTGCTGATTATTCAGTTACTCGTATCTCAAATGTTACTCGTATCTCAAATGTTACTCGTATCTCAAATGTTACCTGTATCTAAAATGTTACTCGTATCTCAAATGTTACTCGTATCTCAAATGTTACTCGTATCTCAAATGTTACTCGTATCTCAAATGTTACTCGTATCTCAAATGTTACTCGTATCTCAAATGTTACTCGTATCTCAAATGTTACTCGTATCTCAAATGTTACTCGTATCTCAAATGTTACTCGTATCTCAAATGTTACTCATATCTCAAAACAAAACATTGCTAGCTCGGCAGGCTCGTATCTAATTATGAAGCGATGATCAGCACACTCTGTTGACGCTCATTTGCTCACTGGCTAAAGTTATCAAACTCAGTCCTTGCTCGCCGAAAAGGGAGAAATGTTGTTAATTAAGTATAACTTACCTCAACTTGACTTTAAGTATTAGCTGTAGCCAGGTTGAGCCAGCCTACGTAGTTGACGTTGAACTCGAGCTATAGTAGCTATCTCCTATATACATTTTTTTTGTATTTTTATTATTTTATAATTAATTTCAACATTACATGATTTTAATTAAAGAAATAAAATTTTATGGATTTTTAGTAAATAATTATTATTCTATGGTTGTGTGATCGATGGTGTTGTAATATCGCGGTATGTTTCGGAACCAACATTTTCACTAAAGAAATAATAGTAACTATAACGTAATCGGTATCGACAATTTTATTAATTGGTATCAGCATAATCGGCAAAAAGCCATATCGGAACAGCTCTAGTTTAACGTGGCATTAGCCGTTAGACTTCCAGGCTCTAAATTACTTGTATAACTTTTACTCGCTCGTGGGCCTATTTTACAGAACAACCAGAAGCAGCCAAGGTTATCTTTTATAAAAGTTGCCTAGTAGTACTTAGAGAAAGTATGTCACTTTTTTTTATCTCTCTGGTCTTGGATTTTTTGTAGAAAAGTTTGATGAGCTTTAAATTTGCCCTCTCTGGGTAAATGGTAACTTTATGCAAATGTAACAGTATCAGTATAGTTCTAAAAGTGCCTGTAAATTTTCAAGCCTTTCGAATAAATACCTAAATAATTTGGGCTTCATATTGGGCAGCTGAAACCCATGCTACACTATGAGAAAGGCGGTTTATGAAATTTATTTAATAACAAGTTTATAATAACATATTCCTTCTGAGATTTATAATTATGCAATTTAATGGAAAGGAGCTTTCAAAGTTATTTTAATTTTAAACTTTATTGCAATCTATATTTACATGATAAACATTGAGGAGAGTGTGTTTTGTCATTGTGATTTGTTGATTGATACACCAGAATAATTATCTTAATGATTGTGTATTTATGTCTATAAGCATATTATGTAGTAGAGATAGCCCATCAAAAATGACAGAAGTTTTAAAATACGGCGCCCGTTATTATAAAAATAGTCAACAAAAACAAAATGACATTTGATAACCATAAAAAAAATTTTTATATATAAGCAAATTTAATGAAATTTTTTATTGTGTATAAATTTTCAATTTACTAACGTATTTCATATAAATTCAAATGATGTGAAAATTAAAGAGTGCAATAATTAGTTATTAAAGAATTTCAGTATACACGACATCTGAACTTAATTCATAGGAAAAACAAAACTAATATATATATATATATATATATATATATATATATATATATATATATATATATATATATCAATGATAAAAAAATTGTATTTAATAACTACTGAATACTAATAGAAATATCTTCGATAATATAGTAGCTATACGACTAATTACGTAAGCGCGACAGAATCAGTAAGTGAGTGAGTGAGTGACGGGGGCTACTATATTATAGATGTATTTCTGTCACATAAGCTTTAATATAACAACTCCAGCAAATTATTGGAAAATATTCCAACAGTGCTTGAGTGAACTAGTTAAAAACAAAACTATCATGAATAATTAATGAAAATAAATTAAATAACTGATTATCTTTTGAATTAAATAAATACAAATGACTTATAGCATGCATTTTGATCAATATTAGTGTTTTCTGTACTTTTTAATTTGCTATTTTAAATAAATGATTAGTAGGCTGGTATTAAAGACACATCTTTATTCATCTTAATTAGTTACTATATTTATATTATATTCGTTATTAGTAAATAAATATGATTGTTATTATATAACTGCTATTCCCGAATTATCATCAAGAATAAATGTGTAGGTATGGAATTATAAGGGTTGGTCATTTATTTCAGTTAAATTGTTACAAGACACAAATTTTCATCCAGCACTTTGAAATGAATTTATTTTATGAATATATGATTCTTGTCAATATTTAAAATAACTTGATGTATGCCACTTTTATTATCGCTAATATATCACATCACTACCGTAATCTTGAAAAATAAAGACAATTAATTACATCCTATTTCAACAATGTTTTGTTTTCTTATTTCAGTGATTACCTGTTCAAGCTCCTTCTCATCGGAGACTCCGGAGTTGGAAAGTCTTGCTTGCTTCTTAGATTTGCAGTAGGTTCAATTTTTAAATAATCTTTTTTTTAAATTTATTTGTTACTAACATTATGTTTTTCTCTTCACAAGGATGACACATACACCGAAAGTTACATTAGCACAATAGGAGTTGATTTTGTAAGTACTATTTCATCATAGTCATTTGTTTGTGTGAAGATGTGAACATTCAATTTCATCATAGTCATTTGTTTGTGTGAAGATGTGAACATTCAATTTCATCATAGTCATTTGTTTGTGTGAAGATGTGAACATTCAATTTCATCATAGTTGTTTGTTTATGCGAGGATGTGAACATTCAATTCCATTATAGTTTGTTTGTGTGAAGATGTGAACTTTCAATTTCATCATAGTTGTTTGTTTATGCGAGGATGTGAACATTCAATTCCATTATAGTTTGTTTGTGTGAAGATGTGAAAATTCAATTTCATCATAGTTGTTTGTTTATGTGAGGATGTGAACATTCAATTTCATCTGATTTATTTTTTTGTCTTAATAGAAAATCAGAACCATTGAGCTTGAAGGAAAAACAATTAAGTTGCAGATAGTGAGTGGATTGTTGTTTTTATGTTTTATTCACATAGCACAAATCTAAAGTATTATGGAATTGATATTTCAGTGGGACACAGCAGGTCAAGAGAGGTTCCGAACCATCACGTCCAGTTATTACAGGGGTGCACATGGAATCATCATTGTATATGATGTCACAGATCAGGCTAGCATTAATTCTTAATTGACAGAATTTAGTTGAGATGGAATTTTATTTTAATATTTTACTGTGTAAAGTCCCATTTATGTTCGGTTAAGATCATCAGCAGTCGTTATATTTTCGCAGGAGTCGTTCAACAACATAAAACAGTGGCTGCAGGAAATAGACCGCTATGCCAGTGAAAATGTCAACAAACTCCTTGTTGGAAACAAAAGTGATCTTACAACAAAAAAAGTCGTTGATTTCACCACGGCAAAAGTAATTATTAAAAATCGCTGAATGAATTGTATGTTAGTGGAATTTAATTGTAAAATGGAACTCTCATAAAAATTTCAGGAGTATGCAGACCAACTTCGCATCCCGTTCCTGGAGACTAGCGCCAAGAGCGCAACAAACGTCGAGCAGGCGTTCGTCACCATGGCTGCCGAGATAAAGAGCAGGATGGGTCCGTCGGGTCCCATGTCTGATAAACCGAACCTGAAAATAACCAGCAGCACACCTGTTAAACCGAGCTCTGGCGGGTGCTGTTGAATAGAGAGCGAATTGTCGGACCGTTTGTCGAACGGACATTTGTATGAAATTTTGACTTTGTTCATTCACCTGTGGTTCTCATGTTTCGGGTCATCATTCCATCATTGGCTGACTTGCTCGCATTGGCATACTCAGTGCGTGAAATGAAAGGATGATTTTCACGAAATTCACAATCATGCACCTTATTTGTTCATTATAGGATAAAAAAACTATATTGTAAGTACCCCTGGAGTGTTTGATTTAAATTAGTATTTGTATTGTCCTGGCACCTGGCAAATTTATTTGATGTCTATTAATCATCTGTTGAAATTTTCAATATAAATATTTGATCTGTTTTGTGGCATCAGTTTTTTGTAAGCATCTGCGTCCCGATATCGTTATCTCGAATTCAATCGAGATTTCAAAACGATACGGGAGATCCCGTATCGCCATTGAAACGATACAGCCTGCGGAAGAAGTCTCGTATCGATATAATTAGAGATACTTAAAATTTCATTCCCGATTGAAATCTAGAAAAAATATCGAGATTTTTAACAAATATTTTCCAATAAATAACGAAAGTCATACATACTTAATTAACGATTGTCACAACTGTGAATATTTGCAATTGATTCATCAACATTGATTAATTAATCTACCTATTGACAGAAGTTTATAACTATTATCATCCCCACTTTAAATTCGGTTTTCCGGACAGCCTGTAGCCCCATTATTTACTATTTTTAGTCTGGGAACCGGCAGCAAAAAAGCTCTGCATACTGCTGATACTACAAGCCCTACAAGGCAATCGTACTTGCTGACATCGATGACTATTATTATTAATGAGAATAATGAGTAATGTAATAGTAATGATCATTCTATGTTTATGTTTTGGTTTAGTCTGTTTCATAAACTTATTTTTTCAAATTTGTTACATAGAATTGGAATGATTATTTTAGTGTTTCGATATCCGTAATTGACCGTAATAGTAGCTCATCTAAGATATATCTTTATAATCTCGATGATATTCTTGGTTGTGTGTGAGTATGTGTGTACCACCTGTAGTGTGCACGACAGTGCCGTAGCCCGTATCGTCTGCAGCTGGAATTAGAAACTTTCTCAGCTTCTTTCTTGCTATTGCTAACCGCATTCGCCATCGCCTATAAATAAACATGCTGGGTTTTTTTTCACTTTCTTAATTCTTGCATAGAGGCACTTTCTCGTGTTTGTCATCATTATCATGCCGCGTCACCGGGGTCAAATCTGGGAACTTTGAGGAAGAGACGGTCACGCAGAAAGTCAATGACAAAGATGTAGTAGTAAATCTTGCCAGATGCAAAGACTGCGGGAAACAGTATCATTTTAATTTAATCTTAGTAATCTAGTAATCTCAATCTCAGTAATCTGCAATCTATTTCTATCTCCATTGGATTTTCCACTTTCACTATTGAATTGCCTAAAAATGTCGTTCTTTTGGTGTGCTAGGTTTTCTACTTTTCAATTACTTGAAAAAATAATTTTAATTTTTTTTTCATCGGCGAGTAAAATCATTTAATTAAATTGATAAACTACCGCATAATGCGTACTAAATAAAGTAAATAAATACTTACTATCGGCGGTAGTGTTTTATTTAGAATCTAAATTTAGAAAAATAGATGTACAGAAACTAAACAAATTAAACTTATTTCAAGTTGTAAAAAAAATTTAATTTGGTAAATTTTTATAAATTTTGAAATTTTTTAATATTTATATATTTTTTTCAATGAATTTCCACTTCAGTCGAGATCCCGATATCGTATCGTTATTGTTCGAAGCGTCTCGTATCGTATCGTTTAATTCGAGGCAAATTTCAGAAATCGTATCGTATCGTTCCAAAAAAATAACGGGACGCAGAAGCTTAGTTTTTTGTGCTGCAGCAAGGCTTACATTTGCTTAGGGTTTTGTATCAGTGTCTTGACTCAAGTAATATATGGTGGATTTGGTTAGAAAAGTTGGGGAAGAAAGCATACGCCCAACAAAAGTTTATCGGACTGTTTGGTAGTTAGTTTGGAAATGCTAACAGTTAAGTTTGTTTTCGTGCTGGAGACCATCGTGACAAAATTTGCTTAGGATGACACTTCACCTAACTGATAAGAAATATTTGAAATAAGTTTCATTGGTCTGTCATTTCATCATTATCCATCTGTTATTTCACATGCTTTCCATAAGTCTTTTATGGAATGTTGCCTAGTATGTAGTAATAATCTATTTTCATTTATTTTAAAGCAAAATTGCTACTTAAGTTGTGCAAATATTCATTTTAATAATTATGAATCTAAGTTATATATTATCCTTGACTGTTACAAGATGCAAAGAGTTTTATGTAATTTATTAAAATGATGATCAGAACAGGGGCTGGTGGTGTCAAGCAAAGTGCTCATGTCCTTCTTTGCTGAGTCTTTGTTCAGCCCATTTGAAGGAACTAAATTCCATCTTGTAGGCAGAAAAAAGCCAGAAATGATTAGTTGTGTAGAGGAACTGTTCTAGAAACTCCCAAAGTGGTACTTTTGACCCAGAAGATTGTAGGCACTCGAAATATAAAACACACATTGCTAAAAAAATTTTATTGTCATTTATAATACCCCTAAGTTTATACATCTTCAGGATAAAAAAATTTCAGTAATTTGGAAAAGAAAAAAATTGTTTTTAAGCAGATTTTATTGTATTTATTTGAATAATGAAATTATGTTACAATTTTATTAAAGGTATGTAAAATTCATCAAACTCAATATTTATAAATAATCATATTCTAGTTGTTATACATTCAGCCATAACCTATATACAATAAAGGAATAAGATATACAAGTAAAGATACAATAAAAGTATAAGATATACAAAAAAGTAAAAATTTAGCCATAACCATTATACAATAAAGGTAATGACAGTGGAGGGAGCCTGATGTGATATCGGTTTATTTCATTAACATCGATAATGTGTTTAATCTTAGTTACCCAGTAAGAGGCCATCTATATAGATATATATATCAGATGCAATAAACTGCAGATTTTGACGCCCCTACCCCTGTTGCACCTCGTACATTTTCAGACTACCTCCCCCTATGGGTACATACCCACGGCTGCTTTAACCCCTGCAGCATAAAATTGCATAAAGACACCATAGAATTGTCACTTTCGGGGCTAGGGGCACAGCCAAGAAGTCTATTGCTGAAAACTTTCATATTTTCCTGAAAGGTAGGTAATTTCTTTTTAACATCCTGACATCAGAAATTATGTCTTTTAATAAATGATATATCATTTTAATTTTTGCATACATACACATTTGTTGGAATACCCCCTCCCTCCCAACAGGCATGTGTATGCAAATCATTTGCTCAGGACACACCTTCCCTCCTCCTCAGTGCTTACATAATATATGGACGACCCCTTAAGAGTTTTGTGCTTAGTTCATCAACAAACAGAAAACCATCCACTATCAATATAAAAGAATATTGAGCTAATAACTATATTATCTCTATAGAACAAAAATAATGAGTATTTCAAAATCTTATAACCATCATAAGAAAGTCTGCTTTGATAAGTGAATGTGAACACATTTGCAGAAAATATTATGACTAGAATAAGAAATACAGCAATACTTCTTCTTTTTTAAATTGGGTTTATGATAGCAGGAGAAAACTTGGTAGTAGTTGTTACAGATAATATAATCAGGAAGGTCATCTTCACATCAAAGAAATCAATATCTAATATGTCTTGAATTGATTTTTTTACAATGATATACAAATTACAGCAACAAATAATAACAACACAATAAATTGAAAAAATATATGAGTTCACAGAAATTACCTCCGAAGGTTTGAGATATCAACAATAACTTTAATGAATATTGAATCGTTTGAATCTTTACGTAAATACCTTCCATCAGGACTTTCCAGAGCCTGATGTGAAACAAACAGAGGACTTCCAGATGCCACGTTGGAAACAGAAGAGGGCTTTTGGAAACTTGCACTTTTTGAATCTGGCTGGAAAGTGTAGTCGACATGCTTTTTGTTTTCTTTCTGATCAATAAGCATGAAAGTTACTTTTTGAGTGAACGGCCATTTGAGGATTTCATCATAATCTCCTCTCATTATGACAAAAAATAACGACAGGTGTGTTCCTTTGCCAACACCGTCACCATTCAGGAAAGCTCTGCAGCACATCTGAATATGAAAATTTGTAAAAAAATGTTATTATTAAATTAATAATAAGGCAGCAATTCGCTTAATACAGAATTATCTAAACTCAATGTTTCTTTATTCAACATCTAAAAATATCTGTTTTAAAATCTTTAGTGCAAAGGAAGTTGGCAGACTTCTAGACACATTCGTTTGTAACGGTTATGATCTTTGATAGAAGACAGTTCATTAGCGTTTAGCCAGCGACTGCATGCCTTCTGCTACTGATATTGTCAAGATGAACTGCAGGGATGAGAAGTGAAAACAAAGTCACCTGGATAGAAGCCGGTCGTTAGTGTGGTTTTCGTACACTCTGAACATAAGTATCGGAAACCCATATTTTGAAGGGGCTGGTGTTTGAACACTCTGAACATAAATATTAAGCATCTGCGTCCCGTTATCGTTATCTCGATATCAATCAGGATTTCAAAACAATACGGGAGATCTCGTATCGTTATTAAAACGATACAGCCTGCGGGGAAGTCTCGTATCAAAATAAAATAGCGAGACTTACAATTTGTTCTCGTATAAAAGTCTCGAAACAAATTCAGAGATTTAAAAAAAATATTTTTCAATAAATAACGAAAGTCATACATATTTAATTAACGATTGTCACAACTGTGAATATTTGCAATTGATTCATCAACATTAATTAATAGGTACCTATTGACAGAAGTTTATAACTATTTAACTATTATTATCCCCACTTTAAATTCGGTTTTCCTAACAGCCTGTAGTCCCTGGATATTTACTATTTTTAGTCTGGGAACTGGCAGCATATTTCTAAATGGTAGTAGTATGCAGCAATTCAGAGGTTGACTAGCAGCCTAAGAGGGGCGTGGCTTAAGGCTAGATGTAAATCGCACTCTAATTTCACATTTTCAATGTTATGTTGTTGATATTAATAAATATATTAATATAAGTGTCGCAAATAATATGAATTGTTGATTTAGTTATTTCAAAGTTAGTTTGAGTAAATTGGAATGAAACTTATTTATAATTCGTAAAATGCCTTGACTTCACATTCATGTTATTATAACTATACCCGGCAAGTTCAGCTACATCCGAGCGGGTTTTCTCGGCAGGAGGACAAATCGTCAACTGTAAAAGGACAAGGCTGCAGCCAGACTTTGTTGACAAGCTGCTGTTTGTTCAGCAGAATCACGATCGGGTCACCATCAAGAATTGGATCCTTGCCAACAAAGATATTGGTGTTGGTGATGACGAGGCCGAAGACGAAGGTAGAGATGTGATTATTTTGGACACTCCAAGCAGTGTCGGGAGTCAGGATAGTCTGCCAGGACCATCACAGTCGACTAGCAAACATCAACATCCCAGCCAAATAAAAAATATTGACAGTTAATATTGACCATCAGTTGACAGTTATTTATTTTTATATGGTAATAATATCGTCAAATAGTTAAAATTTTTGTGAAATAAAAAAATGACTGGATTTATTTCCTAATGTCTCGTTATCTCGTTTTATTCGAGACAAAATTTCCACAGTTGACATTTCAGTCGAGATCCCGATATCGTATCGGATTTGTCTTGTTATTGGTCGAGGCGTCTCGTATCGTTTTATTTGAGACAAATTTCAGAAGTCGTATCGTATCGTTTCAAAAAAAAATAACGGGAAGCAGAATCCTAATAAACATGAGGAACCCATATTTTGAAGAGGTTTTAATACTTGAGTTAACTTGAACTCCATCTAGCATTTGAATTTTAACAAATGAAAAAACATTATAATGTTTTGGGACTCTTATCACGAAAATTGGCAGCCTGCATTGATACAAAATACTGTAAGGACAAAGTTACAGACACTGAGCCTTGAAAAATCTGAAGAAAATGTGATAAGTGAGTTGAGAGATATCTTACGAAAAGATTTGGCAATAATTTTGACTTTTTGCAGCATTGATAAATCTGTGCAAGGGAAAGGGTGCACACAGCACACGTCCCATGTCAAAATTGTCAACTGTGTTTAATGAAAAGTAAGGTAAACTGAACCAGACACAACTGAACTGAATTTGACTTGACTAAGAGTAGAAAACCAGATGACTTCAGATTGATTGAAACTGAGCTGAATACGACTGGGGTCAACACTGTGTATGGTTGACTAGCCAGGAAAACTTTGCGACCTTATCTGGCCAAATATTTCTACTATATTCGCATTTTAAATAACTTACCATACTTCGCATATTAACAAGTAAACGAAAAAATGAGTTTTTCAACCCAAACTTTTATTTCAAATACACTCGATTTAGAAATACGAAAGATATTCAAATTAATTTTTTTGTTTTTTTAATTGTCATCCAATATAAAGCTATGCTGAAAGTTTCAGCTTCCTAGTTAGAGCTAGTTAAATTTTACTTGCAAGATTTGTGTACAAAGAAAGACACACACACCCACAGAGATTGTAAGTTGAATACAAGTTTGTAAAAACAAATATAATTCACAAAATGTTGGTTATTTTTCTTTACCAATCAGCTGAATTCATTTAATACTAACTATCAATTAAACAATTTTTACACTTTAAAGACAGAAAACGTTTGTGTTCATTAACCTTGTAACCGTATCTTGATGTGAAGAAAGCAGGACTGTAAACTGACATCTCTGACCCCATGATTGCATTGTTTTTCCTCTTGAAATAATCAGTTATTTTCCACACCAGAATTCCATCGTGACTAGACGTTTCTAGATTCTGGTATCGAAAAGCCAGTTTTTCTAATTTCTGATTGTGATCACCCAGAGATATTGACTGATGAATAAGTTGATTTCTAAGATCATCTGTAATCCATTAAAAAAAAAAAAAACGATATTTCATTAGCCGATAATTGAGGTAACTATAATCCAGTGATATAAAATTGTCTAAACTTACTTCATAACATCTGAAACAGAATCATCTGATTTTTACTCAATAACATTTTTATTTACAAGAAATCAATAAATCAGGAGTGCTGGTGGTATAAGTCACGAAGCTTATATCCTTTTAAGCAGCACACGTGCAAATTTCAGATAACCGCCATGCAATAAATATATTAACCACGCAAAACTTTGAACAATTCTCTGGCTTGGTTTACTATTAAAAAAATCTTTGTTTTTGGAAAATTTGTGAACATTTTCTTAGCCATTTACTTACATTATCGAGTTTAACGCTACTGTTATGATTTATGAATGTGTCAATTTCTACAAACTTTGAAAAAAATGGACAGTCTCACTAAAAATTATAAGGAGAGAACAGTGGTGGTAAGGCATTCACCTGCAATGTCTGGACGTAATGCGTTACTGTAACTTTGTTAAAATTTTCGGTAACTAGTAACTTAACGCGTTACTTTTGGAAAATGTAACTAAGTAACATAAAGCAGTTACTTTTTTTGAGTAACTGTAACGTTTTTGAATCTTTTTAACTTCTATTTAGAATAGATGTAAAACCATTGTTTTCTACATGGTTTAACAACTTATGTTTGCTGTTTTTTGCTCACCACCAGCCTTTTTGTCATTGAACGCCTCATACGTACCCCTACTGAAATAATGATGGAATAAGTTGTTAATGAGTTTTATTTGGAAGATAAATGATAATTGGGTAAAAAAAGGTTTTTCAACTCCATTTCGATAGTGAAAAATTATTGTGATAAAATACAAACTATTTCTGGCGAAACTTGAGCTGTACAGTACATCAATAGAAAAAATTATGCCTAGTCGCTATTTGAAAAAGAAATGGAGAAACAAAAGCACGTTTCAAACAGAGGAATAATTTAGACTAGAGGAATCAATGGAGTTTAATAAGTGATTCAATTTTACTGAACCTGTAGTAACGTGCTGCAATTATGTGAATTCAGAATTTACCAGTTTTTTGAATGACAATATTGAGCATAACCATAAAATGTTTCCACGCTTCCTGAAATAAAAAAACTATATAATTCTGCACATTGTTTAAAAGACTTCAGCATGGGTGGTCAGATTTTCACTTCTCAACGATATTTCTTTAGTGATGTTGTCACTTAGAAAACAGGTTTTAATAAGTGCTAATAAGCACTTTCAAAGTTATTTTTCAGTGAACTTGTTTATTTGAAAATCAATAAAATGCATGTGTCATATTAACACACGATTTTGTGTTTTCTGCACAATCAAAGTAACTAGTTACATATTTTAGTAACTTGTAACTATAACTAGTTAAATTTTCTAAGTAACTTCCACAACACTGTTCACCTGTGCATTGTAAGGTCTGTGGTTGAATTCCACTGGCCTGCAGGATGGGGCACCTTCAAAATCTGGCTCGGTTTTTACGGTACATTAAACTATGGCCTTACAACTAAGACAACACATGTGTGAAAACAAAGGGTGGTGATGCAGCCCTTCCAAAAAAATCAGTGCCAATACAAAAGGAGATAAATTTATCACCTGATAGTGTAAATGATGAAAAATGACTAGTGCTATGAAGTGTTGAAGCACTCGATGAGATCCCCCGATTTCTTAAAAATTCATCTAGCCTCGTAGACTGATTCTGACAAAAAATAAATATTAAAGTATTAAGTGAATAATTTCACAGACTCAAGTTATGCTTACCTTAAGCTCCGAAATCAATTTTTTTACTGATTCAACCTCGCGTAACAAATTGCTGGGACCTTCTTGGACTTCATGAAGACGCACTTCAACATCTGATAGCTTCCTTTCAAGCTCCTGAATATAACAAAAACTGATGTGATATTCCAAACCCCTTCACTTCTTATTACTACAAAAATCATACCTCAAAATAATTTTCCAGATTTGCTTGATCTGATGCAACCTTGTACAAGAACTGCCGGACAATATCGACATGAAAAGGAATATCTAATTCGTGATCTTGCAGTTCGTTTTTAGATTTGAACTACAATTGACACAAAAATTAAAGATACATCTAAGAAAACAATTAGAAACTTGAAAGAGAAACAAAATAGCAAACAAATCGCATGTAAGCATCCCATTAAACTAATAATTTAATGTTTGGCCACTAACAGAACAAGGGCAGTCAATTTCTATGAACTTGCAATGAAAAAGCTTCGAACACAATCGAAAATGTTCTTCCACCTGAACAAAAATTTATATTCTTTAAAATATTTAACTTTTACTCATAAAATAATATTATAATGGGAAATAAGAGTATGAACAGAATTTTTTTAAGAGGCCCCACGGTTGAACGAGTTTTGGAGCCACTGACTATGGGTGGAGGATTGAAGGAGACTGTAAAATGAAATTTTTTAAGCAGACTGCAGAACTCCGTTTCGGATGCAGCAAGCTTGATTGCCAACGGAAGATTGTTCCACATCTTGGGTCCAATGACTCTGAAGCCGAGTGATGCTCGACGTGAAGCTGGCACGACGAGATGTCCGGAAGACGATGATCGAAGTCGTCTGCGGCCGGTGACGGAGCTGGTCGGTTGAAGATCCAGGCTGAGATAGAGTGGGCTGTTATCGTGCATAAACTTGAACACGAGTAGCGCGACTTTGAAAACTATTCTCTCGGTAGCCGTAGCCAGTGGAGATATTGAAGAATAGGTGTCACGTGACCGTACTTCATGGCGTTGGATATCATTTTGGCGGAAGTGTTGATGATGAGCTGAAAGTGGTTGAGTTGAGAAGCCGGTAGACTGACCAATATGGAGTTGCAGTAGCCGATCCGTGGGAGGATGAGTGTTTTCCTACTGAAGGTGGGTAAAGACCTGCTCACGCTCCTAATCTGCTACTATTAACAAGCGAGTTAATAATGCATGTGAAATTTGCAACGGGCTAATTATTTAATGCTTCTTCGAGAATTAAATTTATGAGGATTTTTCTATCTGAATGATCTTAAAATAGAAAATTTAAAATTTATGGTATTGAGACAACCCTCTACAACGAAACCAAACTACTCACATTCGATCGGATAACTGATTCACCGCAGTCATTAGGACATTTAACATAATCATATAAACAAACTTCTAAATGTTTCTGAAATTATTTATTACAGCAAATTATTAAATTATATCTAAAATAATTTTTTTTAAGGATCAACTTTAAACCTTTAAATCAGAATAAAGTAGCATTTTAGGACATCCATTGCACTTGAAAGAGCAATAAACTGTAAGTCTCTCCATGTCTTTCTCAGCTGATCTGTCAGGAAAAACCTGAAAAGTAACATCAAAATAATAGAAATTAGACAGACCAAAGCAATATCTTTAATAAAATCTTTTTTTCTATTTGAAACCTTATCATAGAATGAATCTTCACAGTTTTCTCTATTTTTATTTGGACAATTAATTTCGGTTGATTGATCTTTTCGTAAAGATTCCAGACACTTCCAGCAAATCCTATGACCACATACAAGCTGCAGTGGCTTGCAAAGACCTTTGTGGCAGGCAACACATTCATAGTTTGGATTTTTGTCCACAAAATCTGGGTTGAAGCATCTCACATTACCTGATATAGCCATTACAAAACTGTAGCAAAAAAGACACAAAAATAATTAAAATGTTGAATTTGAAATCTGTTTTATGTAAATCTACTCCACATTATGCAAAAATTTTCAAGTGCAAAAATAATTTTTTAATCTTTTCATAAACTTGTTCAAAAATATTTATCAAAAAACTGAGAAAATTATGTAATATTTGAGAATAATCTGCCAACTGTTTGGCATGGATAATTGACCAATGCACCACTTAATAAAAATAGTACCTTTACAAGTTATCTGACCAATGCATCACTTAATAAAGATAGTACCTTTACAAGTTATCTGACCAATGCATCACCTAATAAAGATAGTAGTTATATTTTCTCAGTGTATGTGAAAGAAGAGATTTTCGTTCAAGGAAGGGCATAGCCAGATTTATCTAAAAATAGTATACAAGAATTGAAAATCAATGCCACTGTTGGTGAGGAACTAATAGAATAAACTGAAAATAATAAATCTGTAGGTCCCAGTAAAACAGACAATCTATGCATCTATATCACTATATCAGATTCTTGAAACAACATACATTTGTTAAAAAAATCAATGTGGCTATTTTTTTAATCACAGAAAATATACCTAACATAAAAACCCACAAAAGGCATCTATAACAATTTTTTTAGACTGCACATCAACATCAACAGCTGATCAAATCACACAAGTTGTTGAAATTTTGTTTTTGAGCCTGCTTTTTAATAAATTAAAGTGGAAAGTATACAGGGTACATTATTGGAGTTTAAATCAATAATGGAAAGCATTCTTATGCCTTCTAACATTATGAGCTTTCTATCGGGTTGGTTTACTAATGTGTTCCATGAAACCAGACTGCTGCTTTTTATCTAAACACATCTAAAGAAAGTACTAAGTTTGAAAAGAGATATTAACACAGAAAGTGAATTGAAATGGAATATCTGCTTGAATCCCAACAGTGACAATGACTTGCCACATAATGTGCTGTGCATCATATTATATTGGTACACCAAAATTTCTTACAATACAATTCAATTTGATATATGACATTGACAATAACACAGCTGATTTAACAGAATGATTACTTGAATTTAAGATGTAGACATTGATAAAATGTCCATACCATGAAAAGTGCCACTTACGTCAAATATTATAACATTATGAACAACAATTATCACCAAGCCTCTGGGTAAAACTTTAAGGATAAGATTGTAAAGCAATCATCAGGTACTAAATGTTTTATTCAATATACTGCTTCAACTACCACCTGATTGGCTGTCTCCAAGAGCTGCTAGGATCCAGCATCTGGGAATACATTCAGAACTACACACAGAATTAGTAATTGCCCTTTCTTCTCCAAAGAAAATTGAACAGTTCACGGATGAAGTCACACAACAGAAGACGATGAGTTCTAAAGACGTCTGCGAATGAATTCGTCACTGAATAGATGAGTTTTCATGTATCAGTCATGGTTTCTCGACTCGCTTTCAGTCGTTGCCTAACAACGCTTTTTTAACATGTACAATAATCAGGAATAACAAGAGCAAACACCATTATTTATTCACAGCAGTTTAATATTACAGTTTCCTGACGTCTCTGCAAACAGCTGGACACTGTCAATGTAAGGTTTCCAGCAAGACTTCAAACATGCCATTAATGTTACATTTAAATATCTTTCATTATATTTTAACTATTATAAATTATTTGTCTCATTGCATCAATTTCATGTAATGCAGAAAATTCATATTATGAACTTCTTAATCTTCTTATAGTATTTAAAATTCATTATAACATGTTCTGAATTTATTTTTTAAAATATTTTAGCAGGATAAACTTTTTGTAAATGCATAGACGCAAGTAAAATTGGCAGAAAAAGCAGGTAGAGTTGGTTTTGGTAACAGTCAATCTTTATCCGTGATAAACTGCTATTGACGGTGACTTAAATAAAAAATCTAATCTGTAAATGTTGTGGAAACTATCTAATAAATGAATGAATAAAAAGGATTTTTTAAAGTGGCCCCATGGTCGAGCCAGCTTCGGAGCCAGTGAATATGAGTGGAAAATTGTAGGAGACTGTAAAAGAAATATTTTAAGCAAACTGCTGAACTCCATTTCAGATATAGCAAGCTTTATTGCCAACGGAAGATCGTTTCACGTCTTGGGGCCAATGACTATGAAGCACAACAAGATGTCCGGAAGATGAAGATCGAAGTCTTCTGCGGCTGGCGACGGAGCTGTTCGGTTGAAGATCCAGGCTGAGGTAGAGTGTACCGTTATCATCCAGACACTTGAACATGGGTAGCGCAACATTGAAGAGTATTCTCTCCGGTAGCCGTAGCCAGTGGAGATCTTGAAGAATAGGTGTCACGTGATCGTACTTCTTGGCGTTGGATGTCATTTTGGCGGCGGTGTTGATGACAAGCTGGTACAGACAAGTATGGAGTAGCCATAGTCGATCCGTGGTAGAACAAGACATGTGTTTTTCTTCCAAGGATGGGTAAAGACCTGCTCACGCTCCTAATCTGCCTAAGAATGGAGAAGCACGAACGGATTGTGTTGCTAACCTGTGATTGCATGGTAAAGTTAGAATCTATGTACATAACATGAATACTGTTTGCAGTTTCAGAATATTTGAACATAGATAGAACTTATGTAATGAAACTGGTAAATTAGTGTATGCAAAAATTTGCACTGAAAAGAAATTTCGGTTAAGGTGGAGAATAGAAAAATAAATTATTTCCAATGTTTTTGCTTGAACTTCCACTGAATATAATACATCGTTCTAAGGATACTTAAAAAACATAGTTAATCAATCAAACCATTTTTTAACATTCAAACAGACAACAAATTCATCAGCAGAAATCCATTAGTTGGTAACATAACATATCACCACAATAGAAACATGGTGATAAAGAATAAAGTGGTAAAGTCTTGGATTTCTATGCTTGAAGTCTCAGGTTCGATTCCAATGCGGAATCACACATCGTGTGACTTCCTTGGGCAGGAGTTCACTCTTACAGCTCAGGTCAACTCATCCTTTCACCCACTTGTGGTCGACAAATGAATACCAGCCTAGGCTGGGTAGTAATAAAGAGCAGCATATGAAACATGCTGCTTCCCAGTGCCTGTCAGGCGCTTTAAATGCAATTATTAATATTATTACTAATAGCAAACTAAAGATACACAAATCTTTTGATAGTACGAATAACAGCAGTAAAAATTAACTATAACTGATATCAGATGCTCGAGTCTTTTACAGTCGAAAATTTGGTTGAGATAAACCTTAGATATCAGTTTGACAGCGGCCAAATCTTCGGATGCACCGGCACTAACCAGGCAGCATCATGACAAACTTTGACTGAATAAACCACAAACACAAACAATAGTTTCCAAACTGCATTTCCATTTCTAAATAAATGCTTATTTATTATCATGGCAGAACTAGTTTGCTTAATTTTTACACGAGCAACAACTAACTACTTCTTGACTGACCGTTTTTGGCTAATATTTTTTCGTTTACTGAAATTTTGAAAAATTCTTTGAACCATTTAATTCGTCTTTCAACCATCTTTCCAACCACTTAGGGGTGATTCATTAATTACATAAGGGTCCCAAGGGGGAGGGGGTTAAAAAATTGATTCTAGGACTGTTCATCAAAGGACAAATCATCAAGGGACTATTCGTTAAAGAACTATTCATCAAGAGGACGGTTCATCATAAGGACTGTTCATCTAATGTGTGTTCATCAAGCGGACTATTGATCAAAAAAGTTAATAAAATTGTCTAAAATGTTATTTTAAAACAAAATATGTTACCAAAATATAGAGTATATTATATCAAATTTAAAGTGCTACTGTGCTTGCATCCAAATACTTTATACTATATATTAGAATAATATTATGGTTTATCTATGGAGTCTAGATACAACCAGTAAAAAACATTACAAAACAATAAAAAAATAAAAATGTAATGTATGATCTAAAATAATATGAAATGTTTCTGGTTATTGCATGAGTTATAGTTTGTAGCTATATACACAAAATGTTGGTTATACCTTACTAAGTGTGAGACAAATGTGCAATAGCACACAGATATGTCAAAACGTCTGCTCTTCTGTATCCATTCACTGCACGCTGAACTTTTCTGACCAAGTCACGATATTTCATGACACCGACTTCTTCCATTGCAGCTTCACCTTGCAAGAAAGCTGCCTTCTGCTTTCGGCTGTCCTTCTGAAGTCCTTCGATCAACAACCACAGAGTAGGATGATCACATATGAAAAGAGATTGCATTACATGATGCCATCCCTCGACGATGTTCGTAGTACAAGCGATGCCATCGCCGTCAGATTCGTACTGGTTCCACATTGGTATTGGAAATGCAGCAGGACCATAATTGATACGCCTGCCCTGTAGTCGTCTTCCTCTGATGTATGTGTGCTCAAAATATGACAGGAGCTCATTCATCTTTTCATGCTAGGGCAAGGATTCCGCCAGGAAATCGAATACCTCCATCACGTCATCCATTGAATATGTGCCAGAGACGGTAAACACCTTACGCTAACACATAGTGCATCGTCGCTGTCATATTAGGTTTTCATACCTAGCTTGTTGACTTTTCGAAGAACACTTTGGTTGAGATGGAAGTAACATCTGGTTATAGAAGCTTCTGGATATCCAGCAGAGAAAGTCCCTATTGCAGCTGATTCAAAATCGACCAGGATCTTCGTTGATGCAGCTGGTACCAATATCTTGATCTGATCTATAAGACGGTCATATGTGACTCTAGATTTGTTGGCCAGCAAGCAATATAATGCCGCTGGGTTGACAATTTTGATGAATTGGAAGTGGATGGTGAAATGCTGGAAATAGATGGCTGGAACAACCTTGAATGTTCCATAGGTGAGCAAAATGTCAGACCTCGTTATCCCATCCAGAAGAATGTTGTCACCCAAAATGAGTAGCCGATCTTCTCCAGGACCCGAATCAAACAGCAGTAGATCATCAAATCTCATCGGAAATTCAAAGTTGAGATCAGTCGGTGTTGGCAGAAGAATTTGAAAATTGCTATCAGATGACAAGACTTTTTGACGATGACGACGAAGAACACGATTCAGAGAGGTGCGTTTAGGTAATGCCATCAACACATGTGGATCAAGACCAGCCATTACAGCACCTGAAGAAGAGCTTGGTGTGGCGACCGCTTCCGTCATTTTGGTCTTCATCTCCCCAACTGCTTTGCAAGAGAGAGCCGTTGCGACATTGCCATTATGAGTGTGATCCGGAGACTGTTCTCAAATGATTACATCACCTTCTGTCTTCATTTTCGCCTTACAGTTAAAAACTTGATGCTTGTTACAGCTGTCCTTTAGAATTTTCACGAATTCTCCAATATTCATAATTTAAATGAATAACTGTCTTCTTACTACACTTTGTAATTCCATACATGAGTGTTGCCATCCCTATTTTTTTATAAATTAATGATAAGTTTAAAATTTATTACAGACTTTAAAATAAATAATCATGTATATATTTTTGACAAAGATAAAGAACTGTCTTTTAAAAATACATCAAATAATTTTCCACTGAAAATATCTTGATATTTATATTGATAAAGGTTGTTGGAGGAGAGTGGCTTCAAAATTAAATATTCGATGAATAGTCCTCTTGATGAATAGACATTAGTGAATAGCATCGCTTAAAAAACAACTAAAGAAGTTCAAAATACGGTAGAAACTGTGTTATAACCATTTTACACCATCACAGTAGAATAATTTGCAATAAGTTATTATAAATGCCTGCTTCTGTATTCCCACCAAAGTGGGGGTCGAGAAAGTTTGACTACTGTTTGTTTTCTGAATAACCGAACGTAGAAGTAATTTTATAAAATTGGCTCATTAGGAATGAAAAATTCAACTGCTAAAGCAATTTTAAACAATTTCAGCATGTACTGTCAATAGCCACTTGTGTTATTGTTAGCATACCGTTTTTGGCACGCACTGCCAATAGCACAAATAGCTATCGACGCTCGAGGCCGAAGACGAACAATGTGGCTGGCACGAAACGATCGGCTATCTTCGTAAATTCATCGTTCAATAAAGCAGCCATCTCGTTTGGATTTATAGGCTCACAAAGAGGTATAATGTAGAGGAATCTGTCTTCGAAACTCGTCCAGACCGTTCCATCTGTGACGCGTGCAGAAGCAGGTGACAACCTTGCTGTTCAGTGCAAGAGATAGTGGTCTGATATGCCGACGTCGTAGATGCCAACCAGAAGCTTTCAAGATGATTCCCTTGAAGCCATGATGACGAGAACTCTGCACTGTTTGAGAGTCGGCCAGGCAACTCTAGATGTTAACCCGTGAGATCAGAGTGTGTCATGAAACGATCAAGTAGAAACGCTGTGATGATGACACTTATTTGATGGAAGCAGGACTTAATATCACAGCATCGCTATCACAGTGATATAATCACCGTTACTTTTGTAACATCGTTATTGCCATTACCAATGCTTTTGGCTGTCAGTATCGAAAAGGCCATCGATGACACATTTAAGAGCTAACGATAGTCGATAGGTTTTTTAGTTTGGTAAAAACTAGGGATGTCACAGGTAGGACTTTTTGGGTTTGAGTTTTCATTTTTCCAAAAACCAGGTTCGGGTTTCAAAATTAAAAACCTTCGGGTTCGGGTCGGGTTGGGTAGTACAATTTTCATAATTTTGGAAATGCGCTGGAGAGTGATCTTAGCGCTAATATATATTTTATTGTTGGCTAAATGGATTAAGTGGAATATTTGGGAAGTTCTGTATTACAATAATAAACAACATAAGTACTAGAGCAAATACTTATGTTGTTCAATGTTATCAATAATTTTATTTTATTTTCCTAAAATCTGTTTAAAAATAGCTCTTTTTCTTAAATTGGTCTAGCATTACATATGAGTGTCTCGTTCTGATCATAACAAATTCTGTAAATATAACATAAAATAAATGGTTTTTAAGTGCCTTCAAATTATTTGAAGTTTAAATTAATAGACAACTATACTTAAAGGACGCTTTTGTCAAAAATTAGATCCAGTCATTAAAACTTATAAAATGTATTAAATATTGTTGTAATATGTCATGAGACTTTGGGTGTCGCTACATGAAATATATACAACTCAACACTCATTTATTGACCAGTTAAGAATGAAAGGCTGAGTATACCTGATCGAATATGAGTTAGTCAGTTGCTTGCTCAAGAAAACTACTCCACCAAACATGGAATCGAACACGGGTACTAAGATACCCAAGCCGGTCTCTCAGCCACTAGACCAATTTGTGTCAAAGGATTAGTTGTTGTTTGTGTTATAACTCTTTTAACGGATTGGTATTATTTGTATTTGTGTGTAAAATAGTTTTCAGCTAAGGAAGATCTGCTCCAGAGGTAAATAAAATTAGCTAACTTTTCTGACATAGCTGATCATAACTAAACGCTATTTATCTACCAATTAACCAGCGTTCTATCTAAGCAACTGTTGAGAGGCGCTACTCATTTATTGATTGAATCACACTGCTGAAAAAATGTTGTTCGTGAAACAAAATGCCTAAAAGTGATTTTTAATACTAGATTTCATTAGATAAACCAAGTTTTGAAAACTCAGGGATTGTTTTAAAATTTTTAAATCTCGGGGTTCGGGTTTTAAATTTTTAAACACCGGTTTCTGGTTTCTCATTTACAAAATTTTGGGTTTGAGTTTCTCGTTCGGGTTTCACGTTTTCAAAAGTTCGGTTTCGGGTAGCCAAAAAAGACCGGGTAGTACTGAACTTCGAAATCGGGTACCCGTGACATCCCTAGTAAAAATTATCTATTAAATATGTTAGAGCAATGCAACCAGTAGCACGTGCTTTGGATATTTTACAAGAAGAAAAATACACATGTTCATTCTCTATTAACACTGGTAGAATCTCTCATAAATGTTCTAAAGATTGAAATAAATCAAAGGTTTGAAGATGCTATGAACATTAACGATGAGCAACTGGCTGCTGTTGTGCATTCTAGTTTCAAATTATGTTGGCTCAATGATGAGAAAAATAGTCAGTTTAGGGCAGCATTGAAGACTGGAATTGATGCCTCAATTAATCTTGGTAAAAAGAAAAAAGGTGGAAATTCAAACAATCAATCAATCTTGTCATGGACAGATGATTTGTCTTAAAAGTATTTTGCTTCATTTTACCTAAGAGACAGAAATTAGACTGTGATCCAGATTGAAAAAAAATAAACCATTATTCAGCAGACAACCCATCAGTTTTATCTTTTTTAATCATTATCTGCACACAGACCAGTTATATGTTACTCTTAATACTAGATTGCCTGCTAGTGCAGCTGTGGAATGATTATTTTCATTGGGCGACAGAATATTCTTACCACTCCGAACAAGCATGTCCAGAGAACATTTTGAAATGTTGTTATTTTTGCATTTAGCAAAATGGTAGATTATATTTTTTAAGATAATATGTGTTATATATTTTGATGAACAAGTGACATTCAATGCAAGCTTTAAAATAAAATGACTTTCAGTGAAAATTGTTCGAGTTTGAAAAAGGTATTGTTTAAAGCATTGTCAATAACAAAACTTTAAAATTTCGTATTGATATTGGTATGATATTGCTATTGGTATGGTCAATACTTTTAAAAGTATTGTTAACAGCCCAGGATGGAAGATATATAAAAAAATTACTTTCTTTGAATCAAAATTATTAAGTCTTGTGGTTTTTAGATCACTGCTTTTGAATTAGTTGTAATGGAAGCCAAAACTGAAAATTGTAATGATTTAAATCAAAATCTTCAAGAAAAAGGTTCACCTCAGTCTTAGTCGTCTTTTTTAGCTTTAATTATTTTGCGTAATCATGGAGAATAGCGGCACAAATTATTTTCGGTGTTTTTAATTATTTCTCTATTATAAAATTATTATAATTAGAAAAAAAAATAAATTAGCAATTGACAGATCCAATTAATTTCTTAAAATTATAATTAAAAAAGAAGTTAACACCAGAAAAGCGTCAGGTAGTAGAAAAACAATTATTCTCATACACAAAAAACTGACTAAAAGTGAAGTGAAGTGAAATAAAATGTAAAAGAAATTATTTGTGCGAGTTTTT
Organism: Erpobdella octoculata; assembly: GCA_963978895.1. Classification (NCBI taxonomy): domain Eukaryota; kingdom Metazoa; phylum Annelida; class Clitellata; order Hirudinida; family Erpobdellidae; genus Erpobdella; species Erpobdella octoculata. The sequence goes on along the minus strand of OZ022240.1, from coordinate 17,243,004 downwards.
ATAAAATATTTTTAAAGAAATAAATAACTTATTTAAGTGAATTTGAGTTCCGTAGTTTCAAACCAGGTGGCAAATTCTTTGCTGGAACTCTGTTTCTTTAATTGAAAACTATCCAGTTTTATCTTTCTCTGAAAAACTGCTTGGACTTAAATAAACTGTCATTTTTTCTGTAAATAATGTTAATCTGACTGCGTGATTAATATTTTAGCTTGTGATTTTTATGTTTTTTTTGCAAATAACTTTATTTTTTATTACGCTATATAAACCGTTTCTGTCGACTGCGCTATTCATAGTTTTTGTTGTGGTTCTCTGGCGCATTTCGAGAGTTTTCCGAGAGAATTTTATTATAAAAAAAATAATAAACTGCTTGGATCATTAAATTGAAGTTATTATTGTGATTACAAAAATATAATTATTATAAGGGAAAAATAATTAAAAACACCGAAAACAATTTCTGCCGCTATTCTCCATGTTTACCTACTTTTAGTTAGTTGCACTTCCCCTTTTTCTGCTTAAAAAAGCCGAAAATGTGGCGGCACTCACCAGAAATTTTTTGCCAAAGTTCTTAATTATGGTTTTCAATAAAAAAATGTTCACATAGCTTTAAAAATTGTAAATAATTAAAAAATTATTAAAAACCGTGGGAAAACCCTATAAAAAACAAAACATTTTTCCAAAATTTTAATACTTTGGCTTTGACCAAAAATTTTTTTTACCTGAATTAGGGAAGAAAACAACATTCATCGTAAATTTTGAAACTTTTCAAAACGATACATCGAAATGAGGAACTATTTAAACTATTAACTATGCTATTAACTATTATTCACATTCGAGTAAAAATAACGCTATGTTTCATCTGAACAAATTTAAGTCCAGAAACAACTAAATTTTAATACAGAAATCAAATCAAATTTATTGTAGGTTTTATGAGTGATAGTTTGTACTACAACTACATATATATTTGTTAACAACTGTTCTCTTTGCATAATTTTAAACATACCAGCGGTCACGGGCAGTGAAAGATCAGGGGCCCCGGGCAGTAGGGGGCACCCATGTGGGTTTATGCCTTGGGCACTAAAATGACTTAATCCGGCCCTGAACAACAGAGGAAAACATTACAGAGATTATCACTGTATGAGAACCTTTTCATTATATATACTAGTGTCCACCAAATTATAAGTTTGAAATTATATTGCAAGATTGCAACTTGAAAATGAATTCTCAAATTAGTTATAATTATTTTAAAGCAAATTATAACAAAGTACGAAGCAGAATAAACGATATGAATATAATGAGAAAAAATGAATCAGTGGATGTTATTAAAAAAATGCTTGGAGGGAGTCATTCAAGAAATAATACCCATTAAGAATTTTTTTTTTAAAGAAACAGCTATAGATAACAAGATAATTCTTAAGAAAAAGAAGAGCAAATATCAAAGCATGGAAAAGATTCTAAGCACTTCGAAATGAAATTGCTGCTGCAAGCAATATACAGGCAAAAAAAAATACTGCAACAATTGTACAACAAATATTTCAAAAAAAGAAATAAGACTAAAAAAAGTACCAAAATGGCAGTAATTGAATATGAGAAAAAGCTGACGGATAATTTAAAAATGACAGGAAAGTTTCTATGCGTATGTCCTGAGTGAACAAAAACGAAAAGACATAGTGGGACCGTTAAAAAATGAGTTGGGCAAAGTGGTTGAAAACGATGAAGAAATAGCTGATATGTTAAATAGTTATTTGTGTAAGTTTTTACTGAGGAAGACATGCAAAACATACTGGGACCTATGAGCATATTTAAAGGAGGAATAAATAAGAAAAAATAACTGATGTTGTTATCACAAAAGAATGCGTCGAAAGATATTTAATAAAGAACCTAAAAACAGACATTCATTACATTCCATGTTTTTACTAGAAGTAAGACAAGAAATAAGCAGATATAATGAACATGTCTTTGATAACTGGAAAAATTCCTCGAGATTGGAAAGATGCAATCATGTGGCTTAACAATTTTCAAAAAAAGGAAAAAGAATAGGGGTGACTTGATCGAAGCCTACAAATAATAACAGGAAAAGAAGATTTAACACCAGCAATGTTTTTCGAACAACCACTGATTCAAAGCACTAGAGGACACAGATTTAAGCTCTTTAAAAACATGAAAAAACTATTAATGAGACTTTCTTTAGTTCTAGGGTGATAAATTTCTGGAATAACTTGGACGATGACACTGTAGCATCTGAGTCTACCACAGCTTTCAAAGTGGCGCTATCCAGGCATGGAGACTAATTTTTATACTAATTTTTATTTTTTATTTTTGTTATTTAATTTATTTATTTTTAATTCAAAGTGGTTGTCTATATTAGGCTTAAAGTCTTCTAAATTTCCATAATAAATGTTATGTTATGTTATATGTTAACAAAAGTCAGAAAATGAATATTTCACACCGTTCATGAATTTGGGAACGGGAAAGCGAAGAAAGAAACGGGAGCGAGAGAGACAAACATTAGAAAAACCTCTACAAACCCCGGGCAACGCCGGGTGCCCCCGCTAGTTAATTATAAAATTGATCACATCTTGTCTTTACACGAGACAAATGCTCAAATTAAAAATTTCTTTTCGTCATGGACTGCGAAATTATATTAAGGCATGATAGGGTATAGCTTCTACGCAAGCTCTCTTAGGCTCCAAGTGGCAAATTTTTTGCTAGCTTTTTCTTCTTCTTTCTCTGTAGGTGGACAGCCTACTCTTTAGCAACTCTTTTTTTTCTACATGAGCAGCTTATTATGCTATTTTTTCAACTTTATTAAAATCTATCTCCTATACATGGACAGTCTGACAACTACTTTAGCATTTCATATCACTTTTTTTCTATTTCAGCCTGCTTGATTAGATTGGTAAAATTGACCCTTTGCTATTTTGTTGTGTTTGAATCAGAAAAATGTTCAAAATAAAACTTACTATCTGCCACGGCTCAAGCGTTATGTTAATGCACTTTAAAGCATCTACTTAGGGTTTTTTAAACTCCATAGAAAGTCTCTTCTTCAAGTTTTATCGTTTTTTTTTATTTAACTGCCTTATTAAGTTACCAAACTTTGTCAAAATCTCCTTCTCTTTTTATCAACGTGAACAGCCATTCTGCTAGACTCCAGACTTTTTTCTCAACATGGACAGCCTAGCTTGTAACGTTTTTAAGCATTTCATATTACTCTTGTTTTATTTTTACATTTTCAATTTTTACTCCCTTTCTTAGCTCATTGGATTAAATTGGCCAGATTGGTCTCCTGCAATTTGATCAATTTGATAAAAAGACGGTTTGGTTAACGATTGTGGTGGCTCGCGGGAGTGGAGCTGGAGCGTTGGACAGTTCTGCACTGACGACAATCCTGTGTTGCGTGGAGCCGTCGGTAGCCTGGTGGCCCGCTGTGATCAAGAGTCGTGTGTAAGGAGATTGGGATGTAGCGATTTTACGTGGTATTCAAGCCTACAACGCCGAATTGGAAGATTACACAGGCTCCAGCGAGACGGGAAGAAACTGCGTCAAACAGTCAAAACACTTGACCATGTTTTTTGCGAATTGCGGTCAAGGCCACGAGTGAAGATGTAGGTATTTTGTGTTCGTGACCGCGTCACATTTTTCAAAAGCGAATATGCTGTTTGGGACGAACAGAATTAAGAAGGGGGTAATGAAATATTTATTTCTGTTTTTATTATCAATTACCGCGCGTTCAAAAATGGAAAAGTAGAGAATAATTTTACATCATAAAAATACATTTGTTAAAAAACAATAATTTTCTCGCGCCCTAAAAAGTATAAAATAATATTTCGTAAGCCTGACGGAATTTCTGAATAACTTGGTCACATTAGGGTAACATACTTCAAAACAATTTCTAATTCATATACAATAAAAAACGTTGGACGCTTATATAACATCAAAACTTCTGTAAAAAAATTCTTTGCAAATCGAAGCAACCTCACCCCCCAGCAACGACCAAAAGCAGTTCCAAACGATTGCACGTTTTGTGCAGCAGACCTCACAGAACGCTTCCTTACACGCGCCTGATCCACGCACGTTTATCCGTCCGGTGTGATTCTTGCGAGTGTGATGTCTTCTGAAGATTCGTGGAAAGTCTCGGCATCTGCAAAGGCATCAAGATCATGTTCAGCAATTATATTTTTCTACGATGCACTTTTATTCACAATTGACTGACAATTTAAATATCAAATAGTCAAGTCCCTTTTTTGTTTAGAACGTTCGACAAGCCCATTTCAATTGATGTAATGCATCTGTTTGTTTCTGTACCAAACCGCGAATGGTGTGGGCCTCTGTGCCGCAGCCCCTCAGAATTTTTCCACAACAGGAACCTGTTTCCCACGATAAATAGACTTGTCTCTCCCGCCCGCATTCTCTGTTTCATACTTTCAACAAGGAAGTTTCGTGCTTCTCTTTCCTTTGGAGTCATGTCCCGGTGTATAAAAACTGCTGACAAGCCTCCTTCCTTCACCATCCTCAAGTTCTTTTACCAACTTGAAAAGATTCAATTGTTTATTTTAGTTTTTTAGCACCAACTTCAGCGAGTTCGCCTTCGCCTTCTCCTTTGACTTTTTCCTTGTCTAATCAGGTTAACGATTTCAACATCATCACACAAGATTATTTTTAACAATTCCTCGATCTTTGATTTGTCGTCCGATTTGCGCTTATCGGGTGCAGACGAACCCGATTTGCACAGCCCGTAGACAACAACACTAGTTTGTCTCCAGTTGTTTTATTTACTGTATGTGACGAATAAAATTGTTGTATATTACAACCATGTCTTCTACAAACATGCTGATTGCTCGAGGCAAAAGTGTCTTTGAAGCGTGGCCCCTTGGTGTTAAACGACCGATGCCAGATTTGACATAGCGGGCATGTGTGATGCTTTGACGTGATTGTGGCCTTTGGTAAATGTGTACATATATAATTTACGAATTTACAGTCGAATTTAGTTATCTGGTGCTGTGACAGGGAGCGGAAGCGGGAGACAAGCGGGAAGAGAGAGCGACCGGGAGCGTGAGAGGAAGCGGGGAAGGAAACGGGAGCGAGAGAGAAAAACGATCGAAAACCTCTAAAAACCCGGGACAACGCCGGGTACCTCGCTAGTTCTATTATAAAGTATACCGTATTTGGATGCAAGCAGAGTAGCACTGTAAAGTTGATATAGATTACCCTACATTTTGGTAACATATTTTGGTTGAAAAAAACATCTTAAACAATTTTATTAACTTTTTTGATGAATAGTCCGCTGGATGAAAAGACATTAGATGAACAGTCCTTATGATGAACCGTCCTATTGATGAATAGTCCATTGATGAATAGTCCTTGATGAACAGTCCTTTGATGAATCGTCCTTTGATAAACAGTCCTAGAATCATATATATATATATATATATATATATATATATATATATATATATATATATATATATATATATATATATATATATATATATATATATATATATATATATATATATATATATATATATATATATAAATCTCGTGTCATAGTGTTTGAAATTGAACTCCTCCGAAACGGCTGAAATTTTTTGCGTACATTTGGTATGTCTGAGGATACGTCCTAGGCTATAATATTTTTTTTAAATTATTTTAAAAAGTTATTTTGGAAAAACAATGAGGTGCAATTATGTTCTTTTTATAGGAAAATGCAACAGATAGAGAGACATAACTATATAAATACTAGCAGTGCCCGTAGCGGCTTCGCTCGCATGAAATTAGAGAATTTGAACCG
>OZ022240.1:17229716-17232216 GCA_963978895.1 Erpobdella octoculata | reverse complement strand
CACGTTTTTCTTCTGCACTCTAAAGATAAATATATATCAAACCCGGGTACTCCGGATATCAAACCCGGTGTCTAAATTGCTAGACCAACACGTTAAACCATGCGACCCACGTTATTAGTTATAAAATTTTACTGTTAGCTTTTCGTATCAATCAGTATGCATGTTAACAAACTTTATATAGCCAGAAAATTAACTTTGTTTTTATTTTATTGCAGAAGTATTATTTAACTCATTTTAGTTTCAATGTTATTAAAAATTTTAATAATTTATATTTTACATGTTATTCAAATTTTGTTCAATACATCTGAAAATTTAATAGAATACAATGATATACACCAAGTTTCAGTAAGATTGTATAATGGGAAGTGCTTCAAAATTCAATAATATTTTCACACCCGGACAAACAGAGAAGCAAGAAACAAGAAAGCAAGGTAAGAGAAACGTGGTAAAACTACCATGGATGTGGAATTTATATTTATTTAAACACGATGGGCAAAATATTTACGTTGGAGACTTAATTTCGTAACATCGGCACCCCATACTGAAAGCTGAAGATTCTACAAAGATCAAATTACCACATCAAAAAACCTCAAATTTGTTAACATAGATCTTAGTTTCATTAGTTTCATTTAAGTTTCGATTTTCAAAGAGAAAGAGAGAGAGAGAGAGAGAGAGAGAGAGAGAGAGAGAGAGAGAGAGAGAGAGAGAGAGAGAGAGAGAGAGAAGAGAGAGAGAGAGAGAGAAGGAGATGAAACCAGTTTTTAAACAAGAATCGGCAATTTAAAAAATAACTACCAACACCAATAATATTTTAATTTTTAATATTATAATTAATAATTAACCGCAATTTCGCTGTTGGATTGTTATTTGAAAAATAATTGTTTTGATTGTTCAGCAGTCCTGAAAATTTGCATTAATAGTTTAATCTAATTTCCCTGCAGAATTCGAAGTTTCTGAAGTTTATAAAATTCCAAAACGCTCACACATCAGATCGCCCATATTTATTTCTCAGGAAAACCATGATAACATATGCACATAATCTATATTTAAAACAATTGATGACGATTGCGAATCATTGTACAAAATAATTGCTTATATCAAGTTTTTTTTCTCCCCGAAGTAACTATGTTATATTAACGTTTTATATTTAAATTTAATTATACTGCCAAATATTCTTATTTATTACAGATTTTCCAACATTTCTTTTGATGATTGTTAAAGTTCTTTGTTTTATTTTTAGACCGATAAAATGCTTTTCAATGTGAACTGTTATTTATACCCTTCATTCATTTTTTTATCAGATAAATAAAAAAATCAAGTATAATGTATAACATGAAAATTACTCCATAGTAAAAACATTTATTGAGAAAAAAAATGAAATTCAATATTTAGATTTACAAATAATAAAAATTTGAAATAATATATATATATATATATATATATAAATATATATATATATATATATATATATATATATATATATATATATATATATATATATATATATATATATATATATAATTGGATGGCTAATATATTGGAACATCATCCAGGTATCACGGGGAAACATTCAAATACGCTTCACATCCTTAATTACTACTCTACACTCACGCACACAGATACACACGCACACAAATGTGCTTAAAAGGCGAGTTGAATAGTTTCACAGCTCATGAAAAAACTAACAGTGGTGGAATGGCCAGTGGAAAGTTGAGCTAAGCTTCAAACTTTACTTTTTTTAATATCATACAATTATAATTTCTCGCTTATCTCAGGATACGTTTATGGTCAAGTGAATATTTTCTGAATAAAGAATAACTGTTTCATCGCCGAATATGAAGGTGTGCAACGTCAAGAAACAGCAACAACCACAACTACAACCGGATGCTTCACATTCTACACAACAACACCAACAACAAGAACGACAACAACAAAACATGACCTCGATGACCCACGAAAACTTCCACCCCCATCATGTTCAACAACAACTTCACAGTAAAATTCAAACGAACCATATCAGCGCTACGTTTCAGTTCTTTAAAACGTTGAGATCATTCTCACCCCAGAGACTGATCAATCCAATATTTTTCTACTCCTTTTATATTGCAATCCTCATTCTTCTGCCTTCCTCAATTATTCTACATTTTCATTCGTGGACGACTGATGCCAAAATCAGAAACTTGGAAAGCGAACTTGCTAATCTCAAGCATCAACTTTCGCCAATGTCTGAACGGGAATCCTTGCAAGAGGTCAGTTGAGCTATCACAATTTCATGCCTTTTGTCTGGCATGAATACTTATAAATAAACGTTTCTTTGGCATTCATGGCATATGTGATGAAGTGAAATGTAATTTTTTTAAGTTTTTGGTACAGTAATTGAACCGATTTTATATAAAGAATATTTAAAACATCTGCTTATTAGTCATGTATATAATCATCTCTGATAAACTTTCAAACATTTGAAGTCACACATTCTCTGTCTGACCCTCCTTTTTTTCTC
>OZ022240.1:16982216-17224716 GCA_963978895.1 Erpobdella octoculata | reverse complement strand
TGTTAAAAAAGGCAATAATGATGATGATGATGATGATGATTTATAAATCATCATCACCATCATCATAACCTTTATCATCACCATCGTCATTACCATCATCCTCACCCACATCCTCATCATTATCACCGTCATAATTCTGGAATTCAGAAGTTTTTTTGATCAAATTGCAAGTTTTTGTATAAATAAAGCATTATAATAGGTGTTATATATTCAATATTTCTTTCAAAGCAGTTACTAACTATTTTCAAGTCTCTTAATAAGTTTATTATAAGCAAATTCGACAATCCCCAATCAACATTATCCCTAATATCGAAAAAACTTTGATTTTTTTAAAACGATTTTTCATTATAAAATAATCAAAAAGCTTATATATAACTAAAAGAAGATATTTCATTCACATTGTATTTTCTACAAGCCAATCCTGATATGTTGAATGATTGAAATGAGCACCTTTCACGTGTGATCCCACAAACACAAACATATATAATCAAGCGCTTGCGAAATTAAAAAAAAAGTGTTTTCATTTACACCGCCATGGTGAAATATTAAGTTCTTCAAGGAATATATTTTATTATTATCATATTCTTCATGGAATTTATTTTAATATTATGATATTATTCAAGGAATATATTTTATTATTATCATATTCTTCAAGGAATATATTTTATTATTATCATATTCTTCATGGAATATATTTTATTATTATCATATTCTTCATGGAATATATTTTATTATTATCATATTCTTCATGGGATATCTTCTATTATTATTTTTTTTATCTTTTCAATCACAGGTACTCATCAGCCCTTCTTCATCATCAACATTTTCTAAGAGAGTTCTCAGGCACACACAGGACTGCGCCTGTCCACAAGGTTTCCAATTTTTTTATTGCATTACAAGCTAGTTGCGTAATAATTCATGTAATCTCTTACTTAAGTGAATTTGATCCGAAAATGAAACGCTTGACTGATTATAAATGGCGGAGTTGGGGGTTTCAACCACTTGAGCGGGAAGATCAAATTCCCCCCATTTAGATGGGGGTCAAAAAATATTTAAAAGTCTTCGTTTTATATCGAAGGGACATCAGCGCTTTTTTGACTATTGCATTAGAAAAAACTAAGATTTCCTTTTCTTTTATCTATATATCTATATATATATAACTGAATGTTTGTATGTATATATTGTACGTATGTCCTTTATGCATTGTTACACCATTCATCCGATCGTAATGAAATTTTCACACAACCTTGAGAGTCAAGGGGAATCAAATATAAAGAAAAAAAATTTGAAATCCGTCACAAAATGAGCGGAGCGGGAACTAAATATATATATATATATACATATACACATACATATACATACATAAATGAGCGTGAACGGGAATGGAAAGCCAACTGAGAGTGAAAGATCGAGCGGGAAAGAGAAAGCGACCGTGAACTGGAAATCCACCGGGAACGGGAAAGCTACCGGGAGCGGGAAAGCAACCGGAAGCGGAAAAGCAACCGAGAGAGAGAAAGTGACCGGGAGCGGGAAAGCGACCCGGAACGGGAAATCGACCGGGAGCGGGAAAAAACCGGAAACGGGAAAGCGTCTGGGAGCGGGAAAACGGCCTGGAGCGAAAAACCGAATGGGAACGGGAAAGCGACCGGGAGCGAGAAACCGACCAAGAACGGGAGAGCAAGCAGGAACGGGAGAGCAAGCAGGAACGGGAAAGCGACAGAGAGCGGGAAAACAAGCCGGGAAGGAAACGGGAGTGAGAGAGACAAGCATTAGAAAAATCTTTAAAAACTACGGGCAACGCCGGGTACCTCCGCTAGTATATATATATAAATGAGTATCTGTAAGTTTGTTTCTTATAAGAATCCAAACCACTGGGAAGCTATCTTGGTGAAATTTGGCAATGAGGTAGTTCTTATATAAGAAAAAAAAATGTAAAAAAAATTAAAATCGGCCACAAAATGAGCGGGAGAGCGAGCGGGAATCTATATAAATATAAATGAGATTATGTATGTAAGTATAGATTCCTTTACGCATTGCTACACCATTCATCCAATCCTAGTGCAATTTTTACACAAGCTTGAGAGGCAATGGGAAAAGGTTTTTGTGAAAAAATTGAAATCGGTCACAAAATGAGCGGAGTGAAGCGGGAGAACGATCTTGATAAAATTTGACAAGGAAGTAGTTCTCATACAGGGGGAAAATGTTAAGAAAGTTTGGACTCCCAACTCCGATCTCCCGGCTAAGGTGTACCAAAAAACTTTCCAGGCTGAAAGTGCCTATGTACGACCATCAAAAATAATTTGGGTTATAAAATTCAAATTTAGTTTACGTAACAACGTTTGAAGGCTTCAAACAAGTTTTAGAAAATCTATTTTACGTTTTATGAGCTAAAACAAGTTAGGAAAGAGTGGAGAAGAGAAAATGAGCGTGAGCGGGGACGGGAACGGGAACGGGAGTATGTAGGTATGTATGTAGGTATGTATGTATGTATGTATGTATGTATGTATGTATGTATGTATGTATGTATGTATGTATGTATGTATGTATGTGTGTGTATGTGTGTGTGTGTGTGTGTGTGTATGTGTGTATGTGTGTATGTATGTATGTATGTATGTATGTATGTATGTATGTATGTATGTATGTATGTATGTATGTATGTATGTATGTATGTATGTATGTATGTATGTATGTATGTGAAAACTCTTCTTCGAGCAAGTTCGTCAGAGGTCTTCAGAGGAAGACCCTCCCAGCGTTTCGGCCCTTTTCCTGACGCTACCACGGGAGGGCGGGCCACGACCGTTGATCAGACGGCCGCCCCCTGACGAAATTTGTGTATCACATGCCGTTTCCGACCAGAACCAGATAACCGGCAAATCTTCAAAGTACCAGAACCAAGAAGTTATTTTGAAACCGTCAAGCAACTGTAACAAGATGAGAAACTGTCTTTCAAACGCCGGAACTTGAGCATGTAGTAACTGTAGCATCCACCAAACCGCCAGATTCCGATACCGAAAGAAACATTCACCTCCGGAACTTCGAGCCATGCCATCACTTTCACCAAACGAGAAACACCACAAACCATAATGGCAGGAAACATTGTTTCGATTATTTTCTAAACGCCAGCAACTTTCCTTCTATTGCAAACAACCGAAACTTTCGCCGGCAGCCATAACGCGACTTCGTCCCTGAACTTGTAAACAAAGGAGGAGCTAACACTGTTGTACGGAAGCCAGAAGTGGCTGTTTAAATTTATTATCTCCTTTTTCATTCCTTTGCATCCATATCCAAAAAGAAGCTGTTTCTGCTCTTTCAGCTATTTTCTTGATAGCTTGAGTTTTTTTCCGACCCGACATTCCGAGAGCCACAAGCAATTTGACGAGTGAGCGACCGGCTAAACCCCTGGCGCCTACTTCAACTGGAAAAATCTCGACTCTATATCCCGCACGCTCCAAATCTTGGGCAAGGATTCTGTAACGCTCTTCTTTCAAGATATTTGAGGCTTCCATGTTGCTTTCCCATGGCACTGTCAATTCGATGAACAGCAACGTCTTGGCCAAACTGGAAAAAATGACAATGTCCGGTCTCAATCCGCTGCTGCGAACCAATTCCGGAAAGCAGTCTTCATCTTTTAAGTCTGCTGATATCCTCCAGTCATTTGCCGCATCAAGCAACGATTCTCTTCTCGTACTTGCCTTTCTGCGGCCCAAGTGCTGCAAGCCTTCTCTCAAGAAATAAACTTTTCTTCTGGGGCACAACTGCATCGAATTGGCTAGTCTGCAGTTCTCCTTGATAATGCCCAGTATCTCTCTTAGAACCTCATTGTGGCGCCACGTGTATCTTCCCTTTGCCAAAGCATACGGACAACATGAGAGAATATGAATCAGAGTTTCTGTTTTCTCACACAGCTTGCAGGCTTCATTTTCAAGCTTTCCCCACTTCACTAAGTTCGAAGCTGTCGGCAGTTGATCATACATCGCTCTAATCACAAAAGATAGGCGGATGGGCGAGTAACGCCACAAATCATTCCATGTCATCGAATGTTGAACTGCCGCCTCCCATCTAGTCCAATCGCCCTGTTGCGACATCTGAGCACCTAACTGCACTCTTTCCAACTCCATTGCTCGCCTTCTGTCTTGAATAATCAGGTTTGTCCTTTCCTGCGACGAGGCCTTAGACCATATATGTATGTATGTATGTATGTATGTATGTATGTATGTATGTATGTATGTATGTATGTATGTATGTATGTATGTATGTATGTATGTATGTATGTATGTATGTATGTATGTATGTATGTATGTATGTATGTATGTATGTATGTATGTATGTATGTATGTATGTATGTATGTATTGTTATAATATTGATAACTATACTAAGGTTCTTTAGGAATGGTCCAAAATTTATTAGAAGAAATACACACTTAATCAAAATATATCTTAGTAACTGTAATTAAGACTGGTTGATTGAAGTTATGTAAACACTCACTCTATATTTTCATGTCCTTTTTTGATTATCAACGCTTCTGAGGTTTATCAGCCTTGATTATAAACCGTAGATATAAAACTACCCCCTTCTTAATCCTGTTCGTCCCGAACAGTTTCATTGCTTCCATAATATTTGGCAAGGCGGTCAACATGAATTACTTTCATCTTAGTACGTTGGCCCTTTTGAATCCGGTAGATGACATCATTGATCCTTTTAATAATTCTATATGGTCCTTCCCAATCTTGTTGAAATTTAGGTGATTTCCCAATTTTACGTTGTGGATTGTAGAACCACACCAAATCATTTTCTTTAAACTCTTTCATATTTGATTGGCGATCATACCGAGTTTTCATTCTGTCGCTGGCTGCTTTGGTCTTATTTCGGGCTACGAAATGAATTTCATTTAACCGAGCCCGCAATTGTGCGGCATACTCGCTTTCCGATTCTACTTTGTCTCCCGGACTTCCAAACATAAGATCGCAAGGAAGTCGCATCTCCCGTCCAAATAACATTTTACTTGGGGTGGCCTTCGTCGTGTTGTGAACCGATCCTCTGTAAGCCATCAAAAATAACGGAATGTGTTTATCCCAATCAACTTGGTTTTCACCGACCATCTTAGACAAGTGCTGTTGAATTGTTCTATTAAATCTTTCCACCATACCGTCAGACTGAGGATGAAGGGGAGTTGTGCGGGTATGCCTAAAACACGCACATTTCTCTAAACAATTGTGAATCGAAGTTCCTGCCCTGATCTGAATGGAGCTCCATTGGTACTCCATAGCGACTAACCCAGCCATCAACAACAACGTTGGCAACTGTCACTGCTTCTTGATTAGGTATAGCAAAAACCTCTGGCCATTTTGTAAAATAATCAATGACCACAAGAATGTACTTATTTCCAGATTTTGACACTGGAAATGGACCTGCTAAATCTATAGCAATTCTTTCAAACGGGGAACCTACGTTGTACTGTTGTAAATGGCCCTTTGTTTTAGCGTGTGGTCCTTTACTAGCGGCACAGGTATCACATTTTTGACACCATTCCTCTACATCCATTTTACAGTATACCCAATAAAACCTTTGGCGGATCTTGTCCAACGTTTTATTCATCCCTAAATGTCCCCCTGATACTCCGGAGTGCATTTGTTGGAGCACTTCTGGCACTTTTACTTTTGGAATAATTAATTGCAAAACATTGGTGGAACCATCAGTGCTTTCCCAAATTCTTTTAAGAGATCCGTTCACAACCCTTAGAGAGTCTCATTGTGCCCAATACGATTTAGTAGCAGGACTCAATTCAGAAATCTCTTGCCAGTCAGGTTTCTTCCCTTCTTCCATCCATCTCAAAATCGGCCCTATATCATCATCTTTTAATTGTTCGTCTCGAATCACATCATCTGACCAAGTGTCGTCAATTTGAAACCGTACTTGAAAACACTGATTATTTATTTCCTTCCCCTCCATGCGAATGCAATACTTACATTCATCATTGCAAGGTCGTCGTGACAGTGCGTCAGCATTTTTGTGCTGTTCACCCTTCCGATGCTGAATTTCAAACTCGTATGATTGTAAACGTTCGATCCACCTAGCCACTTGTTCTTCTGGATTTTTAAAATTTAAAAGCCATTTCAAAGCAGCGTGATCCGTTCTCAACAAAAACTTTTGACCATATAAATACTTGTGAAAGTGCTTAATAGAATCAACGATTGCTAATAACTCACGTCTGGTGACGCAATAATTGCGCTCCGGTTTCGACAAAGTTCTGCTATAATAAGCTATAACCTTTTCATTGCCGTCAACAATTTGACTAAGCACTGCCCCTATTCCTTCATTACTTGCATCTGTGTCTAATACAAAATCTTTTCCAGGGATCGGATACGACAGAACTGGCGTCAAACTCAAAGCTGTTTTTAACCGTTCGAACGCCTGTTGATTTGCCTCTGACCAATCAAATGGTGCATTCTTTTCTGTAAGCTTATATAGTTCCTTTGCAATGCTGGAAAAGCTGGCTACAAATCGTCGATAATATGTGCACAAACCAAGAAAGCTTCTTAATTCTTGAGAATTTCTCGGAACAGGCCAATGGTTAACCGCTTCAATTTTCTCAGGATCGGTTCCTACCCCTTCGGCAGAAACTATATGACCAAGATATTTCACCTTGCTTTTGAAAAGTGCACACTTTGCCGGATTTAGCTTCATACCAGCATCCCGGATCCTTTGGAAAACTTCTCCAAGATTGTGTAGATGCTCTTCAAACGTTTTTCCAACAACAATAATGTCGTCCAAATAAACAAGACACGTTCTCCAATTTAATCCTTGTAACACATACTCCATAAGTCGCTCGAATGTTGCGGGTGCGTTGCACAAGCCAAATGGCATCACTGTAAATTGCCACAATCCTTCACCTATTGAAAAGGCAGTTTTCTCGCGATCCTGGGGATGTATTCCCACCTGCCAATATCCGCTCTTAAGATCTAAAGTTGAAAACATTCGAGATCCCGCAAGTGTATCGATGGTGTCATCGATTCTGGGCAAAGGGTAACTATCTTTTTGTGTGACCTCGTTTAACATTCTGTAGTCGACACAAAAACGTAGCGAGTTATCTTTCTTTTTAACAAGTACTACAGGTGAACTCCATGGACTATTAGATGGTTCAATGACTCCTTGTTTCTTCATCTTTTCTAGCATCTTCCTAGCTTCTTCTCGCTTTGCCAGTGGAAGCCTTCGTGGCAGTTGACGAATGGGCTCTGTATTTCCAGTTCGATTTCGGTGTTCAACGATCTTTGCTTTCCCATTGTCTTCTTCGTCAATAGCTATTATATCACAATATTCTTCAATCAGCTTTTCCGCTTTGACATAGTCCATTGGTTTAAATGAAGTTTTAGCGGCTTCAAGCAGTTCCTGAATTTGCGAGTACTTCATTCTCTTTTTATTATTATTTTTAGCAACCACTGTGGTACATGCCACTATGTGATCGACTGGGCTGCATACCGCAATTTCATCACCTTTTGTTATTTGCTTGTCGCATTCTGTCACATTCATAACTCTGACTGGCACGTAGCTTCCTGACTCCGTTCGTACCAGTGTTTTACCGATCATTAATCCATGTTTTTCAACTCCGTTCAGGGGCTCGATGAACCCAACAACTCTTAAGTTTTTCTCATTCTCTATTCTTGCCCAAACCAAAGATTCCGACTGAGCAGGTACAATGATACTCTTTGCTACCAATACTCGCTTTACCGAATTTGTTTTGCCTTTATAGCAAACAGGTATTTCCATATTTCCCTGTCTGAATGTTCACATTTTTAAGTCTACTGCAAAACCCTGAATTCTCATAAAGTCAAGCCCAAGTAGGCATTCTTCTTCTATATCAGCAACCAGAAACTGGTGCTGAAAAGTCTTATTTCCCAGCCTTATTTCAGTTTGAATTTTACCAATTACTGGAACAAGTTCTCCTGTTGCAGTCTTTAAACGGATGGGTTTTCCACTTTGTAAAACCTCTCCTTTCGCCAAACAAGGTTTTATGATTGAACAAGAAGCTCCAGTATCAATAATAAACTTACAGTTTCTCGTTCCTAATCTACCTTCAACAAATAAACTAGTTCCTTTTCCAAGAACGGTAACTGGCACAACTCTGCAAGGCAAATTATCTTTTACCTTCACAGAATCTGATTTTTTCTTGTTGGATTGGGCTTTTATGGGTTTTCCTTGTTTGACATCATTACGCCTACAGTGATCCATTTTCTCCTGTTGCCCGGGTCTAAACATCTGAATTATACAGTCTTTTTGTAGATGTCCCGGTCTTCCACAACTCCAGCAGCGTGGTGAGTTATTCCCTTTCCAGTTAATTCTTTCCTTGATAACTCTCCGGACTCGATCATCCAGTTCATCTTCGTCCTCGCTTCCCAATTTTCTTACGTGACGAGACCTATCAGATGGCTCCACAGAAGCTTCATAATTTATTGCAAATGCCAAAGCTTCGCTGGGACTAGCTACGCGGGCAACCCTAAGAGCCTTTTGGGTTTCAGAGTTCTTCAAGGCCGCTATGAATCCATCCGCAATAATTGTGTTGAGGACATTTCGAGGGCACAAGGGGTATCCCAGATTAGCAAGCCGTTCTATATCCGCTTCCAGCTGTTGCATGCTTTCTTCGGGTTTCTGGCGTCGACTCTTGAGTTGAGCTCGAAAAATTTCTGGCGCGTGTTACCGAATCTGCTCTCAAGAACCTTCACGATTGCATCGTAATCATCTCTATCTGCAATAAGCTCGAGAAGCTGTAAAGCTTCTCCTCTCAAAGAAAATACCAGATTTTCCGCCTTCTGCTGGCTGGTTAACCAGTTATTTTTCCTGGCAGCAATTTCAAATTGAGCTTTGTAGACGGACCATGACACAGTGCCATCAAAAGCCGGGGTCTTAACATGCTCAACAGAATGAATTTTTTCTTCGGCTTGGCAACCAGTCTGTCCTTGTTTGACCAGATTGTTCAATTTTATATCCAGGTTGCTCTCGATTCTCTTCTCGATTTCCTTGGTATTCTCTTCTACCAATTTTTCCAGGTTATTAACTCTTTTCTCAACATCTGTTAATCTAAGCTGACCTTCGAGAATTAATTCTTTTATTCCTTCCATAACGGCTTTGGTTTCTTTTTGCGCTGATCTGTTTTCCTCCTGTACTGCTCTGTTTTCCTCCTGTGCTGCTCTGTTCTCCTCCGTTATCTTGTTCAAAAAATTTGTTAATTCCTCATCCATATCAAATTCGAATTCGTCTGCATCCAGACCTTGGTTTTCCAATGTCATTCGGAGGCGATCCACGAGTTCAGACTTTTTTCCTTTGTCATTGAGTTCTCGTTTTTTTAGTTCCCGCCTCAACTCACGCAGAGAGAGTTCTTCCAATAATTTGTGATGAACCATTTTATTTATCTCGCTTCTGACACCAGTTGTTATAATATCGATAACTATACTAAGGTTCTTTAGGAATGGTCCAAAATTTATTAGAAGAAATACACACTTAATCAAAATATATCTTAGTAACTGTAATTAAGACTGGTTGATTGAAGTTATGTAAACACTCACTCTATATTTTCATGTCCTTTTTTGATTATCAACGCTTCTGAGGTTTATCAGCCTTGATTATAAACCGTAGATATAAACGTATGTATGTATGTATGTATGTATGTATGTATGTATGTATGTATGTATGTATGTATGTATGTATGTATGTATGTATGTATGTATGTATGTATGTATGTATGTATGTATGTATGTATGTATGTATGTATGTATGTATGTATGTATGTATGTATGTATGTATGTATGTATGTATGTATGTATGTATGTATGTATGTATGTATGTATGTATGTATGTATGTATGTATGTATGTATGTATGTATGTATGTATGTATGTATGTATGTATGTATGTATGTATGTATGCAGAATCGGATCTAAGGGGGGGCTGGGGCAACTGAGAGCGAAAGAATGAGCGGCAAAGCGACAGGGAACGGATAACGACACGCATTAGAAAACCTCTAAAAACCCCGGGCAACGCCAGGTACCCGCTAGTAAATTTATAAATGTTAACAATTTAAAAATAGATTAGTCAGTTTTACATTTTTAAAACCGTATTTCGTTTTTGCTGTTAGCATTGGGCTAAACGCAAACTAATTTTCAAATATCTTTTTAAATAGTCATTTTCGGTTTTTATTTTAATTATGTCAGTTGTATAATTTAATTGATTAATATTACCGAATTTTAAATTTATTATTATTCGCTTTAAACAGTAGCTGAAAATCAAACATTTGTTTCGTACCTAAGAAACCAATAATAACATCTGAAAAATTTTAAAAATTGCCTCTAGATTAACTTTATAGCACAAATCTAATGCAAAAACCCGATCTCTCTACGTTGTCAAGTTTTAGAGTTTATTTTCCTCACCAACCAGCCACCCAGTCAGCCAAATTTTTTTTTATTAAGTTGCTATTTTAGAAATAAGTTTCCAAAAGATGCGCTAAAAAACCGAATCAGCACGTTTTCTTCAAAAGATTCGATGACTTGGTGGGGGAGGTAAAACCTAATTTAAACTTTTTTTTCCTAAAGAATTTATAACAAGAAAGTAAAACCTGAATTTTGTTTCTCAAGCTTTGACTTGCACAGAAAACTGTTAGTTATCTTTCATTTCCTGAGAATGAAGTATTTTTGCTATTTTTTTTTACCAAAATAAAGCCTTTTTAAGATGTTTTGTAACAGAGACAAACTATTGCTAGTTTGACACACTGACATTTATACGTAAACAAGAAGCACAGTGCCAAAGTGCCAACCGAGGTAGACCACCACCCCCCCCCTACGCTACACCACTGCTGATTATATATTTGTAAAATTTCCTGCCATCGTACCGTTAAAATGACACAAAACTGAAAATTTTGATTTTTGAAAGCAAACAATGGCGTAGCAGGTGATGAAATGAAAACGAGGAAAAGATTTATTGAGCGTGGTAGTGGGTGGTATGCATCCCTCATGTTTGAGGAAGGCAATGGCTGAATGTTTCTTGTTAACCACCCACGTTGGTGGCTCCACGCTACAAAAATATTAATAAAAAAACGGTGATTATGATGATAATGATGATGAATTTGATGATGATGACGATTGTCACGCACTCCGCTAATGTTGAAAAGTAGACAAAATTTTTCTAAACAGTACAATAATAAACTTTATTAAACAACAACTGATCAGTGACTGTATGACTTTCCAACAATAACGCGCAACAACAATTGAACAAAAAGTGATAACAAATAAAACTGATATCAGAAAGACTGATATTAAACTGAGCCCACTGATTGGCACCCGCCATAATTGTGCATAAAATTATTCGTATTTTATAAAATAATTTATTAATCAAATCCAAATTCAAACATGAATAACTACGTTACTTCTTTATGAACAAATCACAAAACACCGATTAAATAAGGCAAGGAAAAAGATTAAAATCTTTAAGCACAATTAAATGGCAATTTAGCAACGCTTTCCTCGCATTCAGCAGTTCAGCATGTGTAAGCGAAATAAAAACAAATGGGTCAGATTGTGTTTCAAAAACACAAACGTGACAATGATGATGATGATGTTGATTAGGGTGACGATGGTGATGTTTGTGATGATGGTGAGGATGAATATGGTTATTTTCATGTAAAGGAGTATGCAATTTTAATTGGTTTCCATCAAATTGGTTTTGTGAAAAACACAACTCATTTGTATGATTCTTGTCTGTCTTGCACTGATTTGTATTAAAAGTTGCACTTTCGACAATGTGACTGTTTTTATAATGTAGGGGAAAGCGGGTTTGAAAAAGTTTGAAACAGCAAATGAGTTAAAAGACCATTTTTGCTTAGAAATTCCATACTCTACGCAATCCGTCATGTTTACAAATGATGCAAACACTCACAACCTCTTACCTTTGTATAATGAGGTAGCATGCAAGCATGCATCGTTCAACAACGCTGGAGACGAAACGTAGGGAGACGAACAAAAATGAGACGAATAGTAAGCAGGGCGAATACATCGATGGAGACGAAACGTAGCGAGACGAACAGTAAGGAGACGAATGGTACGTGGAGACGAAACGTAGGAGACGAATATTAGGCAGACGAAACGTACGGAGACGAAACGTAGGGGAATCTCTTTTTCATGACACTTTTGTGACTGATATTCTGGGGAGATAGATATGGAAATCATGTCTACATAAATACATAAGTAGGCAGGTTTAACAATATAAGATTGAATACCTCTCAATATTTTATTTATTTATTTCCTGCCACAATCGTCGGATGTTTCTGCAACATAAAACAATATTTTGCCTTGTAAATCTTCAGTGGATGTTAATTCAATTCAAACTAGAATTAAATTAACTAGAAACATTTCTATATGCTGGTTGCTGCTTCATTAATAAAACAAAAGAGTTTAAATAACTGAATAAGTTTTAAATCAAAATACAAAATATATAAAACATTAATTTATAACCGCCATGTTTTACTCAATTATCGTCTACTATAACTTACAATTGTCAAAGAATCTGATGGTGTTTGTTGGACAAATACTTGAGCATACAATTATACAATCATGTATCTTATAATCTAACAATCCATATTGTGGTTATTAAAGCAGCTCTTATGCATATGCCGTAACAATAACAACAGACTCTACAGTGCAGTAATAAACCAAGAACTTCCTAGTTACCGAAAAACTGAGAGAAAAAGAAAGAATGAAAGAAAGAAAAAGTGCGAGGGAAAGAAAAAACAAAGATGGGAGAAAAAGAGACAAGGAAACAAATAGACTAACAACTAACAAGCAAATAACTTTTCGCTTCAGAGATTATTTTCTGCACTAATCCGCAAATGTCTTTTTCAATTCTTTTAAATTTCGTGGCACTTCCTGACTCTGTGCACTTAAAAGAAATCTCATAATTTCAACACAACAGCTTCTCTTCATCCACATACACGTATACATATTTTACACATACACATACACATACACGTACACGTACACGTACACATACACATACACATACACATACACGTACACGTACACGTACACGTACACATACACATACACATACACGTACACGTACACGTACACGTACACGTACACGTACACATACACATACACATACACGTACACGTACACGTACACGTACACGTACACGTACACGTACACGTACACGTACACGTACACGTACACGTACACGTACACGTACACGTACACGTACACGTACACGTACACGTACACGTACACGTACACGTACACGTACACGTACACGTACACGTACACGTACACGTACACGTACACGTACACGTACACGTACACGTACACGTACACGTACACGTACACGTACACGTACACGTACACGTACACGTACACGTACACGTACACGTACACGTACACGTACACATACGAAATATGGATGGCAAAGAGTTCTCCTCAGAAATAACGCAAATATAGGTGGCATAAGCGGTTTAAAATTTGCATAACCGCAAAACCGCGGCATCTCAAATTGCAAACCGCAACAACCGCGATTTTGTTCTTGTCAACAAAACGCAACCGCCAAAGGGGAAACTGTAACCACGTGAGGTTAAATCGCAATTTCCATTTCATCCCCGATTCCCTTTCTATAATACCTTCACTTCATATACTTAGCCTAAAGGTTATGTTTTTATTCTATGAAGATGTTTTACTCGTAAAAAGTTGTTTAAAAATTAAAACCCGAAGTTTAACTATTTAAAACATTTATTTCAAATCATAATTCCTTGTCAAAAAAAGCATTTTCACAACTTTATTAAATTAATTGATCGTTCTCCTTTTCTTAAATATAACTCTTTCAGATGAAATATTGGAAACTGTGTTTGAAAATATAAATAATACTATTAAAAATTTTTTAAATACGTTTTTATTTAAATGCACTGAAAAATAAAATAAATTTTAAACATAAAAGCGTGGGATGCAATTGTTGCGATTGTATGAGTGCAAAGAAAAGCGCCCCACGCTTTTATGTTTACAAATTATTTTATTCTTTTTAGTGCATTTAAATAAAAGCGTGTTTAAAAAAATTTAATAGTATTTATTTTAACTTTTTAGCCTTTGATTTTTGCAATCAATTTTTAAGGACCAAAACTTATTTAAAAGAGAAATATGAAAAAATACAGATTTCTTATAAATTCCTTCAAAAAATTCCCAAATTATATTAATTCAGTTAATTTTAACAGTAATAAAATTTTTCAAGTGCATTTTATTTAATTGTTCTATATATGATTTTCGTACGTAAATGATGTTGGATTATATCACCCATATTAAAGATTTTATTTTTATTTATATTGTTATTAAACATTTTTGTGACTCGAATTTAGTAAAATATTGCATTGCCAATGTATTATACAGATAATTTTATATTATCGGTATAATACATTTTTATTGCAAGTTTCAGCTCAAGGCTTTTGATCTATAATTTGATTTGAAAATACCAACCATTAAACATACATGTCTGGTTCACTTACAAACCTGCAAATCTACAAGGTATTTTATTATCACTTTGAAATATTTGATTTTATTCACTGACTACACCTCAACAAAGTATCTTTTTGAAACATTTAACATCACACAATCAGATACATACAAGTCATCACTTGTATATAGATATACAAGTGATGACTTGTATGTATCTACATCGTATATAGATCTTATAACCAATATTTTTCTCAAGTCCAATAACACACTCAGGCTAATTAAGTCTAAAATAAATTTCATTCATTACCTCAAAATGCATCATTCGCTCATTCTTGGTAAAAAAATTTCATAGATACATACCTACTCTGTTGGAAGACAATTGTTGGTGTTGGTGATGATGATGATGATGATGATGCTTGTTTTAAGGTTAATTTGAAGCAGATGTCTTCCATGAAATGTTCTATGATGAAGATGATGATTATGATGAATTGTTTTACAATCCAAGTGATGATCACGATGTCTTCGATGAAATATTCTTTAATGAAGATGAAGATGGTGATGATGATGATGATGATGTAGGTGATGATGATGGTGATGGTGGTAGTGATGGTGGTGATGATGATGATGATGATGATGACTACGACGACGACGACGACGACGACGATGATGATGATGTCTCTGCTACCATTGTTATGCGCCGCTTACCATTTTTTAAAATGCCGGCATTGAAAAAGTTCATGGTTCAAAGCTGCCAAGAACGACTGACTCAGTTAGGACTGCTTAAGAGCCCCGCCGATGGAAGACAAAAACCATCTTGAACAAACTCATCAACACTTGTACCAACATTTGGCGCACCGTCGTCAGCAGGCACGAACAGCATATTTAATTTCTCTTCCATTCCAGAAACTTTCAAACCACGTATGTTTAATTGTTCTCGGTTTGCAATTCCTCGTTATGCATCTGTATACGAAACTGTTAAACTGGTTATGATCTCGAAAGTTGTGACTCTCTGAAGGTGTATTCGTTATATGAAACTTTGTATCCAGGTGCTATTCAACGCTTCCAATCGCTTGTTTTTTACCAGAACTTTTTTCTTTTCAAAAATAGTTCCTACGATGCTCTTTTTGTCCATTGGAGGTAGATATCAATTTCGCGACCGATCCTGCTTCTTGGTTGCATTCAATTTCTCTATACGAGTTCACAAAACATTTGCATTCCTGTGGGTTTTTTCTTTAACGTTTTTGACCTGAGTATGGATGCGGATAGGAATATGCAAGTGAATAGTTTTTTCGTTATTTTATAATAAATAATTCATTGTTGTTTGGTCTATGTATGTATGTATGTATGTATGTATGTATGTTCTTACATAAGTACATACGTACATGCATATATATATACATATACATATATATATATATATATATATATATATATATATATATATATATATATATATATATATATATATATATACATGCATACATACATACATACATCGGAAATTATGTATGTTAAATAATTCGGCCACCGATGGAACTTAAAAGAACACACACGCATTTATAAACATGATCCACAACACAGCTCTAACTTCTTGCACATGAATAAAGGAATAAATAGTTCACCACATTTAAAGATGCGTCCTCTTTAGAAGATTTCTTTTTGTTAAAAAATTTGAATGATTCGTTAAGTCACGCTTGGTCTGTATTTGTATGAATCTTAATTGGAAACAATGCTCGTTTAATTAAATTTGTTTCCCATAAATTCAAGCAGAGCGAGGATTTGTGGCGCCCAGGATAAGGTGTAAATGGCGCCACTAGAAATACCAATATGAAAACTTCAAAAAAAGCTGATGACCGGTGGGGGGCTGTCGTAGGTATGAACTGTATATTTTCAAGACTGTTCCAAAAAAATGGCGCTCAGAGATACGTGTCCCCTATTCCCCTCACTGTGCCTCTACAAAATTAGAAAAAATTAAAATATAGTAATTTTTAATATGATGTTTTAAGTTCTCGACAACATATTCCAAGCCTAAGAAAAACAGAAATAAGCAAGCATAATTTTTAACTCAGATTTTTTTTTATCTAAACAGTATGAAACAATTCATCAATTATATAAAAATATAATAATATTTTTGTTTCAACAAATATTAGATAAATTAATTTAGTGCTGAGGTGATGCATTCCATATCTGCTGGCCTCCTAAATAAAAGAAGATGTTGCATTGTTTTGACTGTCTATTAATTATTAGCCTCCTCCTGATATAGAAATTTGCCGGAGGGAAGAAGAAGGTAAGAGGAAATAAAGAGGGAGAAAGAAAGAAAGAAAGAAAAAAGAGAAATGAAATAGAAAGGAGAAAGATAGAGAGAAAGAGAGAGAGAAGAATGATAAAAAGAAACAAAGAAAGAGACATAGAAGAATGATAGAAAGATAAGCAGACAGGATAAAAAGATGAGAAAAGGTAGAAGGAGAAATTTTTATCTGCATTCCAGTGTCTGGTTCACTTACGAACCTGCAAATCTACAAAGTATTTTATTATCACTTTGAAATATTTGAATCGATTCATTGACTACACCTCAACAAAGTATCTTTTTGAGACATTTCAATCAATTTCTCAAGTTTTTCAACCCAACCAAAAACTTATAATTTATAATTTTAGTAAAGGAGAAAATTACGTGAAAACTAAACTAACATATCAATTAGTTGTTGTTACAATAGATATTATATTAGATAATTTAATATTTATTACATAACTAGCTGGATTGCCCGACGCTGTTTTACTTTATCTTTTGTAATTTCTTTCATTTCCTTTTCTCTCTCTCTCTCTCTCTCTCTCTCTCTCGCTATATTTCTTTCTTTTTTTTCTTCCTGTCTCAGTTAATTTTTTTTGGGAAGAGGGAGGGGGGTTAGTGTTTGACCTGCCGACCCGTGTGTCAACCCACGCTACACCACTGAGCTCTGTTCATGAAACGTAAAATAAATAGCAAGTTTGTTATAAATTAATTAAAATACTTTTTAATCACTATTGGCCTGGAAGACATTTTTTGCCACAAAAAGTAAAATAAAGAGTAAATTTTGTGAAACCTTCAGAAATATATTTCTCGTTTTTACAAACTTTTATGTTTGTGTGTGTGGCTTTCTCTGTACGTAGATCTTGCAAGTAAAATTTAACCAGCTTTTTGACTAGCTAGGAAGCTGTAACTTTTAGCATAACTTTATATTGGATGACAATACATAATCCAATTAAAAAAATTAAATGTGAACATCTTTTGTATTTCTAAATCGAGTGTATTTGAAATCAAAGTTTGTGTTGAAAAACTCGTATTTCCTTTACTGGTTAAAAACTACCTCCACCATGCCAAATTTTGTTTCAATTTTTATATATAGAGATAATTTCCAATTAAAATGTGCTACTTTTAAATTATTTGGAACGTCATGCAGCCCGTAAGAATTACAAGAAATCTAACATATTGAATAGATCAGCTAACAGGTCCCGTCGCGATTTATAAAAACTGCAATATATTCAAAATGGTTTTATTTTCTAATTTCGTTGCTTCCCAACAAATTCATTGTTGTGGCATCGAGAACCCGAAGAAGTGTTCTTTTTTTTAAAAACAATCTTCTTACTGTTTTAATATCTGTTGCCTCGACATACTCAAAAATTGTTTTTCCACACAAAATTAGTGTAATGTTACTATATGTATAATTATAATTATATTTATATTCATGTATATTCATTTGAGACCCAGATATTTAAAAAATTCGTCACAGCTTCTCATCTTTCAACAGGCTTGACATATTTCGTGGCATCTGACATTTAGCTGACCTGGTATCCTCGCAGAACTTGAGAAACGTGTCACCAAGGAATTAATTCTGCTAGATTGGTTCCAGCAAACAGAATAGACAGAATATCGATATGCATTTGATGAAGATAAAAATAAGTTAATTATATGAAAATGTACTTAAAGGTAAACAAGAAACAATTGTAGTTGTTAACATCGATTAAAACAAAACTTTCTATCATAGTGGAAAGCGATTCGTTCTTTGTTCCTCCCTAAATATTACGTTCTTCTCATCTTTTGCTACGCACTCATTTGCAACAGGGATTCAAATTTCAAGACTTGCTTGTCTCACACTAAATTATTAGCATTTCAAACCGAAGCTTGTGCAAATAAATAAAAAATCAACTATTATAAACAATTTCGATAATTAGAACACTAAAATCTTCCGGGCTAGCGCTGTAATGGCGTTTCGGTCTGAATTCGATTTGTTTTATGTTCCTCGCGGAGACTTTCGTGTCCGAGCGCTATTGAACAATACGAATAAAGTACTTATTTAACGAATTATCTCAAATATATAAAAATTATCTATAAAACTCTTTGCCGAGTAACCCAGCAACTTCAAAATTTCAGGAAAGCATAAGTAAGCCACTTAAGATATTTTTCTATTTAGTCCAGTAATTTTGCCGCACGATTACAATTATCAGAACAGTATGTGTGGAAAAGACGGACCATCTATCATGTAGAGTCTTGAGTAACAATTATTTATATATTTTAAATAACGTCATTTGTTTAGCATTTGAACGTAAGTTAATCTTATTGATTGATTGTTTGTGTTGTCCAAGAATGAGGCGATTTGAAGAAAAAGAAGTTGATTCGTTGTTTTCCGTGTTGGCTTCGTGAGAGTATTATCGGGGTGTTTATTTTTATCTTCTTGCTTGCCTTCAAAGAAGTAATTCATCAAAGTAAGCAAAATGATAAAATATCACGTCTGCAGATAAAAGTCTTATTTTTACATAGAATTTATTTACTGCAAATAAATTCCAAAGAATTTTTAATGCTATATAACACTTCACAACATCTTATGCACGTCGGTAAACGCATAACTTTTTTATCAGAAGAAAAATGTTTTGTCACGAATAAATCCGAAAATATTTTTTTTTTGTGGTACTTCAATGTTGATGATAAAATAAATATATTTTACGCACATAAAATGATAGAACTTAATGAAGATGAAAAAAATCTGAAGGGAAAATCACGGATATAATTTTAAAAAAATTAAAACAAAGACAAAGTAACACAAAACACATCGGATACAAAGTAACATGTAGTCATAAATGGGTAGCCATTATATAGTGCCGACAGACCACAGGAGAGGAGGTGGAGCTGCTATTTATGACAAGAACGAAGTAGTTTTTTAACGTTAAACTATGTACCAAAGCTAGAGCTTAATTCTAAAAATATTGAACAACTGGTGATGATAATTCGTTAAGGTAAAGAATTGATCTTACATGGCTGTATCTTTTTTTATAGTTTATAGTCCTTTACACCAGGTGTTTTAATACTGAAATGGCTGTATGTAAGAAACACCAAAGTACTTCCTGTCGTATATCATATTTGTTTTTTTACTGTCCCTCCTCCTTTATCTAGGCTTGGAACTGGGTTACAAAAACAAGGCGGAGTTTTGGCTGCATCTGCCGCCCTCATGATTATGATGATGAATAATTAATCAAACCTATCGATGCTATAAAAATGGCTAAAAATCCACTCTCTGGTGACTTTAAATTCAGTCATACATGGTACGAAAAGGTTGTCATGGTGGAGGCGTTGCAACAGCTGATTAAATGTGTTATCTAAACAGCAACAATGCCCTTCATGAAAAAATCAGAGACGTAGGTCACTTTGGTTAAACTAAATAGACAACTTTGGTCAAAACACTCAGCTGCCGAGCGTCACACAGATGAACAGTTTATACTGGCTTGTAAAAATATGACCAAAGTAGTTAAACTTGCTAGGCTTTGCTACGAGGAAAGTCTCGCACGTACATCAAAGCTAGAACCAAATCAACTTTACATTCACATTCGAAGCAAGCAACAAATCTAAGAAAAATTGAAATGGCTATTGAATATGCAATTGAAACGGCGGAGGTATTATTTAGGACATTAAATAGATATACTTTCAGTCGGTTTTTGTCAATAAATTGGTTGATCCACTGCTATTTTTTGAGCAGGGAACCAAATCTGAATGCAGTATTGACGAGAGAGTTCTTACAATTGGAATGGTTGAAAAGAACAACCAGAGGCAGCCATTTATGTCGATTAAGTACACCCCTTGCAGACGCTGGTGACGGCGGTGAGATTCGAACTGCCGACTCTAATGTCCCCAGGCGAATGCCTTACCGCAATATCAATTAACAAATGATCAATTAACAAATGATATCCTTGACGGTTAGTTCCGCATATATATATATATATATATATATATATATATATATATATATATATATATATATATATATATATATATATAGAATAGGTATATCGGAGATGAGCAGGTATTGAGTGAGATGCCAAGATGGCCTCCGAAAACGGTTTAGAGTCTTTTTGGTTCCATGAATATTCATTATTTATATTAATCGGCAATAACTTTACCGATAAACCGATAAAGAAATGGGAAGATTTTAAATTTAATACAGCGTTTGGCAATAATAATAATTAAAAGATGGGCTGATTTTGAAATTTGTTCTACTCAATTTACCGTTCACAGCTCGCATAAAAGTTTTACTGCAACATTTGGCAATATATTATTTGCTTGATTTGTTAAAAATTCTATGAAAAATTTCAATTTAAAAACGAGTTTAATGTATTGTACAAGTATCTTATATTAGTTTGATTTTCCAAAAAAGATATAAAAAATTCTAATTTCAAAACTTGTTTAATGTATTGTACAATAATGTACAAGTATTTATAAAAAAAATTGAAAAAAGTCAGAAAAAAGCTCAACAAATTTAAAATCTACAGAAAAAAGTATAAAATATTTAGATTAAATGTAAATTTATTTAGGAAAAGATCAACACAAAGTGTAAGATTCTTAGACTATAAATACATCCTTTTATAACAAAAAAGTTATAACAATTTTAAACTTTATATCATGGGTTCATGTACCTAAAAAATCAACATCAAAAATCTGCGTTATATGTATCAAAGCCTAAAATCTTAAGATTGTATATTTATCTGCTCAGAATTAAATTCTGTTTTAAATATTCCTAAATTTTCTTTTCCTAGTCTATCAAACAATAAAACTAAAAAATCAAAAATCTTTCAGATCAACCAAAAACCTAGAGAAAACAGCAACACAAATTTAGAAGGAAATGCAGAATTAATGTCTGCAAGACCTTCTTCTGATCACATTTATTCAAATTATGAAATGGTTTCATTGCTGAATTTTGAACATTCCTATACTTTGCTTTAATTTTTTTAGTAGATGTGCATATTTTCTAAAGATTTTAGACATTTTTTAACTTTTTTTTTTATAGATGTACATATATTCTAAAGATTTATACATTGCTTTGAATTTTTTAAGTAGATGTACTTATAATTTAAATAGTTTAATTTTTTTTCGTTATAAAAATATGTACTTTAAGTTTAAGAAATTTAGACTTTGTTTTGATTTTTTCATATATAGATGTACATTTAAATTTAATATAAATATTTTATACTTTTTTCTCTGTAGATTTTAAAGATTTTCAGCTTTGTTCTGACTTTTTTCAGTTTTCTGTAGATACTTGTACAATACATTAAACACTTTTAAAATTGGAATTTTTTATAGCTTTTCTGGCAAAGCAAGCAAATATTGCCAAATTTTAAGCTAGCTGAGAACCGTAAATTGAGTAGAACAAATTTCAAAATTAGCCCATCTTTTAATTATTATTATTATTGCCAAATGCTCTATTAAATTTAAAATTTCCCCATTTTTTTATCGGTTAAGTTTCCGATTAATATAAATAATGAATATTCATAGAGCCAGCTGCTGTTATCTGATTGGCTGCTGTCAATTTATTTAAGTGGCTTGTGACATAATTAGACCATCGAACTAGAGACGACACAAAAGGAAATTCAATTTCAACAGAAGTTTTATTAAAAAAAAATTTTTTAATTTCTATAAAATTAATTTGTACATAAAAAGTTTATTTTGTTATTAAAAAATATTTGATTAAGTTACTATATGGTTGTAATTCTCAGTTCTTTGGTCTGGTTCTCTAGGCTGTATGGGATCTTAGCTAAAAGCGATCTTGAACAACAGGGAGGCCGATATACCTATTCTATATATATGGTTCAGCACATCAATTTTTTTTTCAGTTTTTTGGCGTTGACAAATTGAAGAAAACTGTATCAAGGCTTTGCTGCAGTATGACTCGTCAGCACAGAGTGGCCTGATGCACTAGGTTTTGGTCAGCGCACTAGTTCCTGTGTTTTTACACATTCAGGCCACATAGATATGGTTATAGAATAATTAAATAGCATCCATACTCTCTCCTCGAATCTACTGAGTAAGCCGGTAAGCTTCCACACGCATACTCCCATACACACCTGTCTCTTTTTGAAAATAGTCAACAGGTAAGGTTTCACACACACTTGCATACACACATGCATATTATTGTATATCTTTACAATAACCGGCAGGTAAGACTCCACAGTCATGATTATTTTTAGAATATTCACACGCACACTTCCATACAAATCTGTCTATCTTTAGAATAACCAACAGCTAAACTTCCTCACGCATGTTTAATTTTAACATCGTGAAAAATTCACGAATACTAAACATGCATTTTTTTGCAGTTAAATTTAGTAACAGTTGTAAATGAGAAATTATTAATATTAATTATAAATGATACAGCCACACGAATACTAAGCTAAATTAGAAATAGACATTTTTAGGCAACGTAAATAACGAAATGCCTTATGACACATAAGGATGGGCTCAGTGATCGTTGACTTTGCTAATCCACGTGATCGTTCTACACTGAGTTTTTGAGTTTTATAATTGCTAAATTTATGAGTGAGTGTGCAAGGCTGGAACATTATATAAGTAGATTATTTTAATAAATTTGTATTATTTTAAAACTTTCTGTCATTTATGTGAGTCTGTGTGTAAGTATAGATATAGATAACTAAATAAACAAGCTGCAATAAAAATCATTTCTAAATGCATGCGACCCTTCAAAGTGTATTCTAAATGCAAAAATATTCTTTTAACAAAAGGTCTTCATTGGACCAAACACATAAAAAATTGGTTGCCATCACACAGGATGTTTTTACATCAGTAAGAACACTATTAGACACATATGACACAAAAGATACCGTCGACTGATCATCTATTTTTGTGTCAGTATTTGATTAGATAAAGCTTTATGGAATTTCAACTTTTTTTCAACTAAACAAAAAACGGCTTACCTTCATAGAGATTGATATCAGCGAAAGCCAAAAATGAAATGGAAAGTACATTTTTAGTTACAAAACCACTTGAGTTACACTTAAAGTTAAGTACAATGCATAGCTTCTTTCTGCTAATGAATGTTGTACTTTTCTATGCTACTTTATTGTACCGGATTTATTGAAAATGTTTACCATAATAAGTTTTTTTTACAAACTTTTATTTAGGTTACAATCTCTGTTTGTCTGTTTGTTTGTGTGTGTGGTTTTCTCTGTACGCAAATCTTGCAAGTAAATTTTAACCAGCTTTTTGACTAGCTAAGAAGCTGAAACATTTAGCATAGCTTTATATTGGATGAAAATACATGATTCAATTTAAAAAAACTTAATATGAACATTTTTATATTTCTAAATCGAGTGCATTTAAAATCAATGTTTGTGTTGAAAAACTCGTTTTTTCTTTACTTGTTTATTTTAAATTCATTGGTTTGTATAACGTCTACAAGATTTAAAAATCTCGTAACAGCAACTTTCGATATACTTTAGTTTTTTTACATACACTTTTTGTAGATTAGCATTTGTGTAACTGCAAAAGTTCCTGTCAGTGTGACTAACAAATAACAAACGAGGAAACCATTCAAGTGCATTGAGTTAATTGGATCAGAACTTTAAGACAAAACTGCGCATCTATGACGTATTTCCTGGTTAAATTACACTCATGGATGATCTTCTTTATATTCACAAATTAAGATTTTTCATATAAATTTTTTATATAAATAAGTTGTTTTTACAAAGTTTGTAAAAGGAGCTACCTCCTCGAAACAATCAACTTGTACAATTCGAATAAACTCCTTGCTCGGCTACGTTGTGTTAGATTTTTCCATCAACTGGAACTTAACTTAGTCATATGGAGTCAAGCATTTACTGTTACACTACTGTCCTATGATTTTAAATATAATTTTGTTGATGTCTAGAGTGTTTTATATTTGTTGGAATTACAGCTATTTAAGTTTAAGTATGAAAATTTTAAACAAGTTTTCATTTATTTTAATATTTTTAATATCTTTTTTTTACTTACAGGACCCCCGGGTGAAAAAGGATCAAAAGTAAGAGCACTTAAGCAAAAACATTCATTGTATTAATTTTCTGAAGAAACGTAAAATAATTATTTTGAAATATTATTTGAATAATCATAATATAAATTGCTTGATATCTGATTTATATTTAAATAATTTTTTAATGTCAGGGCGATAAAGGCGTAGCTTCAAAACCAGGCATGCCGGGTCCACCAGTGAGACATTTTTAGTCACATTTTAAAACTTGTTTCATATTATTCAACATGGTGACACATTATGCAATACGATGTGCACAAATTCCCTTAATACATGTTTAACACTAAGTTAAAACATTGCCATAGATAATATTACCAAGTTTAAAACAAATATTAATAAACGAATGACAAAAATCGGACAATCTAAAAAATATATGTAAAAAATATTTGCTCTTTTATCACGTAGTTGAATTGTTTTTATTTAAAGATTTAAAAAAATAAACTTTGCAAAACCAATGTGGAGTGACTTTGTTTATTTCAGAGAAACTTATAGTTAATTGATTTTTATATACAAAACTCAAAGTATCAAAAAGCGGTAATCAATTTTTATAATAGAAATTAAAATGCACTAATTTCTACTTTTAAGGCTTACTTTTTATTTTTATTTTCTTTGACCTATATTGGTTTTCAGAGTATTAAATAAGAAGCATTTAAAATTTCTTGAATGTCAATTGTTGTGTTTTTGATTTTGCTATACAAATAACTGAGCTACTTTCAATTTCATTTCAACAGGGCTCAAAAGGAATTAGAGGATATCCTGGCTTTCCGGTGTGTTTATTTTCAATAAAATTACTTCTTCTATAAATATTCTGGTACCAGAGTCTTGAGGGACGGTTCTAGAGTAAACATCAGGGTGCTTAAACAATGATTGGTGCTACAAAAAAAGCTGGAATTTTAAAATGTTTATAAGATTTTGTGGTCCAAAACAAAACATTAACAAACTTATGAAAAATTAACAACCTTCAAGATCATTCTCTAGAACCGCCCCTACTGCATAAATTAACAACTAACTACTAACAAACTAAACCAAGTTTCTGCTGTTGTTTTTCAAATTGATTTATCATAATAAACAAATAAAAACTTGTTAATAAAGTGAATGTTATTGTTTCAGGGTCCTATTGGTATTGATGGAGTACGTGGTCCTCAGGTTAGTTGGGTATTTGATATAAGAAGGTTTTTTTTAAATAATAACAAAGCAATAAATTTAGAAGCGGAAGAACCAGAAATAGCATGACACAAATTGTTGGTATTTGATGAAATGTTTCATAAAGCGGTAGTGTCATGGTGAGGAAGAGTTCTCTCGTAATCTGTTAAGTCGGTTGATTGAACCAGCCGTCGTAACAAGACATATTAGAACACCATCAATTATAAACATTTTAACCAATGGTTTCCAGTTAAAATATTTATTATTCATGAGTTATACAAATGTTGAAAAAACCCGTACTACCAAATGTCGTAAGTTGGTGTCATTGGATGACTAGACTACTCAAAGAGGTAAAAAAAACAGTTTTTTGCAGCGCATATCATGCGGAACAAAAAACAGCTCTCTTTAGAGTTCGAAGTCAAAAACAAAATTTATTTATCGCAATAAGAAAACAGAGCAGATGAACGGTGAATCAAAACAGTTTTTCGTCTAAAAAATTAAAAACAACCAGTGGCAAATTTTTGAAAGTGATTGAATGAAGACACAAAGAATAAGGACTTAATATCTCTCGGCGATGGTTTGTTTGATTTTGAAGACGTTGCGACTGATGAAAATTTGAAAAAAAAGATACGAATTAAGATGTAGTGGAAACGGCGATGAATCTAGGACTCAGTGTAACTACTGGTACTCATTTGACTACTACAAGAAGATAAAAGGCTGAATTGACCTGAGTCGTAAGAATAAACTCATGAAATCTTACCCATGCAAGTTACCCGGAAAGTGAAGATCGTTGAAAATTGTAGGTGAATTTTCGAAAGTACATGATGGTGCCAGCCGCTTTATGTTGATCTTTTTCAAAGTGTGAGTCCTGAAGACGTACAGCAAAGGTTGCACTTTGAAGTTTCGGCAAAACAATTAGATATCGTTAGAGCGCAGATAAGAATATCACAAGAAAACTTTTATTTTCACTTGCGGGGGTCACTGCAATCAGCACCAAGCTTCAAACTAAAACAGTCAGGTAACGTCCAGCCTGCTAGTTACCATAGAAAATGTTTTGAAAAAATGTAGATTTAATAAGAAAGAGCAGCATTTTCTAAAATGTGTTTTGGTTTGGAAAAAATGTTATGTGGCAACTTTGTGTAAGTTTTTTATGCAAATTCTATTATTTCACAAAATGTTTTTTATCACTCATATGCTGGAATCAACCAATGTTGCTTTTTCTAAAAAAAAGACAAAATTGGAATTCAAAAACCTTTTTACACACTTCTATTTAACTCTAATTTTCTGTCTGTCTGTCGTCAAAATTTTTGAATTGATTTTTCATCAACTTTTAGAAACGTTGGAACTTTGAAACATCAGCATAGACTTAAGCCGCCCGCCAAATCAATTTTCATTAGTTTCCGAAGCGATTTAATCATTGATTCAAATAAATTCAATATTAATTTTGTAGCATATTTAAAATTATTCACTAAAGGCGCCTAGCATCATTTAAATAGACTTTTAGGTAATCACGACTACGACAAAAACTTATTTAAATGTAGACTAAAGTATTACTATAACCAATGGTAAAACTATTTTTGTATTTAGAAATCGATTTGCATAATTTAAAAAATATAAAAGTGTAACTTAAAAAATTTTTTTTTACCTTTTATTTGTTTTATTTTAGTAGTTTTTTTCTTCCTATTTTTGTCTTAACAATAGGTAGGTCAGTGACCTGTACAACTAACAAATTAAGAAATCTGGACTATTTTTCTTGTTGTCATTTGAGTCTTTAAAAATATGTAGGAAATAACGAATTTGATACAAGAGTTATGAAAGGGAGGATCAGTTTAAAATTCTACACGCCTAACCACAGTGAAATTTTATCTGTTGGAACAAATTTTGAATGAAACCGACCGGAAAAAGGTATTTGTGCTTTAAAAATGTTTAATTAAGTAATTATAAAGTGATGACACAAACATTTGCATAAAATTCACACGAGTAACAAAATTCCATGTTGGAATGAAATTTTCCAGTAAAACTTAATTATTAACGTTTTTTCAAGTTTCAGCTTTATTAAATGCAATCAAAACAAGCCCTGTGTTTTATAAACTACGCTTTCATACACTTTAACCTCCAAAAATAATTCTTGACCAGTAGAAGAGTACTTCTTTTAAAAAATGTCAAAACCCTCTATATTTATTTTTCTAAACAAATTTTTTTTTAATCTTCTGAGGACGTTTTTGGATTTATTTGTGGTCTTCAAAAGTACAAAGACAATAACGAACATGTATAAAACATGTTTATTAAAAGAAAGTGCAAGCGAAGAAGATGGAAGTTAATGACTTCAAATGAAAGAATATCATCTGCTATCATCCAAAGGTCGAATAGATTTTTAGGTAGCAAAAATAATGGAAATGTTTACGGTTTTATAAATTTTACTTTGGTACGAAAATTTAATACCGGTTTTACTTCAGTTTTTCCAAGTCCGATGGAAGAAGGAATTAAGGTTGAAAAATGACAATGAAATTTTCGCAGCTGCTTTTTATTTAAAATGTTACAAATTTAAGAATAAAAGCAAGGGGCGCTCTTTTAGACTCAACATGATCCTGGTGGTCACCGCGGCCTGATGCTAAATCCGCTACTGGATATAGCCAGTCGTGATGCAAAGTTATAACATAACATAACATAGATACATCGAAAACTATGTATGTTTATATATATATATATATATATATATATATATATATATATATACATACATTATTATATATATAATATATTGACATAAACTTTGCCTGGCTTTGCTTTTAAAAGCCAGTCCCAAGCCTGGAGGAAAGAAAAGTTAAAAGGATCAAATTATGATCTACGACAGGAAGTACTTAGGTGATTCTAACATACAGCGATTACAGTTTTAAAACACCTGGGTTGAAGGACTATAAATGTCTATAAACTATTTAAATAAATGTATTGACATGATCGATATATTTTTGCAGGGACTAACTGGTCCTGCTGGCTTAAAAGGAGAAAAAGGAGAAAGAGTGAGTATATTTTTATATTAATAATTATTTGTTTTAGTGTTTATAGCAAGTCTACAAGTTTAATTTATAAGTCTACAACTTTAATTTATAAATTGTGTCAGTTGGTTTTTTTTAATAGATTGAAATTTGTTTAAAAACTTGCAGCAACAAAAATTAAAACCAAGGAATTAAAAAATTCAATTAACCAAAATTTACAAAAGAGTTTGTACATAAACCAATTAAACAAAAATTCCCTATTAACCGGTAGCACTCCACGTGTTTTGCAAAGTCATATTAATGCTTAAAAAACATTTCCAAACAGCATGGAATTTATTTATTATTATAATAAACAATGTAGTGATGATG
This sequence comes from Erpobdella octoculata, assembly GCA_963978895.1. Taxonomy (NCBI): domain Eukaryota; kingdom Metazoa; phylum Annelida; class Clitellata; order Hirudinida; family Erpobdellidae; genus Erpobdella; species Erpobdella octoculata. The sequence continues at coordinate 17,195,415 of OZ022240.1, read as the reverse complement.
ATGAAGTTAGTACGAAAAAACCTTTTGGTTTAGCGCTCAAACACTCAGGTTTAAACATTGCGGTTTAAAAATGCGCCCATGTTTCCAAATCAAATATACGCATAATTATAATTACAATTTTAATTATTTTTACTATTATAATATATATAAATATTAGGGAGTAACTGATTTTAATTTTTTGCCGATTTCCGATTTTCAGATTTTTGGTTCACAAATTTGCCGATTCCGGTTTCGCTCCGATTAATCGGCAATATCTAATATGAAAAATTTCACATCAACGAAAATGTTTGCCGATTCTTCTGAAAACTATTTTGGTGGATACCCAGGACGGTTTCTGCTTTTTTGGCAGCTTACAATTTGTCTTCTGCTTTTCGTTTCTTGTCATTTTCACAGATTCCAGAATATTTAGAAAAATTGTCTGGGTGTCTTGTTCTTAGATGTGTAATCAATCCACTCGTACCAAAAATGCGCGCATCGCTCCCTCCTCGTTTTAGTTTTTTATTGCAAACTAAACAGTTGGCCCTCGCATTAATATCAAAAAATTCTCAAATTTTGCTTCTTTGCGCCATTATTAACTATTTTGAATTATAATAACATTTAAATTAATTATAGTAGTGTACATAGACGAGTAGGCAAATTTTATATCACAGAATTGGATACACAAGTGTTTTTTTGCTTATTTTATATCACAGAATTGGATACACAAGTGTTTGTTTTGCTTATTTTATATCACAGAGTTGGATACACAAGTGTTTGTCTTGCTTATTTTATAGCATATGAAGTAACATAAGGGGCCGTATTCACCAGCCGACGTTTAATTAGCAAGATGTTAAGCTTTTACGCATAAAAACGGTTTAATAGAATACTCAAATTTAGAAAGCACAAGGTAAAACATGAAAGACAGTATAATAAAAACAAAAAACATGACAAAGTCGGAATCGGTTTACCTAATGTTGCCGATTCTGATTAATCGGAATTTTGCACTAATCGGCAATATCAGACTTCCGGACCAAAAGTCGGTTACTTCCTAATAATTTCAAATATATATATATATATATATATATATATATATATATATATATATATATGATTGTCAATTTTTTGTTTTGTGTTTTATACAAATATATAAAAGCTCGACGAACTTAAACAACATTTGGCATAGAAGTAGTTCTAAAAGAGGATAAAAAATAGAAAGTTTCCAAAATATTTGTTTTTTATTTTACTTTTATGGCCAAAAAACTTATCCCAGACCAGCAATGCTTAATATATACGAACATAAAGAGTTATTGCGTAATAAAATTTAAATTTAATTTTTGTAAAAAAATTTAAAGAAGGCTTTAAGCAATTTTTAACAAATCTGTTATTTATTCTGCATTTTGTGGGCAAAAACCAAGTAACGTAGCTAAGCTGGCAACCACCCTGTCCGGGCAGGCCAAACGCTACCTTTCCCCCTCAAACAAATTAACGAGGATTAGGGTAAAACCATAAACGAGAGGGAGAGTGAGAAAAAGCGAAAGAGAATCAATGAGAGAAAGACAAAAAAAACCCCGGTCTAGCACTTTATATTTATTTCTTAATACGTCTACGTATTGCACTGTTTATTTATTATTACGTATTGTACTAATTATTTAATAATACATGTACTATTTATTAGTTATTTAATTGCGCATTTTTTGATAAACTACATTAAGATGTATTCACTAAAACAAATCATCAAAAAACGATAATAAAGAAAACTGTTTCATAAGTTGATTTACATTTCTCAACAAAGGAGAAAAATTAGGAACAGAAGAACGATAATATTGTTTTCTCATCATTCATCTATTACAGCATTGATAACATTTTTCTCCTTCCACAAAAATTTCACTCGCAAAATGACTGACAGATTTCTTAGCAGATAACAAATCGAGGTGCATGAATTATAATGAGCAATTTCTATGTTTTTATTCATTTTTTCATATTTTGTTTTAAAAAAAACATTTATTGTATTTGAAATTTAAAATAATAATTCATTTAAAATTGTTCTATTTTTTTTGACATTTCCTGCCAATTATATATTTTATTTTTTAAACAAGAATCATACTTTGTTTTTGTATGTGTTCCTGTTTATAAATTTTAAGGACTTACACAGTGTTGAATGTGTGTTTCAAAGATGTTGAATGTCGATTGTAAAATGTGCAATGTGGAATTGAAATTGTGCATAGTGGACACATTTACTTTTTATTTACGAAATATATGAAAAAAGATTACATGATAATTTATATTTCAGTATTTTATTTAAAACTAGCGGGGTACCCGGCGATGCTTGGGGTTTACAGAGGTTTTTCTATCGTTTTTATCTTTCGCTCCCGTTTCATTCCCCACTTGCTCTCACGCCTCCGGTCGTTTTCCCGCTCTCGTTTGCTTTCCAGTTCCCGGTCGCTTTCCATTTCTCGCTCACTTTCGCTCAATTGCTTTTTCGTTCCCGCTTGCTTTCCCGTTTCCGTTTCCGCTCATTTTCTAATTTCCGTTTCCGCTCGTTCTCCCGTTTATTTTGAGACCGATTTCAATTTTTTTACTATAATTTGTTCCCATAGACTCTCAAGGTTGTTTAAAATTTTCATGACGATAGGATGAATAGTGCAGCTATGCATAAAGGACATATATACATACAGACATAATCTCATTTATATATATATAGATTTATTTTCTATAATTTTTGTTAATCAAAATATCAACTTTGCAAAATTTAAAAAAAATACTTAGAAAAAAAGTAGTTTTTTAAACGATTTTTTAATTTAATTCAAAATTGATTGTTCATAACTATTACATCAATAATAATATAACTTTTTCATAACTATTACATAAACAATAATATAACTTGTTCATAACTATTACATAAATAGTAATAAAATTTAAAATGTTTATCGTCATCATAATCATCATCATCACCAACATCATTACAAGAGTTTTTGCACTGTTTTTCACAAAAATCGTCAGATTATCGACGGTATTTATTATTCGGAGCAAGAAAAGTGATAAAATTGAGAAGTTTTCAGTACGAAACTTCCTAGGATACAATAACAACTTGTTCTACAATTTCATATATGCACCACCAGTAATCAAACAACATTTGATAGCATTTACAACGTTTTTTTGAACAGGTAAATAAAACTTACAAATTGTTCGTATGCTCAAATTATTTGGAGTTGATTTATTTTCTTTGTTTTTCCGGATGATTGCAGCTTTGAATTAAGCAATCCAGAAAATGTGAATGTTGTGTTTGAGGATGTGAATGTTGCTGTGCTTGAGGATGTGAATGTTGTTCTTGATGATGTAAATGTTGAGCTTGAGGATGTGAATGTTGTGCTTGAGGATGTGAATGTTGTTCTTGAGTATGCGAATGTTGTGTTTGAAGATGTGAATGTTGAGCTTGGAGATGTGAATGTTGTGCTTGAGGATGTGAATGTTGAGCTTGGAGATGTGAATGTTGTGCTTGAGGATGTGAATGTTGAGCTTGAGGATGTGAATGTTGAGCTTGAAGATGTAAATGTTGTGCTTGAGGATGTGAATGTTGAGCTTGAGGATGTGAATGTTGAGCTTGAGGATGTGAATGTTGAGCTTGAGGATTTGAATGTTGATGTGCGTGAAGGTTCGAATGTTGTTGATACTGCTGTTTAAAAAATTTCAACCAAGTTTATTCAACGGAGTTCCCAAAGAAATCTCAATTTCAGTTTAAAAAGATTTTCTTTCAGTATCTTTTATTATACAATGTTTTTAATAAAAAAATCTTTTATTTTATTTTAAACTGATTTAAAAAATAATAATTTGCGTCTCAAAATATTAATTTTTTAATAGGTTTTAGAAATAAAAACTAACAAAAATTAAACGTCTCCTCCATTCCTCTCTTCCTACTTTTTTCTCCCTGTTTTTCCCTCTCTTAATTTTTCCACCTAACAGGATAAAAATTATATTGTTATTTAATCAATGTTGTTACCGAAATACTTTCAAACAAGTAATTTTTTGTTACTAAGTTTCGGTTGTAGCAACTGCAGAAATTAAAAATACATGCTGTCTTTGCCAAAAACAAGCTTTCCAACTTCCCAACATGGCAAAAAACGTTTTCACTTAAAACATAATTTTTTTTGAACACTTATAATAATCAATTTAATTTTCCGGTAAGGAAATAAATAACAAACAATCCATTTTTCTTGTTATACATTAAAAATCAATATATTTGAAACATAACTTTAATTAAATTAATTATTATTATTATAACAAAGGGGATGTCCTTTATAGAATATTCTGGAAACAATGAGCTTATTGAAGATGATGGCTTTTTTGAGAAACAACCAACCAAGGTGAAGATGAAATTATTTTTTGTTGATTTGTGCATTTGAGTTTATCTTTAGACTTTTTTTACAATTTTTTTATAATTTCTAGCAGGGCAAAAGATCAGTGAAACTGTACGATGGAAATTTTGGCTACACAGAATTGATAAATATAAAAGTTAGATTTTTATATTTAAACCTCAAAACTCAAAAGCACAAAAAAACTTATATGTACTAATTAATACTACTAATTAAAATTATTATTTTTATTTTTTTTAATCAAATGGATTATTAGATAACTGTAAATATTAATAATACAACACTAACATTATGTTATTTAATACACGCGTTTTAATACTTTAAGAGTGCTGGGTGCAAAAATAATTTCCATGTTACACGCCTATAAGAATATGAGCAAATAAACGATTTTCAGTATGTAGATATTTATAAGAGTACAACACTGTAAAAAATATTTTTATAGATGGCAAATGATACGTTGAGCATAACATATTTATATCGGTCTTGGCTTCAAAACAAATCTCATTTGTGAGTAAATAAATATTTTTTTCTATTTCTTTCAAGGGCTACAAATACAAGGTTGTTATGATCAAGGTGAGCATTAAATTGAAAAAAATATTTTTTATAATGTTTGAATAGCTAACAGGTGTTAATCTGAATATTTTCATTGAAGGGCGACACAGGAAAACCTGGAAAATCGGGAAAACCTGGAAATGACGGTTTGCCAGGACATCAGGTGTCTTGCATTTTTAAGTCTAAGTTAACAAAAAATAATAAATATCAAATTTAATAAACCATTATATTGTAACCAGAATTGTTATTTCTTGTTAAGGGTCCACCCGGTGTTCCAGGAAGTGTAGGCATACCTGGTCTACCTGGTCCACAAGGAATGAAAGGTCAGAAAGGAGAACTTGGTAGCAAAGGTATGATGGGATTGCCTGGTATACCTGGCATTGACGCAACATCGGCAGAATGCACCACATGTGTCAGTTATCATTTTTTTTTATTTATAATTAACTAATAATTTTTTGATTAAACTAATACCGTTATAGCCTGAAATGTGGATTTTTATTAAAAACATTTGATTTCAGACTCTTAACGATGAAATGCTTGAAAAATTAAAAGGGTCTGAAGGCCCTCGAGGACCACCAGGTGAAAAAGGGGATATGGGATTTCCCGGTAAACCCGGTCACCAAGGAGATCCAGGACTCCCAGGTGATCAAGGCTCAAAAGGAGACAAAGGTGACGCCGGAAAACCCGGACCTGATGGGCCTCCAGGTGAACAAGGAATACCTGGACCTCAAGGTATTGAGGGCCTACCTGGTTTACCTGGAGAACCCGGATTAGTTGGAAAGAGGGTATTTTTATCATATTTTGAAATAAAAATTTTAGTAAAAAAAGTTTTTATATTAATTATATTTGTCGTTATTTTCTGTTTTTAAGGGGGCAAAAGGTGATAAAGGGGACATTGGCCGGATATCTGGGACATCGCTTGATGGGACGACAGCTTTTATTGAAGGACCACCAGGACCACCGGGGATGTCAGGTCCTCCTGGAAGAAAAGTGGGCAAAAATTATAATTAATTTATTTTAAAATAAAAAATTTAATTTTTTACTGATATATGTTAAGTTATATTTAAAATAAAAACAATTTTTGATTTTAGGGAGAAGTTGGTTTGCCTGGTTTGATTGGTCCTTCTGGAGAAAAGGGAGAGAAAGGAGAACTGGGAAGAAGAGGAAGAAAGGCAAGAAGACATTTTAAGATACTTAGTTAATCTAATTTAATACTTATCAATAGTATAATTTAGCAATATAAATTGATAATATGAAGTTATTTTAGTAAAACAAAGAGGTTCATGATGGATAGGTGAGTTGGTAGAATGTAGGACTACAACGCGATGGTTAACAACTGTGTGTTATAAAAAATACGACTTTGCGGTTTATTATAATTATTATCATTTATAAACAAACATCAGCAGCGGCTTTGGCAATATTTTTTAGATTTCCACACCAATTTAGTTTCGATAAATTTATTGTTTTGAATAATTAATTTCATATTCATAACTAATTGTTACAAAAAAACTTTCATCAAATTGCTTTTAAAAAGGCAAGAAAATAATTATTTAAAAATATAAATTAACAATTTCTACAAAAATAGGGACATTTGGGACCAGCTGGTGATACAGGTCCAATGGGTCCTCAAGGAATGGAAGGAATGAAAGGAAATAAAGGAGATACGGGACCAATCGGAGAAGCAGTTAGCTAGATATCATCGAATTATATATTTTTAATTAATCATATAGTTTTATGTAACCAATTTTAAATACCTGAAATAATAAGGGAATTAATGGAACTCCTGGAATGAATGGAACCGCTGGACGGCCAGGAAGAGACGGTTTTCAAGTAAGTCGACATAATGTTGAATTGAAATTTTAACTACATTTATTGTAAAATGTTACAAAATATAATTATAGATATATAAGGATTTTTAAATAATTTATTTCAATTTTATTATTTTATTCAAAAATTTTTTAAATTTTTTAATAGGGCATACAAGGACAAAAAGGGGAGCAGGGAGATGTTGGTGTCCCAGGTAACAAAGGTTCACCTGGAGTTCCAGGCACACCGGTAGAATTTCCTAGTTATATTTATTTCCTCAAAATACAAATAACGTTATCAAAATCGTAATTTCCAATTGTATGTATGTATGTATGTATGTATGTATGTATGTATGTATGTATGTATGTATGTATGTATGTATGTATGTATGTGTGTGTGTTCACTCCTGAAGAGCTTTTCTGTGGAGGTCATCAGAAGAAAACCCCCCCCTCGAGCAAACGTTTCGGCTCTTTAATTTCTTGACGTTCTAAGGGGGGCAAGCCACGTTCGACGGACGAACGTCCTCCGGCAGAAAATGTTTTTGTTCTTTTCCGACATCGAATTTCTATCATTCCTTGCAATATGTATGTATGTATGTATGTATGTATGTATGTATGTATGTATGTATGTATGTATGTATGTATGTATGTATGTATGTATGTATGTATGTATGTATGTATGTATGTATGTATGTATGTATGTATGTATGTATGTATGTATGTATGTATGTATGTATGTTAGACGGTTTCAAAAAATAAAATTTTTTGAAATCTTAAGTAGCTAGTAGCTAAAATGAGGTTTTTGATAGGTACAAGCAACCCATAAAAATTTTATAAAATTATTTCAATGTTTAGTGACAACTCACTAAACTTTTATTCTCTGATTTTTTGTAAAATTTCGTTAATCGTGCATAAAAAATGTACTACTGAAAATTTTTTATTAATGGTTTTAAGTCTAAAAAATTAGACTTCGCTTTACCATCTAGTTAGAAGAAGCATTAATTCATATAACGAATGTTTTTAGTTGAGATTACTCAAAACAAGAAGTCCTGTTGTTTGATTTTTTAAGTTTTTAGTGTTAATAATTATTCACTTTTTAGATATCTATTTACTTTTTCATTTAAACTTTATAATCACCAAAGTCCTAATTACTGATAATTAGTTTACTACTAATTTTGTTTTGATAAAAGTCATGATATCAGAGGAGAAAATTGTCAAAACAAAATCTTATAAAACAAATGTATCTAATTAGTGAACAATTAACAGTTCTTGATGAGCAGAATTGTTCTAACTGCTTGCCTACTGTTGGTTTGTCTTACGTTGATTTTTCTATGACGTAAAAAAAAGTTTGGAATTTCATAGGGGTTTTCTTGCACTGTTCATGAGGTAACAAGGTTTATAGCCAGCATTCTTACACCGATAGTCTACACTTTAGTTCTACAGGAGCTTACCACCATGCCAGATGAATGGCTAAAGAAATAAATTGCCTTAAAATCTGCCTATTCCGTGAGCAATTTAAGCAAACAGCACATCAATTACATGCTCTGTTCTCAAAATCAATGTATGTGAAAGGTTTGTTTGCAGCTCAAAACAGTTCAAATGCTCCGTATAATGATTTTGTCTACTCCAAACGTTGAGAGCATTTATTCCAGTTAACAAATCACAGGTACTGCTTTGAATAAAATGAGAGAGCACCTATGATACGTGAGTGAGAATTTGATCAGACTTCCGTAGTTTTTTGAGTTTTTATGGAAGATTGAAAATGAAACCACAGATGCTGTTTTGAAAAGACAATTATTAAATTTGAATGATTATTGGTCACTAATTGGTAATATCCATTTTGACATCTCGCAAACAGATTTATATCTCATAAATCTGTTTGCTTATAAACGGTCAGTATCGATTATCGGCCAATTAGTGTTATTAAGCGTGCAAAATACACTGCTTGAGACTCCGCTAAAAGGACACCGCGATGGTTAATGCCGATTACCCCGGGTTAATCTTGCCGCTCGTTGAGATGAAATTTTGCCTTGAAATTGCTATATTGTACATGTAATGGAATCACAGGTGAGCAATCAGAGTTATTGTCGTGTAAGTCCTAACCAACGTACCATGGTGAGTTATACTCTATGAAGTGTACACACAATGAGCAACTAGGAACAGATCAAGAAGATGTGATTAACATATTTTAGGTGTTTTTTGTGTGACTAGGGATGGATTTTAACAGAGTGTGGAGACGGATATTGAATAAATATGGAAAAAACTCTATGATAATGTAGTAGAATAGAAAATAATTCTATCCCTGTGTTGCAACATCCGATACGCGATGTTGCGTTTTTATGAGCATTTTATTAGAATTTAATTTAATTGCAGCTTAACTTGTGAGTGCCAGCCAAAGCGACCTATTGCATTTAAAAACAAAAAATTATCGGCTACAATTTTATGACTTATTGTTTTGTAATTTGAGACGGTTTATTACTAGTCATGGTGATAATCTTGGTAGCGTTGAATATGATGGTAATATTGTTAGTGTTAAATATTTTAACAATTTAACAATAATGGTAGTGTTGAATATAACGATAATATTGGTAGCGTTGAATACAATTCAACTGTCATTTAACGACATGCCTTATCACGCTAGAGTTTTGCTCGAAAACTATTGAATTCGTATGGCTATTTTACAGAACAGCCAGAGACAGCCATTTTCATATGCACCTACCCACTACGGATCCTGGTGAAATCCGTCTCGCTTTTGCGAAACAGTCCCATGCATGGATAAAGAAGGAGGGGAAAGGTTAAATTATGCTCCGCAACAGGAAATACTTCGGTATTTCCTACAAACTCATATTTGAGTCTTAAAAAACACCTGGTGTAGAGGACTATAAACTATTATAATTCGAACTACCAACGTTCACGTCTACAGACGAATGTCTTACCCCTGTACCACCATATGATTGCAATATTTAATATGGTGATAATATTTCAATTTCATAAACATTGCAGGGTGATTGTTCAGTTGTTTATCATGACAACCTCAACGCTATTAAAACAGTTCAGTACAAAGTTATTTTTAATTTTATTTAAATTAATTATTAATTTTTGATGTAAATTAATGCTCATAACTTTTGAATTAGATTTTTTATTGTTTATAAATACATAACTTAAAATTAAAATTGCTCAGCTTCAATGTGTTAAGATTTGCATCAATACACATCTTACCAAGCAAATATTGATAATAACAAAATGTTAGGTGAAAATATGAAGAAAAGGGTTTGAACACAACGCTAAATTTTTTTTCCAAATTCTTTTGAAATTCTACATGCTCCTAATATTTGACAGATAACAGGACCACAAGGACCACCTGGGCCTGAAGTAAGCTGCTTCAATATTACAGTCGTTCTAACTGTTTAATATAAAAAATAATGTGTATACACTGTAGCTAAAAAGCAAACTAATACTCAGCTGAACAAATGGTCAAAATTAAACCTAATTGTATATTTTACAGGGTCGTCCAGGACCAGTTGGCTGGAAAGTAAGGCAAAAGAAATTGTGCTTTATTAAAATATATTTGAGTTTATAAACTTATTTAGTAAAAATTTAATTATTTGTAACTGGTAATTACCATTGACTTTAAAGAAAAATAAATTATTGATTATGATTCACGCTTTTATTAGTTAAAAGCTTCACCTTCAATTAATGTTTTTGTATGGTGAAAAATAATACTTAAAAATCCCTTATGGATAAGTTGTCATGTTTAACTTTAATAAATTTGTTTGCTCTTTTCTTTATTAACAAGTTAATCATGGAAATTTAAAATTATTTGCAGGGTAGCAGAGGATGGCCAGGAAACAAGGGAGAAATGGTATAAATAACAGTTGAATATTTGTGTTGTTTATTATTTTTTTACACTTTTTGTCGGAAATGTTCTTCCAATACTTTCAAAGCCATTCCTTTCAAATTCCACTTTGAAAACATGTTAATTGTTTTTATTATTTGTAATTTGTTTTAAAATATTATTTGGATATCATTATGATTTTTTCAGGGTTTGGTTGGAGAAAAAGGAACCAAAGGAGAAGATGGAATTCCCGTGAGTTTCTAATGCATTATTACACATTTGACACATCTAATACAATTTGAAAAGACACTTTGTGTCAAATTGTACAGTACATTTTGAAAACTCAATTTTTTTTATATCAGTTCAATATTCAAGTAATTGTAACTTTTTATAAACTAACAAACACAAAATGTTTTATTGAATTAGTAAACATTTGTCAAAAGCGTTTTTTTATTAATTTTGAAACATTTTTCTGTTCTCCCTTGATTACAAGTAAATTTTGAAAGCGCTTTTTATTTCCTGTCAAATGTGAGTGAACATTAAATACCAATGCTCAGGACTTTATCTTATTGCCCAAATATTTTTTTTTACTATCACAGAAAAATTACCGGTAATTTATTAGTATAATAAATATGTTCTGTGCCAATTTGTTTCTTCTTTTCAGATTTTTCAAGCAAAACGTATCATTTGCAAATTTAAATACATAACAATTTGAAACAAATTTCTGAAAAGTTGGTATACCTATTTTCAAAAAAGTGTTGTAGACGTGAACATATTTGTTCTATTTAGTTTGAACATGGGAAAAGTTAAAGAAAATTTTGTTTTTAATTTTTTGAGCATTATTGAGCCTGTATTAACAAAAAAAAGCACAGTAAAGTCGATGTTGATTGATTTACTGAAATGAAGCAGATTTCTGAAACGGGAATATTTTATTAATGGAATAGATAGGACAAGAGAATTTATTAAACAATGACATGATATTGGAACAGAAACAAATTAAATCTTAAATACAAAATGTTTCTTATAAATCTTTTATTTGAAAAAGTAATTAAATTTTTTTTGAATACTCTTGAAACTGTCGGTTTTATTTATTCGACAAAAATTTATATTATTTTAAATTTTCAATTAATTTTTTTCTTTAAAATTGTGTTCAACCAATTCGAAAATTTAAGAAAAATGCATTGACATTGACAACAATTCAAAGCACCACGTTTTAGCTCGATTTGATGACAGAAAGAATGTTTTTTAACCGTTACAAGCAAGAAAAACGGTGAAGTTAATATAAAGGAGGAGGGACAGTTAAAAAGATCAAATTATGATCCACGACAGGAAGGTCTTAGATACTTCCTAGATACAGCCATTTCAGTCTTATAATAGTTGGTGTAATTTTTAATTATACACTATTATAAAAAAAATATAATAAATACATATAATTATATATATATATATATATATATATATATATATATATATATATATATATATATATATATATATATATATATATATATATATATATATATATATATATATATATATATATATATATACACCCATGGACAACCAGAAAGACAGACAAAAAAGCAAGTTAAGAAAAACGTGGTAAAAAACCATGACTGTGTCGATTACTTTAGTTTTCCAGCATTTTATCAATCAATTTATTTTATTTTTTAAGATGTTTCATAGAACATTGATGCAAGAGATGGAATAATTGTAGATTCAATTTACCCAAGAAATACTGAAACAGAATTCTATTAATTTTCTATTCAAACATAGTTGCACACACTGTGACTGCTTTAATCTCAAATTAAAATAAAATTATTAATATATTAATTTGTTAAATTTTTCAATTATGAATTTATTTATAAGGGAAATATGGGATTGATTGGAAAACCAGGAAGCCCTGGTCCGACTGTTAGTAGCATGAGAAAGTGATGTCGTAAATTGTGGAACATGTGAATTTTTATTTGTTTATTTTTTTCATTTCAAACAAGAAATGAAAATTTGTAACAATTTAATTGATTGTAAAACAATATGTAAAAACATAAAAATTATCCTTGCTACAATTTAACATAATTTTTTAGCGTTTTGTACATCAGTCAATTTGTTTCTAATTAACAGGTATATGTTTTGTTAAATGCTAATATACATTTTTAATATTAGACATTTCAAACACAGAATTTAAAAATAGTATGTGCGTAGGTGTTATTGTGAATGGTTCTCAATATTTTAACGTCTTATGAGCCGTTCACTGTCCGATTATGACGCCACGATGGTTGATTTGTGATTCCCCACGTCATCACATTTTTATAAATTATTTTTTGCTTTTTATTAAATTTTTGTCTTAAAGGCATAAATTTCCCAGTTTTAATATAAGCTATTAATTTTTCTGTAAAACAAAACAACGATTCTGTAATATTAACAGCCATGTTCATTATTTGACATACAGTCTTCAAACTCAAAAACACAATTTTAGTAACCTAAAAGTTTCTTCCTCTTGACCCATCGTCACAAAGTTTTTGTTTTCATTTTTCTTTGGTGCATGATATCATATATGGAAAACTTCTTAACACTGTACACAGTTTTATCTTATATGTTTATTTTTATCTTTCAAAATAAGACTTTATAATAACCTAATACTCCATGTGTTAACAGCTCAAATGTCTAATTGTTATAACGCTAGCAATAATTCTGTATTATTCAACTCTAACAATTTTTCATAATTTGTGGTAATAAAAATATATCGTTTTGTTACGAAAATGTCAAGGGCGTATCCAGGGCAATAGGGAATAGTTGCCCCCTTTCAGGGACGGACAAAAAATCTGAAGAATATGGTTCATTAATCAATACTGTTTTTTATTTAAGCATAAGCTTCATTTCAGCAATTCTTTGGGGGAGCAAATCTTTTCCCAAAGATTTCTTCTGCAATTTTTTTTAAACTATAGACTTTGCCTCCAAAAATAACTTCCTCCTTTTTTACAACAAAAACTTGTTTTCAAAAATCTTTTAAAACATATAGTTTATTTTTAATATTCGTGCATTATTAGGTCAATCCAATTATTTTAAACATGCTAAGAGATTGTTGTGAAGATGCGGAGAGAGTCGCGTCTGACGTTTTATATGAAACTGGTGGCAGTGCTGAGCATTGTAATGTTGATTTAACCGCTACTTGAATTGATAGTCGACTGAAATATAGAAGCAAACATCTAGCTGGAGATCAACTCTAGTTTTGAAAAAAGTTTTTAATAATTTTACTTAGATTTAATCATATCAGTTTTAGAAGTAAGATTTTATGCTAAAAATTGCTTTTTAGGCAATTTTCCCGATTAAAAAAACAGACGTATCATTCGAAAAATAAAATGAAATTATTTCACTTTTTGTAATTTTTAAAGTTTTGGAAGCTTTCGAAAGAAAAAAAATTTCTTGTTTCAAATAAGAAATTAGATAAAAGAAGAACCAGACATTTTAAAAATTTTTCGTCATTACAAAAGCGCTACGATAAAGCTTATAATTTTTTATTTTTCTAAGCCGATATAAAATATAGATAAAAGCAATTTTTGTAAAAAAAAAAAAGGTGAAATATGTCGTGGGTTTCGCGAACAAGAAACGCTTAGTTGAATCTATAAGATTAAAAATGTGCAACTAATCTTTACAAATAATTTTTAAAAATGTTATTTGTATAACAATCGTGTTCATTGTTTTTTCTTTTTTTATTGTGTGTTATAAAATGCCATTCCTTTAAAATCTGATTCCCCAGGTAAAATTCAGAAAACCTTTTCTTTTGGGCTGTGAGTTGGATACGCCCCTGGGAAACGATATTCAAAAACACTTGTTTTATGTATTTAATTTTCATTTTTAATTCCAATATGTTTATTTGAAACAAAATAGTTTTGTTTTGAATAGTTGATAAAAAATTAATGTCGTAAAATAAATTATCAAGTATAATAAATAATTAATTATTTTAGGGTCTTGACGGAACACCTGGTTTAAAAGGCGTTGTGGGGCAGAAAGGAGAACAAGGTGCTATGGGGCTCAGGGTAAGAAACAATTTAGCTTGTTTGTGTGTAAGTTACATTATTGCCAGCCTTATATGGGTTTTTTTAATGATTCTATAACTTATTGGACGATAATAAGCACTTAACCAGACTATATAAGTCTTAATTATTGTAATTAAAACCGGTCCAATTAAACACCTACGTAACACTAAAATAATATTTATAAATAATGAACAAACAAGAAACAAACACATTTTTATATGTTTCTATTATTACCTGTTTTTTTAATTTCAATTTTGTGAGCTCTACTATTAGGAAGATGATCAATGATATTTTATCATTACCCTCTCCTTAATCCTGTTCGTCCTAAAATGATTGCCAAAGCGATCAGTACAGAAAGCCTTTATTTTTATTTGCGGCATTGACCAAAATCTACTAACAAAATGGTAAATGTTTTTAACTGCCTGACGCAAACCATTCCAGTTTTGCTGGAGTCTATGTGATCCTCCAATTATGCGTTGTAGATTGGAAAACCAAGCCAAAGTGTTTTACCGACTTTTATCACGCTTGATTGTCAATCACAGTAAGTTCCCACTTGGTCAATGGTGCCTCACGCAATTGAGCCCGCAATTGTTTAGCCTACGTCCGGCTCTTCAAAGCCCTCCATGCCTCCAAACACAAGACCAAGATCACAAAAAAACTGTTCAACTCGCTCAAGTATCAGCTTGAAATACGTAATAAAACGTACAATTTAATAAAAAACGCTCATTTAGACATAAAAAGTTAACCAGCTAACAGGCAATAGTGAGAAGACAAATTTATTATAATAAATAAATCTACTAACGAATTATCAGTAACAAGATAAAAAATCGTGAAAAATTATTAAAATCTAAACAAATATTGTTATTTATGCAGGGTCAAATGGGTATCCAAGTGAGTCTATTTGTAACAAGTACAGGAAAAACGAGTTTTTTAACAGAAACTTTAATTTCAATTACACTCGATTTAGAAATACGAAGGATGTTCAAATTAAATTTTTTTAATTGAATCATGTATTGTCATCCAATATGAACCTATACTGGAAGTTTCAGCTTTCTAGCTAGTCAAAAAGCTGGTAAAATTTTACGTGCAAGATTTGCGTAAAGAGAAAGCCACACACACACACACACACATAAACACACACAAACAGAGATTGTAACCTAAATAAATGTTTGTAGTAAAAACGTTTATTTTGTAACAAAACAAAAGCAAATTTAATGTTGAAATTATAATTGAATAGTAATTTCAACTACTTGATATTTGTTTGATCCAGGGTCCTGCTGGATTAAAAGGCGAAAAAGGAGATAGGGTGGGTAAATGCTTGTAGTTATATAACGTTGTGAAACATTTGGAATGGCTATAATTGTGAATAAAATATATGCAGGGTTCAAAGGGTTCAGATGGCAAATACGGAAGCAAAGGGGAAAAAGGCGATCAGGTATGTATTTAAGTCTTACGACCAATTGCGGATTTAAATCATATAAACAGGTATCATACCCATAATGGCTGTCACATCACACATCGACTGATTTTGTTTGTTAATATTATTAAAAATTATTTGTCTAAGTTTGACTTTCACAGCGTTATTTACTTTAAAAGTTCTTGAAAAATGAAAAAGCCACCATGACAATAAATACGCAACATCTTGACAAGTTTACTCATCAAACTTTATTTTCAGCAACATTAGTTGTTGACGAATTGAAATGTCTTATTTAAGTATTGTAGTTTTAATTAAAAATTGTGTTTTTATTATATTTTAACTTTAATTCAATTTGTCATATTTCTATATATTTTTAAACCAACAGGGTATTCCAGGGCTGGACGCCCCATGCCCTCTTGGTAAAGATGGATTACCTATGCCCGGTTGTGAATGGAAAGTCCCGAAATATTTTGATGTAAGTTTTATACTTGAAATTTTTATCCTAAACAAATTACAGTGGCTTGTATTTGGTGGTAGTGTCGTAATTTTATAAAAAAAAATTAACAATTAAAGAAAAATTTTGTAGTTGTCAATCATGCATACAATATAAAACTGCAAGTAGCGGGGAACGTCAAAAAATATCAGGTGAGACATCACACCAGGCTGTGTCTTATCACCACATTTGGTCAACGTATTGGCTAAGATGGTGACGAAAAGTACGTTGACGCGCATCAATGTTGAAATTACAATCTTAAGAAAAAAAGAATGACAAACTTTCGATATGTCGATAACAGCGTTATTGAAAAAGTTTGTATATCCCCAATCGTGATTTCAGTGTTTCTAATAAAACAAGATTACTGTTTTGGCGAGTAATGATGACAAACGTCAAAATACAAGAAGTGTTGTCAAAGTTTTTAAATCTGAGATGATAACTCATCAACATGACCTCAAACAAAAGAACCCAGATATTACGGCAACCGACATTATGGTTCCGTCAAATCAGTCCAGTCAAATCAGCTCCGTCAAAACAGTCCCGACTAAAAAGCCACCGAAAAAATATTCCCAACCAAAGGGTCCTTATTACAACATTTTATTTTGACACACTTTTACTTAACTTGACTTCTTTGTCTGTCTGTCGTCAAAACTTTTAAATTGTTTTTTCACCTTTTAAATAAAGGTTTTGACTTTGCTACTCGACTTGTAAGTCGTTCTCCTGTTTATACCTTCATCATTTTTTCTCTGTCTTACTCTATTGGCTTCCGATAAAGTACAGAATATTTTTTAAAATTATCTTTAATGATGTTTAAATTAAAAACTAGATTTTTTCCTCCCTCATTATTTGAAATCGTCGAGTAAACGGCATCGCGAAAGTAACTTAAGATCCTCTTCTCACATCCATTATTTCAAACCCTCAATAAATCCTACTTTGCCAAACGTTCTTTTTCTTATGCTAGTCCATATACGTAGAATTTTTAATTTTTAAATGTTTTTATTTAACTTCACTCGTCTTTCTGTTTGTTTGTCTGTCTGTCTGTCTGTCTGTCTGTCTGTCTGTCTGTCTGTCTGTCTGTCTGTCTGTTTGTTTGTCTGTCTGTCTGTCTGTCTGTCTGTCTGTCTGTCTGTCTGTCTGTCTGTCTGTCTGTCTGTCTGTCTGTCTGTCTGTTTGTTTGTTTGTTTGTTTGTTTGTTTGTTTGTTTGTTTGTTTGTTTGTTTGTTTGTTTGTTTGTTTGTTTGTTTGTTTGTTTGTTTGTTTGTTTGTTTGTTTGTTTGTTTGTTTGTTTGTTTGTTTGTTTGTTTGTTTGTTTGTTTGTTTGTTTGTTTGTTTGTTTGTTTGTTTGTTTGTTTGTTTGTTTGTTTGTTTGTTTGTTTGTTTGTTTGTTTGTTTGTTTGTTTGTTTGTTTGTTTGTTTGTTTGTTTGTTTGTTTGTTTGTTTGTTTGTTTGTTTGTTTGTTTGTTTGTTTGTTTGTTTGTTTGTTTGTTTGTTTGTTTGTTTGTTTGTTTGTTTGTTTGTTTGTTTGTTTGTTTGTTTGTTTGTTTGTTTGTTTGTTTGTTTGTTTGTTTGTTTGTTTGTTTGTTTGTTTGTTTGTTTGTTTGTTTGTTTGTTTGTTTGTTTGTTTGTTTGTTTGTTTGTTTGTTTGTTTGTTTGTTTGTTTGTTTTTTTGTTTTTTTGTTTTTTTGTTTTTTTTTCGATTCCCAAGAGCTCTAAAACTTTCAGGAAAGCTTTATTCTAGATGACAATACATGAATTGAATGTTTCCGACGTGAATTAGCCCTTAAATCAATTAAAATTAATCAAATGTAAATTAATCAAGTTGTTTATGTATAAGTCGCCAGAGGTCCAAAATAATTAAACAGTACGGATGTTTATTTATAAGTCGCCAGAGGTTCAATATACAAGATTGAGCGTAACGGTTGTTTTAGATTCAAAAATTTTAGTTCGTTGACAGTTCGTTAATGAGGCAAATAAAAGCTTTTTTTTAATTTATTTTTTATCTTTACTTGTTTACCTTCTAACTTATTATTGCGCGATTTCCTGTTTACTTTTTTGAAATGGTTTGAAAAACATTTTTATTTAGAAAGTTTATCGAAGAGCGCCTTAGAATTTATGAAAAAACGTTATATAAATTCATTTTATTTTATTGATATACTGGGGGTCTTTATCGGTGCTGAAGTCGTTATCTCAGGAGCCTGTTTTATTTTGGGAAGCGTTATGACGGAGTTGTTTTATTAGTGGTCGGGATAATTTTTTTCGGTGTCATAATGTCGGGAGCCATGATATCGAGGCCGTGTAAACGGGATACAATTTTAGACTGCTGATCAAGGTAGACGCTACATATAGAAAGATCAGTAACAACTCAGCAGTCATGGTAAATCTTTAAAAATAAAGGTCAGATTGTAAAATGCTCTTTTCTGGCTTGTTGAAAAATACGGTCATGAAGATTGGATTAAGGAGTAAATATAAAATGAGTGCACTGAAGTAGATGATAAGATGAAGTGTTTTGGTCGTTTTGGAACTGCCACCAAATTACAATTACCTACCTTGGCTAAAATAAGTAATTATGTGTTGTAATAAAATTTCATTGTAATTGATGTTCTGCATTTAAAAAATTGTATTTACATTTTTTCAGAAAACAGGCAATGAATTAAACGACCGGTAGTTTTAATGAAATTATTATTGTTATTTTGATGTACTCGTGTAAAAAGTTGTTTTGATATAAAATAATTAGGTTATCTGTCAAGTGTAGTAGATTTATCAGACATTAAAATTATTCTGTTAGTGAAACCATAAAATGTTCAAGATTTATTTATTTGTTTTTTAAATAAATTTAAAAATGCAACTCTGTGTTTATTTTCAATAATAAATGTAAAGCCATTTTTATTGTGATATTCAACAGCAATTTTTTGTTTGTTTTTTTTTGCTCGTCGCTTACAGGAATTGTGCTTCATTTGATAAATTGTTTAACCTAATTCTTAATTTTGTAATGTCCCGTTTAAACATTAAAAAATATTTTTGTCAGAAGATATTAAATGAAGATGATAATAAATTGAATTTGAAAATAGCAAACTAAATTGTATGCAATCAATTACTGGGATGTCAAAAATTTAAAAAAAATCTAGTGAGTTTAATGAAATTGGATATGTGCCTTGAATGATCATTGATTAAATAAAATTTAAATAAACTTTTGTACTTGTGTAATTTATTAGTTTAACTGTTAAGAATGTCCTTATTGATTTTTTAGTTAAACAATATTGACGATTATGAGGACAAAACTGTTTTAGTAGCCATGTTTGACATCAATAAACAATATATGAATAATTATAAATAAAACCATGCTAGTTAAATTAAACTTTAATAATTTGTGTCAGTGACGTCAGTAATCAACAGATCTCAGTGGTCAACCTAGAATTCCCGGTCCTCTTTCAAGTATTATATCAGCATATAATATTGTAGAGAGCAGTTTAGAAGTTTCAAATATGTCATTAACAAATATGTTGAAAAGTAGTGGGCCTAGGATTGAACTCTGTGGAACTTCTATGGAAATGCTCCTCAAAACAGAATTTGTATCGTCAAGAGAAGCTAGTTGACTTCTATCTTACAAATAGTTAACAAACCATAAATGTGCAGTCCCACCAATACCATATTGTGAGATCTTATTAAGCAGGATGTCGTGATTGATAGTATCAAAAGCTTTGCTAAGATCGATAAAAACACCCACAGTCAGATGCTTGTTGTTCATTTCCTGTAGTATTTGCTGGGCGTGATTGATGAGAGCAAGATTAGTATAACTATTTGCTTTAAATCCAAATTGGTTGCTGTGAATGACGTGGTGCTTGTTGAAGAAAAATGTGATTCTATTAAAAATTAGTTTTTCAAGGAGTTTTTAGATTGGAGACAAAAGTGATATTGGTTTATAATTATCAAGATATTCCTTGTCCTCCTTTTTAAAAATTGGAATAGCTTTTGATACCTTTAAGGGCTTGAGAAATATGCCAGTTTTGATTAAGAGAATAAAAATATGACAAAGAGAACTGAATATAGAGTTTATTACCGAATTGAGCAAATATTATTTAAATAATCTATTGCAGTACTTTTTGAATTCTTGAAATTTTTAACTGTTTTCACTATTTCAGTTTTAATAAATTCTTCAAAAAAATTGAATCTGAAATAGGTTTGACCAGGTAATCTTTATAATTGTTAGTAGTTATAGATGGAATGGTGTTAGCAATATTGGTACCAATAGATGTGAAATGTTCATTGAAGATATTAATATATATATATATATATATATATATATATATATATATATATATATATATATATATATATATATATATATATATATATATATATATATATATATATATATATATATATATATATATATATATGTATGTATATAATAGCCCATGTCTGTGTAATATGTCGTGTAAGACATTTTTGTGTGACGATCTGCTATAATCTTTTAATAGATTCATGACGAGATTTATTTAAAGTTTATATCAGCCATTAAAAGTTGTTTTTTAGTAGGCGGTTTTTTCTATATTAGCCATTAAAAGTTTATTTTTTTCTTAGGCGGTTTTTGTCAATATCAGCCATTAAATTGTTTTTTCTTAGGCGGTTTTTTTCGATATCAGTCATTAAAGACTTTTTTTCGTAGGCGATTTCTTTCAATTTCAGCCATTAATTTTAGAGCCTAGAGTGCAATTACTTAGACTATTATTATGCAAAAGCTCACACGTTTTGCGCGCAAAGATGTAGATGTTCAATATTATGTTTTTTAAAATTTTGATTTATTATTTCAATTGCCAGCCAGTCAAAAACAAGATTACAGCACATAAATCATCTCTCACTCTAAAATTTAGGTCATCTATATATATAAAAATGAATGTTTGTATATATGTATATATGTATGTTAATGTCCTTTATGCATTGCTACACCATTCATCCGATCGTAATGAAATTTTCACACAACCTTGAGAGTCAAGGGGAGTCAAATAAAAAAAATTTGAAATCCGTCACAAAATGAGCGGAGCGGAGCGGGTGAGCGAGCGGGAACTATATATATATGTATGTGCGTATGTATGTGTGTATGTATGTATGTGTATGTGCATGTATGTGTGTCTGTGTGTGTGTTTATGTATGTACTAGCGGAGATACCCGGCGTTGCCCGGGTTTTTTAGAGGTTTTTCTAATGTTTGTCTCTTTCTCTCCCGTTTCCTTTCCCACCTGCTTTCAAAATCATACCAGCCATGCTTGGAAGAGTAGAATTGGCTTTTATGAAAGCTCATTCTACAAATGGATAATCCTTCAGTGATTGAACATTCGATGCTTTAGATTATATTTTTAAATTATCTGGCTTTTTAATAATTTTGTTACAGCGCTAAGTCAAAGTAGTTAGACTAGTTATAACTACCAAACTAGATCATAAAAGTAGTTATAACTACATGGCAACTACTCAAAAACAAAAGTAGTTATAACTACCATGTAACTACTATAAATGTAGTTATAACTACAGTAGTTACAACTACAGTAGTTAAAGTGCCCCTCACTGTATGTTTGTGCGTATGTATGTATGTGTGTCTGTGTGTGTGTTTATGTATGTACTATCGGAGATACCCGGCGTTGCCCGGGTTTTTAGAGGTTTTTCTATTGTTTGTCTCTTTCTCTCCCGTTTCCTTTCCCACCTGCTTTCCCACTCCCGTTCGCTTTCCCGTTTTCGGTCGTTTTCCCGCTCCCGGTCGCTTTCCCGCTCCCGGTCGCTTTACCACTCCCGGTCGCTTTCCCGCTCACGTTTGCTCTCCCATTCCCGCTCACGCTTGCTTTTCCGTTCCCGCTCGCTGTCCGTTCCGGGTCGCTTTCCCGTTTCTATAATAGACAAACTAACCCACAAACATTCATATATATATATATATATAGTCTTAGCAAATCTATTTTACGTTTTATAGGCTAACAGAAGTTATGAAAGAATGGAAAAGAAAAAATGAGCGTGAACGGGAGAGCAACCGTGACCGGGAATGGGAGAGCAAGCGTGAGCGGGAACGGGAAAGCGACCGGGAACGGGAAAGCGACCGGGAACGGGAAAGCGACCGGGAACGGAAAAGCCACCGGGAACGGGAAAGCGACCGGGAACGGGAAAGCGACCGGAAACGGGAAAGCGACCGGGAACGCGGAAAGCGACCGGGAACGCGGAAAGCGACTGGAATCGGGAGAGCAAGCTTGGAAGGAAACGCGAGCAAAAGAGAAAATCGATAACAAAACTTCTGAGCGGGAAAGCGAACGGGAGCTGGAAAACGACCGAGAGCGGAAAAGCGACCGGGAACGCGACGAAAACGGGAAAGTGGAGAAAAAAACGGGAGCGAGAGAGACAAACATTAGAAAAACCTCTAAAAAACCCCGGGCAACGCCGGGTAACCCCGCTAGTTTCTAATAAAAATAGTCACACCTCCTTTTTTACCATTTATTCTGTTTCTGTGTACAAATAAGTATCCATGGAGAATTATTAATGGAGCAGTATCTTCCGAAAGCCAAGTTTCAGCTAGGCAGCATCGAGAAAAATTTCTTGTGTTGTCACATAAGATTTCAAGGACTGGTGGAACTTTATGAAAGATACTACGTGAATTTATATGCCGATTAGCAAAGGAGTTCTTAGGTAAAGTTTCAATAAATTTGGACAATTCTTTGTTATTATAATATTTGGAAATAATCTTGAGGAATTTAAAAAAATTGACATCAGGATCATGAGCATCAAGAAAAAACTGATTTTTGTTTTTTTTCAAATAAGTCAAAAATATTTCAATCTGTGGCAGCTTCCATTATTGTTTGTTGTTTTGTTTAAAAAACCACGGACAACGACGTAGCGAGGCCAGTTATTAGCAGGGCCGTAACCAGCTATGGGGCTGGGGGCCCAGGCCCCCCAGTTTTGTTCAGGCACCTCCAGTTGTTTGTATTGCTCAATCAAGCTCCCCCCAGTTGTTTGTATTGCTGTCCAGTTCACCGAAGCAAATGTACGTAGTTGGTTTATTTAATAAGTTGTTTGAATTTGCTATGGCGAAAGATGATTAATTGTGTAGGATTTCACAAAACATGCCTCAAAATGCCAAGTACATGTCGAGGTTATCGAATTGATGGTACATATGGTATACGTTTTGATTGTCGAAGAATGTAAAGATTTTGACATTAGCTGGTATTTGATCAAGTGCGACGAAGCTCGAGATCAGTGCAATGACGATGATATGTCGATTGTCATTCGCTATGTGCGTGGTGAAATGGCAGTAGAGCACATGATCTCAATGATCAAGGCTAGTGACTTAGATGCTAAAAGCCTGACACGTTCGTTGCTCACAGAGCTTCAGGCTCAGCAGCTGGACCCTGCTTGAATTCTGAGTCAATGTTATGACGGATCCAGTGTAATGAGCGGCGGAAAGTGAGGTGGCCGCCAATTCCGTACGTGCACTGCTATAATCGCCAACTCCATCTCGTGGTTGCGCACGCTATAGAATCAGAGACAAAGGTTAAAAACTTTTTCAGCAATTATATGTGTTTTTCCGCCAAAATTGTGTGACTAACACATATGGAAGTGGCACAATGAAGCGGTTACTTGCTCAAAGATGGACTGGTCCTTATTAATTGGCAATAGTTATCAAAAACAACAATTTCGCAGACCCTCGAAAATTGTTGCCAACTTAGAAAAAGCTCTGGCTGATGAGTCGGTTGAAGCAGCGGGGCTGCTCAACAAAGTTTCCAAGTCTGAAATTGTTTTTTTTTTCAAATGCTTTTGTCACAATACTGAGCTTGCTTTCACCGGTCAATGCTTTGTTGCAAAGCCGCTCGTCCAATGTGTCTCTTGGTATGGAACTGATTTCACAGCTAAAAAGAGCCTTTTTGCTTTGCAGTCTGCAAAGGTTTTTGATCAAATGGTAGATGCTGCTGGCTCTCCATCGAATAAGGATGATCATGTAGTGTCAGTGAAGCGCAAGCGAGTTCAGAGCACCTGGCTGAATGGCTCTGTGATCACTTCCACTTTGGGTCATTACCATGTTATTGGTTCTGAAGTTACTTCACGCGAGCTCATGAAGCGTGCTTTCTACAACATCATAGATTCTGTCCATTTTGAAATATACCACCGATTTGGCGAGTCCAACTTGGCTTTTTTCAAGCTGTAAAATCCTTCGTTCCATCATCCGAGAACTTTCTTGTTGAGAAGTGCTTGGAACCACTCAGCCAGCTCCTTTGCCTGGACCAAGATGCCCTCGCTGACGAATTGCTTATTGCAATGCGACTGTGCCGTAACAAATTCCAGCCAAATTCGTCGTTGGAAGATGCAACATATGCAATGCTGCAGTACCGTGATGCATTTCCAAATATGTATCAGCTTTATGCCGGAGCAATCACCATCGGTGTGTCGACTGCTGCGTGCGAGAGCAATTTCTCCACTATCACGCGGATTTTTTTATAAAGTTTTTCTTTGTAAATTATAATTGTTTTTAAATGTTGTGTTATCGTTTTATTTACATGGTTCACGAAGTTTTTATGTTGATTCAGAATATTTTCAAATTTAATTAAATATTTTAGAATAAGATTCAAATTTTAATCGCTTAACCTGTTTTTTTTGCGTGGAGCACATTTTGAGGGTCAAACCACTCGAATTGGCAACTTAGGTGAACAGAAAATGTATACAGTGCCCCCTCCCAAAGCTCTTCGCCCCCCCTCCTTTCAAATTCCTGGTTACGACCCTGGTTATTAAGGCTGAACATATTGGTCGTTGTTTCAGATGAAATGCAAATTCTGGAAAAAAAACTCATATCAGTTAGCAGTGGCTTCTATCCTTATACAGCCGGGCGCAGCTTCGCCCGGCAAAAAACAGGGGGGGAAGAAAAAAATAAAAGGGGGTAAGGAAAAAAGTTTAAAAATCCATCCATTTCGAAATTTCGATTGAACCTAAAGAATATATCTAAATGACGTGAGAGTCGTGAGACGTCGTGTGGCTTCTCAACGTTGACTCGAGATTCGTTAATTAACATTTAATGTCCATCTTATCTTTCATATAGCTCATCTAATACGCTTCACGATGTAGCCGCAACCGAATGGACATGGAACATAATTTATGCTGAAGCCCATGAATGCTGATAAGTTCTACGACTGATGACGGCTATATAAAATAAACTTGACTCTTTTTGACTCCTTCTTGTTCACAATTTGTTTACTTTGTTAAAGAAAAGAGTATGCCGCGAGAAAAATCCAAGTTTAAGTTACGTTGTTGCGAGTTAGCCTGCGGGAACCTGGTTCGATCTGATAAATGGATGGAGCATTGTCGAAAGCATCACGCTTTTAAATGCACTAGGTTAGCTTACCTTATCATTGTAAAAGAAATAATTTTGAACAATTGAGACGGATTTTTAAACATCAACACATATTTTTGTGGTTTTGCTATTTCTGCGCCAACTTACAGAGTTACGAAAAGTTTTAGCATTTACACAAACATATATACATACATACATACACAGCCGTATTGAATGTAGGACATTTTCCATTCCATCTCGGAAATTCCATTAAAACTATTTTTTACTGATAATTATAGTTAATAGTTAAAAATTAAGTCTAGTAGTTCTTATTATATTTTGCAAATTTTCACATGGGGAACGTCCGGCGGATAATGTTCGTTCCCCGGACGTTTATATAACCATTAAAATTGTTAAGGACCTCAATGTTGGATGATTGGTTCTCTTCATTATTAATACTTGCCTCAGAAAAAGACATTTTGGAAAACATTCCTGTAGATAAAATCATTGATAGATTTGCTGCAACATCAAAACCGCTAAAGAAACTTTTAATTAAATAAATTTAGATTTAGATTTATAGTTTTAAATGATTTTTTCAATATTAACGTGTGTTGATTTTCTGCCTATATATATATATATATATATATATATATATATATATATATATATATATATATATATATAAGGTGAAATACTAAAAATAATGGCGGTCGCAACCTGGAGGAGGGGGGGAAAGCTTAGCTACATAGGGGGGGAATTGAGCCCGGCCACTTGGGGGGGATAGAAGCCACTGTCAGTTAGTAGAGAGATTTCATCTCTGCTCCTTGTTTTATCCACTGAGTCAGTTTTGTCATTGTCATCGTTGAGTTCCAAATTAGGATTAGGGTTGCCAGAGGATTCTGAATTTTTGAAAACTGGGTAGCATGTTATGAAGTTGACATTTATTTTGCTTAGATGTTCTTCAATGGTGCCCACCGAGCAAGGAGAAATATTTTCCAGGTAGCAGACTTTCTTCTTAATAAACTCCTTTGAGGCTTTTATTAAGGTCTCTTTTTGTTTTATTTTACTCATTATTCTCCTTGTTCTCTTTTTAGTTTTTCTCTTACGGCATTGCACAACTTCTAAATCAGGAACATTCTCGACCATAAGTTTTTTATTTTCATTTACTCTATCAGCCCAGGAAACTTGGGATTTGGTTTTCTGTTTCGATGTCCTATTGATTTTGTTTTGATCTGTTATGGTAGATTCCATACTTTTTACTAGGAAATCTTCAGGCAGAGTTTCAGCAGGTTAAACCTTTTACCAGTTAATTTCCAGATTTGTGTTTGCCCTTTTGCTGAGCATGTTGATTTTATCTAAGAGAATTTTTTCTTTTGCATCTGCCTGCAGTTTGAATGCCTTCAATGCTTCTATCATGTGACCCACGGGCAATCGTAGGTCGGTAGGTGTTAACCCGTTTTAGACCATCGTACGTTTTACGAACGCACTTATTTTTGGCGTTGCATAAAATTAAGCTGAAATTTTTTTTCTGTTAAAAGTTTTTTTTTATGTTAAGAAAGCTTCAATACACTGTATAAAATTTTTTAAATAATTTTTTTATTCGTATTAAGTAGTTTAATCTGGGTTAGAATATGAGCATTTTCAAGGTTTTCGACCGATATTACTTTAAAAATTTATTATGCTAATTTCATGAGAGTTATCATAACAAAAGTTTGAAATATCGAAAGAAAATGTACTCAAAAGTAAACAGCAACGTTAATTAAATTTTATTGTGTTTACACTAACCCACAATCTGAACATGTATGAGTCATGCTCGTTCTACGATCGTTGGGCGTATAGAGTACTTTATGCGAACAAGTCGAAACTAGTTCATTCAGCTTATAGTTGTGCAGTGGTTGAATTGCTGATAGTGTTTTTTGCAAATTTCATTCCTCGAATGAAATGTTTATAAAGTTTAAAAATGAAAAGCGTCAAAAAGAATGTTTTTTCACGTTGAAAGAAGCTATGGAACTAATTCTTGATGATGATGATAGCATTGAGGTTGACATACTTGTCATTCTTCCGCCCGGCGCATCATAACACGTGACTGATGAATAAGCAAACGAAGAAGAAATGTTATTCTTTGTAATATATCCGGGAAGGTAGAAGTTGATTATACTAATGATGGGATGAGATTAGACTGTGTCGGTTCTTTGGGTGAAGAAATGTAGGTCGCAAATACGGTCAGTTCAATGCCGCGGCAACCAAAACGCCAAAAACGATTGAAATGCACTTGGACCAAAAAGAGTAATTTGAATAGCCACTTTTAAAACAGTCTATATATAACGAGTTTGAAACACCACAATGGTGCTTTGCTTGATAAACCCCATATAGGCTGTTTAGGTTGTTTTATACCGATAAAATGAATTCATGCACGGTTGAAGACACAAAACGATAGGGAAGATTCAGCAACTGGCCATGGTCACGATCTGGAAAAGGTGAAAACAGTAGGTCGCTACAAGCTGGAAAATTGTGGCAAAACACTGTACATGTGGGCCAAGTGCGGCAAACGACTTCATCGGAATTGTTTTGGTGCTTTCCGCACACTCCGGTTCTGAAACGACTATCATGAACTGCTTGACTGATTTATTGAATGTTAAATTTTTGGATTTTATTGAACTGTGTTACTGATAAAGTCAGAAATGTGTTTTTAGCTTTTCTGTTTATAGCCTAAAATTAATATTATAATTGTTTGCGTTGGAAAAAAAAGAAATTGACTTTTAAACATTTTGTCGTTTTCAGTAGTCTATACGACCACCGTTCGAAAAACGAGCATAGTGAATTTTCAGAGTTTTCTTTCAAATAAAAAATAATTAAAAATAAATCTGTTAAAACATAAGCAAGTAACTTAGAAATAAAAAAAAATAATAAAAATCTAATTAATAAAGTTTTGGACCTAAACGGGTTAACAAATGTCCGTCTAGTGCAGGTAGATTGGTTTAAGGCATATAGTGCTGCATCATTTGCTATTTGCTCAAAATTCTTACTATCCTCCAATGCTGACAGCATTTTTATCGTTTTTTCAAAACAAAAAGATATAGCCAACACGTGCAAGGATTAACTGAGTATTGTAATAGGATTAAGCAAAAATCACTAGAACAATATATAATAATGCAAATTTAATAATAATAATACAATACAATAAGTTGTCGGTTTAAAAAAATCTAAATTGGAAATTTGGTTTCAATACACAAAAAATATAGTTAGCAGCGGTAAAAACAACTTTGTGAAAGGTTTCTCAAGCCTTCACTGGCAAGTCAAGTAAAACAATTTAAAAAAAAAAGTTGTTTCTAAAAAGGCTCAGGCCACTCAACTGCAGGATCTCACAAAAGTCATCATTCGTTATGTGAATGATGGCAGAAACATTTTTGCCTCCAAAATAGCTGATGATTGGAGTTCAGGTAGTCGTAGATACTTATTCCAAATATTTCTCACAAAATTCTTCAGTATCTCTTTTGTCCCCTTGTTTTATCCAAATAACACTCCTGGCTAAAACATGTTCAATAGATGTACCAACTAACTTGAGCTGTTTAATTATACTGCTTTAACTACCACCTGAACTTTGCTGTATCCATGAGCTGTAATGTTCTAACAATCAGGATTTCATTAACGCAGGAGTGGATGGAAAGCACGGAAACGTCTCTAATTGTTGCCACTAAATAAAATTTAGAGAATTTCCTTAAATCAATATTTTTTATCTGTTCTCAGTCGTTGTCATAACACTCAATGTTTATGGACATCCGCAGGAATCATTAATGAGAAAATCAGACTTTGTTGTTTTGCAAATTTTGAAGTGAACAAGATGGCGGTCATTCTTTCCTGACTTTAAAAAGAGACCTCTTGGCGTAAATGTGGGCCCCATTGGGTTTTTTTAATGCATCAGAACTG
Source organism: Erpobdella octoculata (assembly GCA_963978895.1). Classification (NCBI taxonomy): domain Eukaryota; kingdom Metazoa; phylum Annelida; class Clitellata; order Hirudinida; family Erpobdellidae; genus Erpobdella; species Erpobdella octoculata. The sequence continues at coordinate 17,165,713 of OZ022240.1, read as the reverse complement.
TCATAAAAGTCAGCAAGGAAAACAAAATTACGAGGCAGACATTCTCACGGATAGTAGGATACATTTTTCATTAATATATTTACAAAATCAATGTTAATAAATGTATTGTGAATTTTTAAGCGCATTTCATGAAATTGTGGTCCATTCAGTCCCCCTAAGCGAAGAAAAAATATCACAATTGGCAAAAGTATATAAACTACCTAAATCAATCAATCCGTTTTGTTTATTTATATGGTGCTATTTCTATGGCGTTCAATAGCGTTGGTCATAAATCGATCGAATACAGAAATGTTTTAAGTTCACAACGGCCGCAGTGGTCAGCAGTTAGCAGTTGATAAAAATAAGTGCGCGCAGGCGTGTAATAAAGGTTATTATGCAATTGTACAATGTCTGTATAAAGATCCAAAAACGTAACGCTACAATCGCAAAATATTATATAATGGGATTTAAAAAAAAAATCGTCTTTTTTGACGGGCTATCTCTAGTTAATAATAAATAAGTCTATGATTTCAAATGTCAGCTTGATTGTATGACGGGAAGTTAGTTAAATTTCACTATCAAGGTTTGCAAACATTCAAGCAGGACCGGCTGTGAAGTTAATATAAGAAATTTAAAAAAAATTGGTTACAAATTATTAATTGCTTAAAAACACTTTTATATTGTTTTCTTATATTTAGTTCCATTCAGCGATAACACTTTTATTTTCACAGATATTTTCCATTTTCTATAGTTCGTTGTTGATTTTCTATCTTCGCTCTCACGGAATTATTAATCGTGGACTGTTTAAAAAAGCTTTTAATCTTTCAATTCAAAAAGAGTTTATTTTTAATAGTTTTTAATAAGAAATTTGTTAACGCCAAAGGTTTGCAATTAGGTTTCTTTATAGCAGTCAGTTTAATTATAGCTTATTGAAATTGGCCGGTGCTCTTCTTTTTGCCAAGCCATGTGCAATTAAAATTAAATAATTAAATGAAAAACGTTATGGTAGGCGGTTGCAAAGTTGAAACGCTCAGAGCTGGGCGAGAATGGTTTTTGCTTTTATGGTTTTTCATAGCGCAAAAATTTGCCTGCTTTTATGGGTTTTTCAGAATCTATCAAATGAATATCTTTCACATAAACGGCCCGGCCCGAATCTTCTGATAAAATAGTCGTATTTTGTTACAACCCTAATCTTAATGGCCTAATTATCACTATTCATCGTGTTTATAGCTAATTATAGCCGAGAATTGAGAATGTATTAATCTTTTACACAGCGGGCCGTTTATGTGAATTATTACCATGAATATATATATATATATATATATATATATACTTTTTATTAAAAGAAAACATAGTGTGGTAATCTTTCACACAAACGGCCCGATGTGTGAAGGATTAATACATTCTCGGCTATACTTAGCTATAACGCACTGGCTACGGATCCGGCAGTGCTGGACCTATAGCTATTATTTTTCGGGGTCCGTCAATTGATAAAAAAATAAAAATGAACGTAAATTTTATTTTTTTAAAATTAAAATTATTAATATTAAAAACAAAATTTGAATTAATTTTTATTTAAAAAAAGTTTGATTTACATTTTCGATAGCATTACATTAGTCATAGATACTATTATCTATGGTTATTTTGATCAGTGACGGGACCCTAATTAATTTTTTTCGGGATACGTCAGTGAAGGACCGATAACTATTATTTTTCAGGGTCCGTCAGTGACATACATTTTTCAATGGTATTGGGATGAAATAAAATACAAGACAACAATAATAGTATGATATAAATTTATTAAAGTAAAAAAATATCGAAAATTGTTTATATCAGCTCCAACATGTATAACAAAACCATTCTTTTTTGGATTTTTTGGTTAATCCAGCACAGCTAAAATGGTACCATTCTAAGCAGCTGTTGCACTCAATACAGTTTTCTGTATCAGTGTTTTTAATATAGTGACGGCAATACCAAATATTCATTTTTTTCCTTTTTTAATAGATGCATGTAGTTTTTTCCATTCTTGGCTAGTTATATAAGGTTTAACAATTTCGAGGACTACTATTTCGTTTAGAAGTGATGCCGGAAGATCTTTAACTTCAAGGTTCATATCTGTGACATCAGCTGGCAAATTGGGTGAGATGTCTTCCGGTCTCCCTCCTATCAGCAAACGCCCAAGTAACTAAGTAACACTGAAAATGTATAATTAGAATGAAATAGAAATGGCTAAAAAGTAGCAAAAGCGAAAAATTTACTTACAATGAATTTTTTGATCGACTGATTTCTTTAAAAATGGCAAACAAATATCTTTTTGTTGTTTTTTCAATCCCCTGGCTGTTTTTCTTTCCTTTTGCTTGGGCCGTCCTCTGAAACTAATCTTATTTGGCAATATCAGTTTGGTAATCTTTGTTTCCGGTTGTTAAGCTGCTGGTGGAATGTCTAATTGTTCATCATTGGCATAGTCTGTTTCCGGTTGTACAGGTTCTGGCAGAATGTCTACTTGTTCATCATTGGCATTATTAGAAACCTGTTTTATTTGGTTAAAATTTTCATCTGTTTTTTCTACTAGAACCTCTTCGTTTTGGACTTGATTAATAGTGTTTACTAGCAAATTGGTTGGTCCTTCATTAAAATTTTCATCACTTTCAACTGGTACTACCATTGCCTCACGGTTGGTACTCCATATTTTTGCTAGATCTTCAAGAACTTTCATCCTGAAGTCAAACTGAGCCATCCCCCCTTCCGTTGTTAGCTCAGCTAAATGTTTGAGTTGCCGATCAGCACGCCAAAACTTTTCCACATTTGACAGTGGTCTATTACTTATAACACCCACTCCCAGATGACTGCCTTTTTTGTTTGAGCTCTGAAAAATTCGATGTGATTGCTGAACTTGCTGTTTTAGCCATCTATCACCAATTCCAATAAGAGAAAATTGGTATCCCTTTTGCTCTTCTACTTGCAAACATGTGTTTGCATGGTAGATTCATTGTTTTGGTAAATGAACAAACACAACTGTTTTCATTCAGTGTTTCCATTTTCCCCCAATATTTCCTTTAACAGTTTCTGATTCAACTTGCACCTCAAGGATTCTTGATTTCATTAATTGGGTTTTCACAAATGAAAATGAAAAAGGTGTAAGTATCTCCATGTACTGGTTCTCGATACTGCAACTTGGTTTACTTACATATGTTTTCATATGTTGCAATTCTGTTCTCTAATTCTGTGTAAGAACTGAAACTATCACCCACTCTTAACGACATTGTTTGTTTATGATTTTTAAATATTTTTTAGAATATTTCAGCTGCCAGTGTACTTCGATAACGTAGATAAATAAACCGTGTTTTGTTTATAGCAACGCACTGGCTACGGATCCAAATTTTGTTTTTAATATTAATAATTTTAATTTAAATATAATTAATAATAATATAAATTAATTTAAATTAAAAAAATAAAATTTACGTTCATTTTTATTTTTTTATCAATTGACAGACCCCGAAAAATAATAGTTATAGGTCCAGCACGGCCGGATCCGTAGCCAGTGCGTAGCTATAAACACGATGAAAAGTAACCACTAGTTTAAACATTATGATAATTAGGGTTAGGGTTAAGGTTGTAACAAAATAGTGTTAACATGTTTTACGAGCCACATATATATGAAATTTGGATGGCTTAAAATCCACCACAGAAATAATGCAAATATAAATGGCCCAAAGTAGGACTCGAATCCAGGCTGTCAAATCGGCAAAAGAGAAAGCAGAGAAAGAGGAGGAAAAAACCCAGAGGCACAGTGTAGGTTGTAGCTACTCGGGGGGGCGGGCAAGCCAAACACGTGGTCTTCCTTCCTGCCTTATAGAAATTAATGAGGAAGAGGTAAAAAAAGAAAGGGAGAAAGTAAGTCTCGCTATTTTATTTCGATACGAGACTTCCCCCACAGGCTGTATCGTTTTAATAGCGATATGGGATCTCCCGTATCGTTTTGAAATCCCGATTGATATTGGGATAGCGATTACGGGAGACAGATGCTTAATTACAATATATAAATAGCGGCTATAGTTGGACATCGATTGATTGGTTGAGATGCATTTTATTACAGATAGACTACAAACAATCACTTAATGAGAATTTTTCTATTAAAAATAAAATATTATTTAAAACATTTGCTTATTGACTTTTTATTGTTTTATTCTTTAATTATTTTTATAGATGGATGCTAATGAGTCATTTGAAGGTGATGATATTGAAAATTTATCTGAGTCGTCTGATGATGAGAACGAAGAAGCTCAAAGTAACATCTGGTTTATATTTAATAAGTGTTTTAGTGGTTTTAAGTGAATTATTATAAGTGAAATTTACACTTGCAATATTTTTTCAGAGCCAAACGTTACAAAAGCAGACAAGAAAAATGCACTTCTAGCACAGCATCCAATTGTTTCACAGTTCGGTTGGTGCTAATCTCTACTATTTTTGTTCAATACAGATCAGTTTTAGAGCCTCAATTATTATTCTTGGATTTGCAGAATTGTATGACTCATTGATGGCTACAAGAATAGTGCAGCAGGAGATATTGATGAGTGTCAACAGACTACCGCAACTTGAAATGTATGACCAGTTTAAGAAAACAATTAAAAAACCATTCAACAAACTTGTAAACACTGGTATGTTTGTGATGTTTTTAAAAACTGTCGTTGTCCCTAAATTTGGCGAAACTGGAAAAAAATTATAATTCTGAAAATTTTTATACTGATAGTGGTTTACTGCTAGCATTATAAAGAATTTAATTTGCAGCAAAAAGAACTCTTGAAGAAACGTTAGAAAACTTATTGGAACTGCAAGAAAAACTGTTAAAAGTTGATGGAATACAAGAGGGGGGACCTCCTTCAAAAAGGTTTGCCAAAGTTGTTTTATAAACAAGGAAATAGGAATACTTTGGCTTAAACTGAATAATTAACTAACCTTGAAAAAATATATAATACCAGCAAATTTGAATGTTTTATTATATTAAAAAATGTATACCGACATGTTTTTATCGGGGCTGTTTGTCGCTGGGCAGTTACGATGGCACAGTTTTGTTACGGTGCCATATATTTGTGAGTGTGTATATATATATATATATATATATATATATATATATATATATATATATATATAGTATAATCTTACTATAACATACTTCAAGTTTCCCAAGCAATGGGTTCTTTATATCCAAAGTCTGTTATATCCATGGTATTAAAAATCAACAAGTTATTACAAAAAAAACAATTGTGTTTATTGTACATGTAATGTCATTGAAGCATTAAAAATGCAGTATTATCGTCTAAAATATATATTTTTTCTGTGTAGTCGTCCATTGATTGTGATCTCTTGAAATGTCGGCGGGTATCCTGTCAAGCATACTAGTACATATACATCTTCTGATGGGGTGTGGGTGGAGTTTTGATTGACAAATCATCAAATGAGATTGGCTGATAAATAGGTTTGAACAACCTGTACCATAGGAAAGATTTCACACAAAACCATGCCAGCAACTGTCAAAAGTAAACAAATACATTATACATGGTGATGGTGACAGTCGCAATAGCAGAAACATGTAGGCATTTAAAAGTAGTTATTTATAATTCTAGTGAGATGAAAACCTATCGTGCAGAAACACCTTTATCAATGAATGCTGATATTCTTCAATTCTGGAGAGATAATGACAATTGCTTTTCCGAAAATGTCCACTCTAGCATGCAAATATCTGTGCATACCAGCAACCTTGGTATCTTTTGAATCTGCGTTTATGACTGCTGGTCATATCATAAACAAGTCTCATTATCTCCAGCAACTGTAGATATGATGGTCTTCCTCACCGAAACTGGAGCATTTGTGGTCCAGAATAGTGATATAGATATAACCATTCTTTGTTTTTAGTGTTTCAATAAATTACTTTAAAAAATAATCTCCATTGTCCATTGAAGAAAATGTGAAATAGCCATTTAATAAAACAGAAATCAGTGAAAACTTGTTTCTTAAAGTAGTTTTTCAATATTATTGGGTACCCGACCGAAACTGACACGTATACCCGGGTAGGCTTTTTTTTACCAAAATCAACACCTAGTGATATCATTTAGTCAAACCATTTATATAGAGCGGGGGTGGGCAAACTAGGGCCTGCGGAACTTGGAACCACTCTTGAATATTCTCAGTTCGCCATTTAATGCAGAAGCTGATTCAGTCCCAGAAAATATACAGCTGGAGCTGCTTGACCTACAAGCAGATTATGTCTTGAAGGAGACTTTCAAGTCAGTTACTCTGTTAGAGTTTTTATGGATCTTTGTCAGAAGCAGCATTTCCACACTTAAAACATTTTGCTGCCAAACTTTTGTCCCTGTTTAGGTCAACATACATATGTGAGCAGGCTTTTTCATGTCTGAAAATAAACAAGTCTAAGAACAGGTCGATGGACTGCAATTTGAAAGCAGTCATGCGAATCACGACCAGTAAACTGGTTCCACACTTTAAGAACATTATCCAAAAATGTGAACAGTTACATACTTTTCATTGATTGTGATTGTACTCTGTGGTCAGATTGTATGCAAATTAAGCTACTTCTTCTTCATAATTACTATGATAGTAACAATAAACTTTTCTTGAGATGATTATGAATAATATAATCTTATTTTTATTCAGCTTTTTGTTTCAGTTCGTATTCTAAAAGGAAGTGTGAATGTGAAATAATATGACAAATACATGGTTATTATAAATTTTTAAAAAATGAATTAATTTTCATAATTTCAAAGGTTGTAAATTTTTATTGAAATAGACATATATATATATGCGGTGCGCGATGACAAAACAGTTTTCAATGTGGCCCTCCTTAGAAAATGTTTGCCCACCCCTGAAATGTTGATAACTTGATGGTCCGATCTTCACACGTACAGTGATTTTATGGTTTCACTTTTCTCTTTGTGTTCAGATTGTATTGATGTTAAACTTACTGAGACTATATGGCCAAGAAATTTCAATTTGTTATTATGTTTCATTTTCTAACTGCTCACAGATTTTTGGGTTTTTTTTGCATAATTGCTTTACATGTCTAAGGCGTGTTTCAAAAATACAAAAGTCCTCATGTAATGCATTTTTGGCAAAATCAGATTTGTTAAATTTAATCTAACTGATACAACTTATTTAACCCTCTACTGCATGAATAAAAAATTTTTTATTTGATTAAAACAAAAAATATTTTTTTTTTGATTGGTATCAAAATCACTTTTCAAAAGTATTTAGAATAAAAATAAGAAATAAATTTCCTAAAAGTATTTCAAATGAAAATACAAAAATACTTAGAAATATTTCAAGTACATATTTCAAATATAATGTATTTGAAATATTACCCAACACCGCAACTTGCAGGTAGGTTGGTTTTCTCATAATCTCAGCTGTGCGACTCACTACAAAGTGCATGACGATGCCGTTTGGCATCACATATTTGAACATCAATTCCATAATCGCCGTTTATTCTAGCACTATGAAATAAATTTGATTACAAAAATACATAAAACATGTATTTGACTATAATTAAATTTGTATTTAGATATAAACACACATACTAATGAAAATACTTGAAAAACTCTAATTTTTTTTTATTTTTGCACGAACTTTCCAGACTATAAAAAAATAAAACATCAATTTAAATATATGAAAAGTAGCAAAATTCTAGTATTTTATGGTATTTGCTATCCAGAAATACAAACAGTGATGTTGTTTGGCACAGTATAAATTTCTGAGAAAGCATGGAAGTAATGATACCAATCGGCATCGCTATGCGGTAGAGGGTTAAATACTTAGACAAATTTATTATTCCAGTTCATTTTTTTGTTATTAATATTTAGATCAGTTAAGCTACCTAATTGCTTCCAGAGCTACCTTTTTGGTACAAACCCAATGCAAAAATACCCAAACTCTCCATAGTTACTAGTTTTTGAGTTTATTTTCCTACTTTATAACAAAGATTATTTTAGTAAAAAGTAAAAATGCCCCAAAAACTCTTGAGATAAAATAAAATACGATCTCGCGCTTTCCTTTGTTGTTAATTGGACATTGCTGACAGTGATGCCGGCATGGATACCCCAGAACTTGATATTCTACTCTAGCCAAAGTCCAGAAATGCCTGGCAGACGATTCAACGATTCTTGGAATCATCCGATGTACTTAAAACTGAGCAGTTAGTCACACTGTTGAATAAGGTGGATGCCACCGTAGAACAGGCTGCTCCCTATCTTGAACATCAGAAAAAAGTGACAGACTATTTTAGAACAATGCAATAAATACAATTTGTTTTTCAATAGTAATTTGTTGTTCTTTTTCATACCCTGCATATAACGAATTTTGGATATAAGGGGCTTATTTCTTTGATCCCTTGAAGTACATTATAGTGACATTATGCTGTGTGTGTGTGTGTGTGTATACATTATCTATATGTATAAATAAAGAGAGCTTTATGGCTGTTATCTCTGATTGCAACATATCATTGAAGTTAATTTAAAAAAGCAAAAGTTGAAAATGAAATTTTATGGTTAAATAGTTTTAAAATCTAAATACTTTGCTTTAAAAACTTTTATGATTTTAAAAACTATTTCTTGTGTTGCAGAAGGAAATTAACAGAAAATGGTGGAATGGATGAAGAAATAACTAGTGATGAAGAAGAAGACAATATTAGTGGCACTGGTGATGATAAAAGTGAAGGTGGTGATGAAAGTGAAAGTGGTGAAGAAAGTGGAAGTGGTAATGAAAGTGAAAGTGGTGAAGAAAGTGAAAGTGGTGAAGAAAGTGAAAGTGATGGAGAAAGTGGAAGTGGAAGTGATGGAGAAAGTGAAAATGATGCAGATGAGGAAAATAATGAAAGTGAAGGCGATGATGAAGAAAAAGAAAGTTTTTCATCTGAAAAACTAAAAAAAAAAGCTGAGAATAAAAATAAGTCTTCAAATTTTGAAGAAGTCATCAATAAAAGGCACAAGATTTTTGAAATTTACAGGTATATATATTATTTTTATCATAATTTAATGACATAACTCAAACATTAGTTTGTTTTCTTTATTGATCTGCTCATAAATTATTTTTTACAAAACAGAAATAAATTGCTGAAAGAGCTTTCTGAAAAAGTCAGTTTTGCCAAGGTGTCCGGTAGTAAACATGGTGATTTTAAATCTATGCACATTCCTATTAACAAGCAAATAAGTCAGGTAATCATTTTTTCATTTTTATGACTTTTTTCATTAATGGTTAACAACTTTCAAAGTGGCTTCCAAACAAACATCACATAAATGTTATGTGTGTTTATTGATATAATTAACATCAAAGATGTTGGACTACATGCATAAAAACCACATAAATATTTAAATCTGAAAGTTTTTATTTTTTAAATCAGCATAAAAAACTGAGTATGTCTGTGAACTTTCATTAAAATCGGTGCAATGGTATTAAAATTATTTTTAGTTACAGACAGATGAACTTAGCCAATTATTAGAATAGGCTAGATATAGCCCGTCAAAAATGACCGATTTTTTGAAAATCTCATTATATATTATTTTACGCATTGTACAATTGCATAATAACTTTTATTACGTGCCTACACGCACTAATTTTATCAACTGCTTATTGCTGACCACCATGGCTGCTGCGTTATGCGAAATTGCTAGCATACATACAGACATAGGAAATCATGTATGTAGATAGGTTGTTATTGGGCATCTATGACTTGTAGTATTATTTATAGTGACAGTTAATTTTCAACATTACCTTTAAGTTATGTTTACTTTTTAAAACCAAATTCAGCACTTTGGTTTGTCAAAAAACGTGGAGAATTTTATATCCAGTATGTGCATGATAAATATCTTGATATCAAACTTTTTGATGTGCAATTAAATACCATTTTGGTTTAATTCCAAAAGATCAGACCAATAAAAAGGTTATTTTTTTACGTGATTTCAGATACTTGAAGACAAAGAGCGATTGATAGAGAAAACGAGAATAAAAAGAAATGTTTATAAAGTACTTGGAAAGAAATTAGAACAAGAATTAATATCTTCTAATGTTGTTGATAATGAAGAGGTATTTCACAAATTTTGTTGTTTTTTACAATAATTTCCATCTCTCATTTAAACAATTGTCTTTCATTTTTTAGTAAATTCAATTGATTATTTAAAAACTTCAGTTTTTTTTATAATTTCATTACTTCATAATTTCCATCTATCATTTAAACAATTGACAGATGATACATTGATACATTTTTTCTACAATGCTTTTATCTACTTGTCGTCTCTGTTTCTCTGTCTGTTTCAAATTTTGCATACAGGCTCAAAATAGAAGACAATGCAATATTCAATTATTAGTTTTACAATAAGTCAATTAATTTAGTTAATTTTAATTAATTTCATTTTTATAAAATTGATTGCAAAATTTGTGTTTTAATTACATATAAAAGCATTGGGTTTTAAAAATTCGTTTTTAATTTACTTGTTTAGTCAGTTAAATTGATTATTTAAAAACTTCAGGCAATCTTACCAATCCACAAGGCTGAACGAAGCGATAAGGAGATATTTGATGATGGTGATTTTTACTATCAACTCCTGTCTGAAATGACTAACAGAAAAGCTGCTAATACAAATGACATGATGTCTGTCAGCGGGTATGTTCAATCAAATTATATTATTTGTTTAGGTAGAACACGTGATGAGCCTAAAACGTACATATAAGAAATGTCAAAATATCTGTATAGAAGACTACTAAATGGCAACAAATTTCACAAGCTGTTCTCCACACTCAAATTTGCGACAAAGTTGTCAGCAAGTTCATTTTCAACTAAGTCACCCATTGAGAGTTTCATATTCCTTTTGACCTTAACCTCTTTTCCAATGTTTTCAAGCACCCTTCTCTCATTGAGGCTACTTTGGTCTCCATTAGAGCCAAGTTAGCCACTGTCAGCACTGGTAGTCATGACTAGTAAAATAGGAGCTCTTCTCAGCATATCTTTGTATAAACCTCAGTAAGATTGGCTTTTGTTCCTCTTGTACACTGAGAAAGTGCTGGAAGTGATTAGTGCAGCTTCCCTGTCTGTGTCAATAAACTCATGACTCTCAGCCAGATGACAGCTACACTTCCTATCAGTGCATTCTAAGTAGTCTGTCTGCGGGCGAACAAAGTTGCAGACCTCCTTGGTAAACGAGTTCCAGCTGATCCAAAGTAATAAAGTTGAACTTATCTTTCATTAGTTCCCGGCCAGTACAGTCATGTAGTAGCTTCGAAACTTTACTCTTAGGTTGACAAAGCCTTTTTCAAATTTGACATTTGTTCTTATCATTTTGTAGTCAACTCTCAATTTAATTTAAATTTAATTCTTCTATTATGTAATTTTATAAAAATTTATTTAATTTGATTTATGAACAATACAAATTAATTTTTATTGGAATATAACCATTTAGTTAAATTAGAAACCGCTGTCCACAATCAATGTATTTACATTGCTGTAATTTGATCTAATTTGGAGGGGGCTTAAACAAACTCTGATTTAGATGAATTGGAAAAACCATCTATAGAGACGTAGGGGCGCTTCAACTCCCCCTATGGCTCTGTTCAGCACCCACTGATATGGGGTCTACTCCAAAGTCTTAAATTATAGAGAAAGTTGATTCCAGATTCCATCTTCGCTTTGATGTTAATTTTATTTTGAATGTCTGTTATTTGCAGTCTTTGGGCCGAGCTGAACAAAATAAAAATAAAGAAAAACGTTGACACAAAAGCAAGCAAAGGTCGACGAACCAGGTGAGGTTTAATAATTTAAAAGTACTGCAGGTACAGATTTAAGATCAGTTGATATATTTCAGATACACCATCTTGAAAAAATTAGTTGGTTTTATGATGCCTGATCCAAAAGTAAAAGCATGGATTTGTGATGACAGGTATAGATCTCATTTGTTTATATATTATCACATCTTATTTGTGATTTTTACAATTATGAAGCATCAGTTACTTTTCAATAAGCATTTATTTTATGGTTTTAAGCTGTAATGTTATTGTTGTTTATTTTTCAGCGACACCAGGAATGTGTCAAGTAATAACAAGTCAATAACAGAAAGTGAAAATTGGATGTTCTCGACACTATCCTAAATTTGTTCTGTTTTTCATTTGTATATTTATCAGTTTCAATGTTGATTGTTGTCTAATGGATAAGTCGTTAGTTTTTTCAATGTAATAAAATAATGTTCTATAAAAATATGTGTTTTAGACATGAATAAGCGGTACTGGTAGAATTTGAACTGCTGAAACAGTGTCGGGTAAGATTTGAAATCAAATGATTTTAAATCGTGATTTAAATCATATTATGTGATTTTTGATTTAAAATCATTTGAAAATGCCTGATTTTGATTTGAAATCAAATTTCCATAAGCAAAAATGATTTTGCACGATTTAAAATCAAATCAAAATATTGTTTTTAGCATTGTTATATCAATGGTTTTTACTCATTGCCCATCTGTTAAGGTTGTTTGAAAAATGGCGAATCTCGTTTGCCTATTATTTTAGATGGAACTTATTTCAAGATTATTAAAGAAGTGAATGGAAAAGTAATTGCTAAGTGTTGTAACTGTGTCAACAGGGAACTCTCGGGCACTAAAAATGTTACAAGAAAATTTTTGAGACGTCTGAGAGTTAATATCACCGATTTTCGTTATATTTTCTATTAATCTAATACAATTTCCTAGGATCGGTTATTAAAAAATTTTATTCATTTCAATATTGCTTCAGATTGAACACAGTTCACTTGTTAGCAAGTATGAGACATACAAGCTTGAAAAAGCTGCAAAAGACAAATCGAGTAAAAATCGCAAACTGAGTAACAACGATGAAGAAATAAAGTACACTCAGAAAAAAGTGTATGTGACCTCTAGTCAACCAAGTCAAACCAAAGTTGATTGTCGATTATGTTGTTGAGTCGATGTTTCCACTTTGTACAGTTGAAAAGCCTGCTTTCGTGGCCCTCATAAAAGGCCTTGCACCAGGCATGATGGTAATGACGAGGAAGACAGACTGCTCTTTGCAGCACCTTGATTCATACCAGATTGTGAGGAAGATGTTCGTGTACTACAACACACCTTCATCTGTGCCTGTTGAGCGTCTGTTCAGTATAGCAAGATTGATTGAGACGCCAAGAAGAAACAGACTTTCTAATTTTTTTGAGATTAAGCTAAAGCATTTTTTTAAATAAAGATTTTGTGACTTGTAATGAATTCTAGAAAAATTGTCATCAGTAGCAATTTTAATAAGCGCAAACTTTTTAGTAATGATTTCATGATTTTAAATCATCAAAATCATGATTTTGATTTGAAATCATTTTTTGGTGGAAAGAAAAAATTATTTTGATTTCAAAATCACTCTGAAGTGAATGATTTTGATTTAAAATCATTTGAAATGTGATTTTACCCAACACTGTGCTGAAAATGTCTAGTCAGCTGGCTTCGTACTGAAACTAGTCGTTAAGCCAACTACGTCAAACCGCTAAGAAATTCTCTCGCTGCCTTTGATAAATTAGTGTTTGCGATCTGGTTTAAAATAGCTATAATATATAAAATCAGATCACCTTTGAATTTATGAAAAGGTGCTTTATAAGTTAGTTTTGATTGGTCGAAGTTAATTGGACGTAAAAAAACTGCCTTGATTTTGCAAGCCTGGATATAGGAGAAATGAAATAAAAAACGTTAAATTATGATAGAAAAAAGGATGTCACTGTTGATAACTAGACAATTTGATATACGACCTCCTCAAGAGCAGACACTTGCTCAGCATAGATTTTTTAGGTCTGTATTCAGCCTAAACAGGGTTTTGAAGAACAGATATTTCAAAGAAACGCTAAGCGGACAGTAAAAGTCCTGAAGAGCTAAAGAGTCTTCATTTGGAGCAAGCTACTATGGGTCAGAAACATATTTAAGAAATTCGGTTTTAAGTGTCCATTGCTCTTAGAAGTCGGTCTAAAGGGCTTCTACTCGACTTATAACGAAGTCACATTATCCATGCGAATTACTTCGTTATATCAAAAGTTTGCTGTATCTGTAGTTTGTCAAAACGTTTTTAGTTCAGGGCATACCAAGATTTTGTTTGTAGACAAATTAAAAATATTTCTTTTGCCTGCCTCTCTGCAAAAGAATCTAAAACACTTTTTGTAAACAAAATAAAAAACTCAGGGCTACCTAGACAAGTGTTGTTAGAATAAAAGCGTGATTTTTAGCGGGTGAACACTATTTTAAATGTCAGCTCCTTTTGACATTGTATGTATGCAAAGTTTGAATGCTACCAGAATAGGCTGGTCTCACTGGTATTGTACTTATTATTGCAAGCATACTTGCTGATTAGATGAGACTTTAGTAACTTCACAAATCTTGTGCAACTTGATACCAAACCTTCCAGTAAAATCTTGTAAGAACAATTCAGAAGCCAATTCTTTTGCCTTTTCAGAAAGCAAATATCATTTTTAGCCTGCTTAAACCACTGGAGCATACATACAAACATAAGAAATTATGCATGTAGAATACTATTACAAAATCATGATGGCATTATTATATTGTTTTATTATTTGCATACATACATGTGGTCTCGTATGCTATAAATTCATGTGTATGCTTTTCAATTAATGTATGCATTATAGTACAAGACTCATTTTTAATGGAAAAATAGTTGTTATAGTACATGTGACAACAAACTAAACCTATTGATATGTAGTCCATTAATGCCATTATTTTTCTTTACACAAAGTCATAGGTGCACCACCCCATTTGGAAATTCTTGTAATAACTTCTGCAACACACAAATTTAGATTGTATTCCTTTAATTTTTGTTACACAAACCGATTCACTGATTTATTAAAACTTGATTTAATTCCAGTCATAAAAAAAACGCAAAATATTTTATTAGTTATTAACAAAACAGACAATCAATCATAGCAAATATTTGAAACATCCTTCAAGAGTTGATGGCAAACTTCGTCACTCCACCTACATGCAAAGTAAAACATGAATAATTATCCAACTATAATCATCCCCACATAAAGAGATATTGAGCCAACATACCTTTTAGAAATATTTGTTTAAACTTCCAACTGTCTTTTCCAAAACAGTCTGAAGTCGATGACACTCTTGGGCAACTTTTTCATCATCATCTTCAAGAAGTTCACTAATACAAGGAGCCAAGTCAGGGAAAAGCACATCATATGAATTACCTAAGCTCTCAGCAATGGCAGTAAGTGATCTTATGGTTGATATCCTTACAAGAGGATTCTCGTGTCGGGATTTCAGACAGATGGCTTTATGGAGTTCCTGAAGAATTTCAACCTCTTTCACAGATTGCATCATTTGAACGAGACATGAAATCACATCTTCTTCTACTCTCTTCAGAAACTCATCTTTACCGCCAGCAAAGTTCTCCAACTGGTTGACGACCGATTTGTAAAGAGATTTACTAGAAGCGAGTGCAAATGATCCATCTATGTCGTTGAGGTGACACTGTCCAATGAGGTTCAAGAGAAATTTAAGCAGCAAACTAGATTTCGTCCCAAATGTTTCGGAGCAATCAAGTGATGACGTCATGATACTTATTAAATTCTTGGAGAATAAGTTAAATATACTTCTGAGTTGTTTAGAGAATCCAAACATCAAGTTGAAAAACGTAATGATATTGACTGAGGTAGCACTGGCAGTTTTATGCAGTTCGTCAAACAAGTGTCGAAACGTTTTTTCAGAGAGCAATGGCAGGAAAGCTAAAAGTGACTCTACGTACACATTTTCAATGGAGATTAGTTTATCGTCAGCGAGGGAGCTGGCGTCATCCCTCACATTTAAAAACTTTGCTGCTATTTCAGTTATAACTTTTAAGTTCAAATCCAAACTTTCTTTTGACAGTTGCTTACAGTTAATAAAATAGATATTGAATAAGGTTTCTATACCACACACGTTATCTTTCACCAACCTGTCATAAGAATCTATTAAAACTGGCAACAAGATTCTACTTTCAGTCTTCATACCAAGGACATTAACAACGCTACTGAACTCTGCTGAGCATTTTTCGAATATACCAGCCGCTCTGCTTGGCAAACAGCACAGATCAATAATTAAGTCATTTAATCCTGCACCAAGAAATAGTCCCAGATGGAGCAGTAATTTATTTGCTGCAACATTTAAACAATTGATTGCATCGTGGCTTTTCCAAAATTTTTCATTTTTGTAAAGCCTTGTGATTGCAGATGCAATCGAACTAGCTTTAGGAATTAACCGTGTTTTCATGGCAGCTATATACTCAGACAAACAAAGTAAAGCACTATCTGTGATTATAAGATTAGAAACATCTTCTGGACTTATGGCACTCATTAAAACGTCATACATGCCTGTAAATTGACTACTATAATCTGATCCAAAGATTCGACACATTAATTTCAACACGAAAAATGATAATTGTTTGACATGCAAATCGATTTTCATGTTCTCTTTGTTTTCTGAAATGTTAGTCAGCTCAATGAGTCGAGGCACCAAAGTTAGTATACACTCACTTCCCTTAACGACCACCAGCTTTTTCTCAACAGCACACAAATGAAATTGTAACAGCTGCAAGCCTTTAAACTTAATCGATGAAGATTCTTGATTCAAAACATTGCCGAGAAGTTCAACAAAACTTTTTCCAGGCAAAAATTGATTCATTTTTTTGAAAATGTTTGCAGTGGCTTCCATTCGAGACGAAAAGAATGCAGCACTTTCCTTGTCGGCAATCTTCCTCTGATCATCGATGTCTTGCATAAGATTGAGAGTCTCTTCTGCTAGTTCTTTGATGAATGAAGGATCTTCTGATGTTCCCATATTTTGACTCTCAATGAGCACCATTATTATTTTGCTCAGGTACTTGAAGATTAACTGACAAAGGTGATGATTTTTTAAAATTGACTGATCTAATAACTCTACATTACCTTTTTTCGTTGCAGTTAAAATGCTTCTGAGAAATTTTGTTAGATTTTTCATTAGAGAAAGAAGAGTTTCCGTTGGATAGCTTGAAACAATACTCCTGATAATATCTTGATCCTGAGCAAGCTGCTGTTTCTTGGAATCATCATCGGAATCTGAAGCATTTCTCTTACAAACACTGGATTCTGCAAACAAAACGATTACTCTCCAAAGGTATTCCTCAACATCAACAGATACCAACTGGTTAAAGAGAGGTTTCAGTCTGTGCTGAGGAATGTGGAAACGAGAGTCAACAAAAATTCTTAAAACTTCTATCAAAGTTGTAGTTGCTTCTGGAACTGATTCCATGAGTTGCTTAACAGATTTCAAAGCAACATCAACCAATGAGGTAAGAATTTCAAATGAATGTTTATCATCTCTTTCCAGCAATTCATTGCCCATAAATGCAAATACTGCAACAATATTGTGCAACAGTTCTCGAGGAAGTGCAGGTGCTATGGCAGTCATCACAATTAAGATATGTTGTTGGGTTTGAAAACTTGAAACTTGTCTCAAGCACTGAGCAAGACTTTCAATATTCACATTCAAATCTTCAATGCTTTTCTTAGATTTTATCACTCTGTGTAGACAAACCAAAGCCAGTTGGCAACAGTATTCTCCATCATCTTTGTTATCAGACGCAAGGATGGACACAATCGAAGAAAGGACACTGCACATTCCATTGTGATCTATGGTCTTTGAGCCTTGGAGTGTTTCCAAAATAAATTTGGCTTTTTGAACATCAATTAAATTGTCATTCAACCTCATCCTCTTCAACTTTGGACCATTTTCATCCCTTGGCATAGAATTGAGATTCAAAACAGAAGAAATCAGATCTGCAGTAATCTCAAACTTCCTACAAGCCTTTTGAATCTTGTGACTAAATGAAGCATTCAATCCCAGTTCAATCAAGGCTTTAAGAATTTTGTTTTGATCTTCTTTTCTTATTGAATCCGGCGAGCTTGCAATGGTGTCTACTGCAAGCATCGAAAGAGAATGTTCTTTGTTGCAGTCATTCAGGTTCAGCAAGCCCACAATCATGGCTGTATAGTCTGAGCAATTGTTCGGGTAGCCACTCAAGCATTCAAGAAGAGCCTGGATTAGTTCTAAGCATGATGTGTGACTTTCATTCTGGAAAACTGAAGCCTGGGACTCAACGAGTTTGGAAAAGAAAGAAACGACCAATTGATTATTTGTCAATTTAAAACACTTAATAAGATATTTCTTGAATTCTAGGGAAGTTTTTTCGTTTGTAATATGCTCGAGGATGCTGCTTAGGGAGCTTTCTAACTCAGTCTTGTCACTTGAAAATTTTTCTTTAAATAAAACTAACAAATGTGAACAATCCTCTTTGATTTCTTCTTTTCTTCTGAAAATTTTTTTCAAAATAGAAGAATATTGCTCGCCTTTCTTGAGTGGACCGTTTGAGTCGAGATGGTGAATGGATTTGATTCTTGTCTTCTGATCATCTGATGCTAACAGCGCAATCCAATCTAAGATGTGCTTGGGCGTAACAACTGGCTTATGTACTTTGATTTCTTCGACTTCCATGGGAACAGGTACGATTTCAGCAATGTCATGGTGAGTGTTCATTTCTTCTTTTTCATTTGAAGCGTCTTTCAGCTGATCAAGAATCTGTTGAATAGAGCCACTGCTATCTACATCTGTTAGAAGTTCAAGAAATTTTAAAATGTTCATTTCCCTGACAATTTTTACTATCTCTTGAAGCTTGCTGTCAGTAATGGCAAATCTCTTGAAAATTTTCTTTTCAAATTCACAGTCGCATTGGCACACTAGCAAGTTTAAACACAGGATAGCACTCCGAACCAAATTATCAGAGTGATGCTTTGAAATTTTCCTGCAGAAATAGAAGATCTTATCATCGGCTAGATTTACACAAGCAGTCAGTCTTGGCAGATACTCATAGCATCTTTCCTCCCATGCCAAACACTTTGATTCAATTCCATTGATGAGAAACTGCACTAGAGTAGATACAATCTCTTGAGTAACTTCATGTGATATTTTTATCAAATCTAAACAGATTTCAAAGCAGAAGTTGATCATGATGCTTAAGCATTCACTTCCCTGATTCATTACTTCTACAAACATTTTCACAGAAGACAAAAGAAACCTTAGAAAACCAACATCTTTCTTGCAGTGATTCACGATCACAACTCTCGGAAGTGGTGATCCGTGTTTAGCACAGTTATTTAGCCAATGCCATTTGTGAGTTGGTTGTTCCAGGTCGATGATCGACAGAACTCTAACAAACATCTTTGAATTATGAAAAGACATGATTGTCAATATCCAATCATCTATGTTGTGCAGTTGGATTTGATACCTGTGAACCAGCCATTCCAGAGTCTGCTGGGCAGGTCTCATCAAGAAATAGGAAGAAAGTTCAACTAAATATTGCTGGATAATTGCATCCAGTTTCTCATTTGTTTCTTTTGCTTGGGAGGCACGATTGAATTTCACAGCAGTTTTGTCAAACAAGACATTTTTATATCGTGAAAAACTGCTATTTATCTTGATCAAATGATTCAAACCTTCTAATGCAAGGTCTAAAACAGTTTCAATGTCTAAAGAAGCAGCATCTTTGGAATCAAACAGCAGGGATGCTTTCTTGGACTCAAGAACATGCTCAACATATGGAACAGAAAGTTTCTTTAATTGTTGTTGAAGAGAGGTCATTTTCTGAAATTAAATAAGTTTGATCTTCTTAAACTTGATTCTGAAAGCAGTAAAATACAATCAAAGAACTTGAACCCCACCAATAACTGGGTCTTTGTCAATATTATTGAACGTATAATAATATCGCAATTAAGTTCACCATATCCAAATTATTTCCCACTGAAAGTTACACAATATTATATGATAAAACTTTTACTCTTGTGTTATAGCCTGCAGCAGTAACAAAATTGAAGCTACAGCAGACAATAGAAGTTACATGATGAAGGCAAATATTTATTTAGACAACTAAATTGCTTAATTTATTATGGAAATTATTTTTAGTACTGCCACAAACTGTAAATAGCAGTTGATAATATATGATTATATCCCATTCCTTGCAAATTCTGGCATGAAAGAACATTGTTTAAAGGTATTAAAAAATTAAAAAAAGCAAACAGTATGTATACACATTTATTTATAAAAAAAAAAGACTATTCAAACTATGTTTATAGTATGCTTTATCAATTACATCACATTCTGTGCGATCCTATATAATGATATACCATTCCTAGCTATACCTAGCATGAGAGAACATTTTTAAAGGTATACAAAAACAGGCATTAACTATAAATATATTAATATATAACTAGCAGGATTACCCATCATTGCCTGGGGTTTTTAGAAGTCACTGGGTAATCTATTAGTTTAGCGTCCAGGGCCGATTGCGATAAAAACACGGTTTAATAGAATAAGCACAGAACATTATCAGAACATATTACGAAAACGTTTTTACATTAAAACTTACTAAAAAGCAACTCTAAGCAATTTTCGGCGGAAAATCGTCGTTTTTCGCTTATAACTTTTTTATTTGTTGAACCGAAGACAATCCAAATATACCATTCGATTTCATTTTTTAGACCCCATCCAACAATGTATAGCATAGTCCCAGGGCAAACAATTTTTATTTTTTTAATTAGCATTGCCAGCCTTGAGGCTAACTTCACACACGTTCCAACGGCTGAGTTGACATGCGGAATAATACAATTCAAGGAATGAAAAGTAAGGAAGATTTATTATTAAAATAAAATAATAAAAAAACAAATAAATTTAAAATGTTAAAACTAAAATTTTTAATTATTTAATATGCATTTTAAATTTGAAAATATCAGAGCGCTGAGCAGAAATTTATCTATGACTAACAGTACCCATGGATCCGGAGGTGCCGGACCTATAACTATTACTTTTTGGGATCCGTCAATTGATAAAAAAATAAAAATGAACGTAAATTTTATTTTTTTAATTTAAATTAATTTATATTATTATTAATTATATTTAAATTAAAATTATTGATATTAAAAACAAAATTTGGATCCGTAGCAAGTGTGTTGCTATAAACAAAACACGGTTTATTTATCTACGTTATCGAAGTACACTGGCAGCTGAAATATTCTAAAAAAATATTTTAAAATCATAAACAAACAATGTCGTTAAAAGTGGGTGATAGTTTCAGTTCCTACACAGAATTAGAGAACAGAATTACAACATATGAAAACATATGTAAGTAACCCAAGTTGCAGTATCGAGAACCAGTACATGGAGATACTTACACCTTTTTCATTTTCATTTGTGAAAACCCAACTAATGAAATCAAGAATCTTTGAGGTGCAAGTTGAATTGGAAACTGTTAAAGGAAATATTGGGGGAAAAATGGAAACACTGAATGAAAACAGTTGTGTTTGTTCATTTGCCAAAACAATGAATCTACCATGCAAACACATGTTTGCAAGTAGAAGAGCAAAAAAGATACCAATTTTCTCTCTTATTGGAATTGGTGATAGATGGCTAAAACAGCAAGTTCAGCAATCACATCGAATTTTTCAGGGTTCAAACAAAAAAAGGCAGTCATCTGGGAGTGGGTGTTATAAGTAATAGACCATTGTCAAATGTGGAAAAGTTTTGGCGTGCAGATCGGCAACTCAAACATTTAGCTGAGCTAACAGCGGAAGGGGGGATGGCTCAGTTTGACTTCAGAATGAAAGTTCTTGAAGATCTAGCAAAAATATGGAGTACCAACCGTGAGGCAATGGTTGTACCAGTTGAAAGTGATGAAAATTTTAATGAAGGGCCAACCAATTTGCTAGTAAAGACTATTAATCAAGTCCAAAACAAAGAGGTTCTAGTAGAAAAAACAGATGAAATGTTAACCAAATTAACCAGGTTTCTAATAGACATTCTGCCTGAACCTGTACAACCAGAAACAGACTATGCCAATGATGAACAATTAGACATTCCACCAACAGCTTCACAACCAGAAACAAAGATTACCAAACTGACATTGCCAAATAAGATTAGTTTCAGAGGACGGCCCAAGCTAAAGGAAAGAAAAACAGCCATGGGATTGAAAAAACAACAAAAAGATATTTGTTTGCCATTTTCTAAGAAATCAAGTCGATCAAAAAATTCATTGTAAGTAAATTTTTCGCTTTTGGTCCTTTTTAGCCATTTCTATTTCATTCTAATTATACATTTTCAGTGTTACTTAGTTACTTGGGCGTTTGCTGATAGTAGGGAGACCGGAAGACATCTCACCCAATTTGCCAGCTGATGTCACAGATATGAACCTTGAAGTTAAAGATCTTCCGGCATCACTTCTAAACGAAATAGTAGTCCTCGAAATTGTTAAACCTTATATAACTAACCAAGTATGGAAAAAACTACATGCATCTATTAAAAAAAGGAAAACAGGAATATTTGGTATTGCCGTCACTGTATTAAAAACACTGATACAGAAAACTGTATTGAGTGTGACAGCTGCTTAGAATGGTACCATTTTAGCTGTGCTGGATTGACCAAAAAACCCAAAAAAGAATGGTTTTTTTTATACATGTTGGAGCTGATATAAACAAATTTTTTACTTTAATAAATTTGTATCAGACTATTATTGTTGTCTTGTATTTTATTTCATCCCAATACCATTGAAAAATGTCACTGACGGACCCTGAAAAATAATAGTTATCGGTCCGTCACTGACGTATCCCTAAAAAAATTAATTAGGGTCCCGTCACTGATCAAAATAACCATAGATAATAGTATCTATGACTAATGTAATGCTATCAAAAATGTAAATCAAACTTTTTTTAAATAAAAATTAATTCAAATTTTGTTTTTAATATTAATAATTTTAATTTAAAAAAAATAAAATTTACGTTCATTTTTATTTTTTTATCAATTGACGGACCCCGAAAAATAATAGTTATAGGTCCAGCACTGCCAGATCCGTAGCCAGTGCGAATTCTAAATGGCCTTATTGACTCAACTTTGGTCACCAGTTTTGAATAGTCTGGTTACCAGGCCACAAGAGGCCATTGCTATAAGCTGAGGTCTGGCCTGCACAACCGAATAATAAAATCCTGTAATGCCCTGCCTGATACATGAAACCGAACTTTCAAAATTTCTAACACCTAATGGTCAGATTTAAATACCCGATGACTTATATGTTTATTTTTCGTATTAATTTGAGTTACTATTCTTCTTATATTTTTGCCGATTTAAATACCCGATGACTTATAGGTTTATTTTGCATATTTGTTTGAGTTACTATTCTTGTTATATTTTTGCAGTGAATTCTGTTCGAACGTACGCTTTGGAGAAATAAATAAATAGATTTTCACCAGGAACTACTAAACATCGGGGGCAATTTTTAAATGTTCTAAAGTGCTATAATTTCTTTTTGTTTTTTATTATTTATGTTGTATTTAGGGTAATCCTGCAGTATAGCGTCCTGAACCGATTTTGATGAAAAATGGCCTGTTTTTTAACGTAAATGATATTTAAAACATAAATAAGGGAAATAAAGACTAATTACAACATAAATAACTGAAAAAAACAAAAATTATAGCACTTTAGAACATTTATAAAATACTCCCGAAGTTAACGTAGTTCCCGATGAAGATCTATTTGTCAATAGCGATAGAAGTGAACAGTAGGAATAAAGGTAATAAAAATTAAACACATTTAAAATAAAAATAGACAATTTAGGAAAAAAAATATAAAAAATTTTGGAAGTAAAAAATTGAAAAATATTAGTTTGGTTTAGAAGTACGAGTTGCGTAACCCGCTCCATGTCTAAAACCGTTTCTTTAAATGCGGCGCTTTATGTCAAATTACCTTAAGAAAAATTAAAAAAACATTGAAAACAATAAATTAGCAACAGAACACCAAGAAAAATTAAAATAATATCAAAGTAAAAGTACTTGGCGACTTGGCTGTCTTTGGTACGGTTTCTATCATATTTCTTGGAGCAGAAATTTTGAGTTTTAGAGGTCATATGGCTAGCAGAATCGTTTGGAGAGCGAAAGAGTGAGCGAGAAAGCGACCAGGAAGAGAAGAGCAATCGGGAGCGGGAATGCGATCGGGAGCGGGAAAACGATCGGGAGCGAGAAAACTAGCGGGGAAGGAAACGGGAGCGAGAGAAAAATGATGGGAAAACCCCGGGCAACGCTGGATCCCCCGCTAGTCATAGATAAATTTCAACTCAGCGCTCTGATTTTTTTAAATTTAAATAATTAAAAATTTATTTGTAACTTTTTAAAATGTATTTATTATTTTATTATGTTATTTTATTTGAATATTAACTCTTCCTTGCTTTTCATTCCTTGAATTGTATTATTCCGCGTGTCAACATTGCCTTTGGATACTTTTGCTTAAAGTCGGTTTTTAGTAAGTTTTTCTGTAAAATACTTGTTCGTAATATGTTTTGATAACGTTCTATGGTTATTCTATTAAACAGTTTTTTAAACCGTTTTTTCATCGATATTGGTTCAGGACGCTATACTGCAGGCTTACTGTATTTACTTATGTTTTAAATATCATTTACGTTAAAAAACCGGCCAATTCCATTGAAATCAGCCCAGGACGCTAAGCTAGGAGATTACCTATCACTGATCACGAATGGCTATTGACAGTGCGGTGCCACTCAATGCCAATATAGCAATTCATGTTATTTTACAGTGCACGCAATTTTAACATATTGTAAGATTATTAAACTATGTGCGCTATTAAACAATTACAGTTTTTAACGTCGTCAATGCAGCTAGTTACTATTACTTAGGCAGTCGCATAAACGAGACGCGCCTAAGCGCGTCGCGCTTTAACATGCAAGGCTAGAAAGTTTATTAGG
The DNA here is from genome assembly GCA_963978895.1 of Erpobdella octoculata. Taxonomy (NCBI): domain Eukaryota; kingdom Metazoa; phylum Annelida; class Clitellata; order Hirudinida; family Erpobdellidae; genus Erpobdella; species Erpobdella octoculata. Next base: position 17,140,867 of record OZ022240.1, on the reverse strand, counting down.
CGCAGTGGATGGGAAAAAAGGGGTGCTACGTGATTGCTTATTTCTCAGGGTGTAATAAAGCCACATTAGAAATGGTTACATAAAAATACTTGTAATAAATGTCTGAGCCCAAAATTGTCTATATAAATGAGTTCGCACAGTTCATTTTCCTTTCACTTTGATTCAAAAGTGAGTCTTTACTGATTTAAGGCTTTATTTCATAGGTCCTTAGAGTTAAAAAAATGGTTTTAGGCTTAAAAAATTTCGTTTCTTTTCTTCTATAACAATGTTAAATTTGGTAGCTACAGGAACTCTCCCAGTTACACAAATCGAGGTTTAAGTTGATAGGGTGGTGCTTAAAATTTGAGCACCGCGCGCGAGCTAAACTCTAAGCACGCTCTAGGAATTATATAGATTTTAGGTAGTGTTTGAGTCTCTATATCTCGTCTGGGAGAGCTCGCTGTAAAATAAATTTAGTTTCATTCGAAAGGTTATTATGTCTATTATAACATAGTAAAAATTCATAACCCTACTAAGTCTCTAAATATAAAAATTACTTCGTTAATGCAGATCGGGTAGCAGCGCATAACCGTAGGCGCGCTGCAACTGACGTACACAATATCGATTTTAAAAGATAGTGTTTGAGTCTCTATATCTCGTCTGGGAGAGCTCGCTGTAAAATAAATTTAGTTTCATTCGAAAGGTTATTATGTCTATTATAACATAGTAAAAATTTATAACCCTACTAAGTCTCTAACTATAAAAATTACTTCGTTAATGCAGATCGGGTAGCAGCGCATAACCGTAGGCGCGCTGCAACTGACGTACACAATATCGATTTTAAGATAGTGTTTGAGTCTCTATATCTCGTCAGGGAGACCTCGCTGTAAAATAAATTTAGTTTCATTCGAAAGGTTATTATGTCTATTATAACATAGTAAAAATTCATAACCCTACTAAGTCTCTAACTATAAAAATTACTTCGTTAATGCAGATCGGGTAGCAGCGCATAACCGTAGGCGCGCTGCAACTGACGTACATAATATAGATTTATAGATTTTAAGATAGTGTTTGAGTCTCTATATCTCGTCTTAGAGACATCTCAGTAGTATAAGTTTAGTTTCATTCAAAAGGTTATTTAATAACTTTAATGAACAAATGATGAAGACGAAGCCGTGGACTTTCTCACAATCTTCAAGCGCTTTCCTGACAGACAGCCGCCTTAACTCCGCCTTGCTGAAAAAGGAGGAGGGCAATTATACAGATCAAGTTATGATCCGCGACAGAAAGTACTTTGATTCTCCTACATAAACAAATATCAGTCTTAAAACAACAAGCAGACGGCGAACTACCGCGAGCTCATGCAGTGACATTCAGTAATGTGCTATGGCGCATGGGAAGCGAAATGCGTGGTCCCACTTTTAAACTTTTAATAACTTTATATTTATCAAGTTTATTGTTTGGAATTCTATTTCTAAATAAATTCATATTGAATATGAGAAACAGAAGGAATTCTTAACCCATACGCGCAAAGCCTTGTTAGGCGTTCTTTGCGCTGTGCGCTATGTGCACGCTGTAAACTGAGCTGCTTCGTTGTAGGTACCAGTTTTTAACTGTCTCACGCAGTCGATGTTCTATCGTGGTATGCGATCTTTGATTCGCTATATCTTTATTAATTTTAATTTTTTTGTACACTATATGGTATATTCAAACTCAGAATTTGTACCTTTATTTAGAAATATTAGTGAAATTAAAAAAGAATTATTTTGAAATTTTTATGCGACTACCTACTATTACTGATACTAAGCGACACACGTGGACGGGACTTATTTACTGTCATGCTGCACACTAAATGTTAAGATTTATTAAAACTCACCCCAACGTTTCCAGAAAAAAAATTAAATATGGTTTCGCATCAGTTTAACAATAATTATCTAATTCTAGATTTATAAGAAGTTATCAAAATAAACCAGCCGAAAAAACCGAGCGAGAATTAAAAACACAAAGAAAAGTAATTGTTACCTAAATTTATTATTGGTTTTAGTAAAAGTTATTCAACGATCAAAATTTTTTTTAAATTTTAATAAAATTTATTTTAAAATAATTTAATTCAAAAACGTATTTTAACTTTAAAATGTAGAGCAGTCAAGCAGCCTCAGACATAAGGGCCCGACAAAACGATCCCCGTCATAACGGCCCAGACAAAAAGGCCCCCAAAATGAGAACCTCGACAAAAAGGGCCGTTATTTTATAGACTACATTAAAAGAGCACTGAGTATTGAGTATTAGGCACTTGCGTTTTTACAAGGTTATATCAAAATGTATATTTCTGAAGTTTAATTACGTTATAACATGTAGGGTCAGTTGTTGATAAAGTTATACAAAAGACCCCGGTCACTTTCCAGCTCCCGGTGTCTTATGTTTCCGGTCGCTTCTTCGTTCTCGGTTGCTTTCCCGTTCTCGATTGCTTTCCCGCTCCCGATCGCTTTTCCGCTCCCGCTTACTCTCCTCTTCCTAGTCGTTTCCCCTTACCCACTTGCTCTTTCGTTCTCGGTCGTTTTTCCGTTCCCGCTTGTTTTCCTGTTTTCGCTCATTCTTCAGTTCCAGTTTACGCTTGGTCTTCCGCTCCCGCTCCGCTCATTTTGTGACCGATTTTAATTTTTTTTACAAAAACTTTCCTCTATTGATTCTCAAGGTTGTGTGAAAATTTCATTAAGATCGGATGAATAGTATAGCAATGCATAAAAAACATACCCACACACACACAGACAGTCGTTTATATATATTTTAAACTATTAACTTTCCGATGAGCTAGAGACTTCAAGAATAAACATATCTCCAAACTTATTAACAATGCGTTCTATCAAATTTTCGGATCAATTAGACAAAATTTAATTGAATAATTATTTGTAATATTTTTCTCGAACTATTTATTGTCCATGCTAATGTTTGTTGTTTATGTAGTAAAAATATAAAAGTGTGTTTTCAAAAACAAGTAAATTAAAAACGAATTTTTAAAACCCAATGCTTTTATATGTAATTAAAACACAAATTTTGCAATCAATTTTTTCTTATATTACTCTTTTATTTTATATTAAAGTCGAAATATCTTAATTATATCGAAATATCGAAATTAATTAAAATTAACTAAATTAATTGACTTATTGTTAAACTAATAATTGAATATTGCATTGTCTTCTATTTTGAGCATGTATGCAAAATTTGAAAAAAATCTATCATCAGGAAGTGACTCAAAAATTGATTGCAAGATTTGAAACAGACAGACAGAGAAACAAACAGATAGACAGACAGAGAAACAAACAGAGACGACGAGTTAATAAAAGCATTGGTAAAAAAACTTTGTTTTTGCTTCACTTGTTTTAAATAAGTTCAGACGACTTGACTACAATTTCTTACAGTTCTCGCAATAAATGATTTCAGCAATAGATGCACACTGCAGTGTACATTATTGAGCTAAAAACAAGTATTTTACCTACCGTGTTTCCTTGAATATAAGACCTAGAAATATAATATATGTACCTTGTGTATGTATGTGTGTGTGTAAATTAAATTGCATTCGGGAGTTTTTAGTAGCCTAATTGTTAAAGCACTGTGCACACGAACAGTGGCGGATTAACCATGGCGCACTTGCACCATGGCCTTCGAGCTTTTGGGGGCCTCACAATTTTACAATAAAAAATTATTATACAAGCGTAATATTCCAAAAACTACGTTGTGGACGATTACTGCTAAATTTGTGAGTTCAAGTGTGTCACAACTATGTCTATTGGTGATCGTTGCAATTAGTATTTGCAACTATTGTCGTTGCCGGTGGTTTCGAGGTGGCAAATCTGGAAACAGGCTTTCTGACAGCATTTTGGAGCTGTGTTCTGATGAGAACAAGCATGACCAGTAAGCTTCTCCAGTCCGAAAAAGCAGATCTGGGATCTTCAGTGAGTTTTCTCCAGTCTGTTGGAATGCTACGGTAAAAAACAAGTTTGATGAGTTTGTTGAACTAGAAAAGAAACTATCTGAAACTGTACAATTCACTGAGAAGCGAAAAAAGTAAAGGAAAAAACTAGTTTTTCAACACAAACTTTTATTTCAAACTAGCGGGGTTACCCGGCATTGCTCGGGGTTTTTAGCAAGGGCGTAACCAGCAGAAGATGATGGGGGGGGGGGGGGAGGGCTCAAGTGTGAAAAAGAAAAAAAAGCCCGCCGAAGGAGAAGTTTTTTTGACTATTTTTGTCTGCAGTTTTGTTTTGTATCTTTAATAATTTATTAATGAAAAAAAAGAAAAACTGGAAACTGAAGATAGTCAAACTCAGTCTCAAACCAGTTTAAGCAATTGTAAAAAAATAAGTTTATGAATAAATGTAGCACCCCACCCTACCCCCCACCCAAAGAAAAACTCCATATATTGAAAAAATTGCAGGGCCTCCGATTAGGCCTGAGGGGCTTGCTAAAATGTTAAAAAGGGAAGAAAGCCTGCCGCAAGCAAAAGACTTTTTTGACTATCTTGCTTCATTTTTTTGGTATCTTTAAGAATTTATTAATGATAAAAAATAAAAACGACAAACTGATGATAGTCAAAGTCAATCTCAAACCAGTAAAAGCAACTGTAAGCAAGAAAAGATAAAAAATAATTTAAAAATGCTTTTATTTGCCTTTCTCTTTATCTGAGTCAACGAACTAAAATTTTTGAATCTAAAACAACCGTTACCATATATATATATATATATATATATATATATATATATATATATATATATATATATATATATGACCGTTACGCTCAACCTTGTTAATTATGTTGGACCTCTGGTGACTTATAAATAAATATCCGTATTGTTTAATTATTTTGGACCTCTGGCGACTTATACATAAACCACTTATTACAGTTGCTAGATGGCAGGAATTAATTTGATTTGATTAATTTTAATTGATTTAACGCCTCATTCATGTCGGAAACATTCAATTCATGTATTGTCATCCAGAATAAAGTTTTAGAGCTCTAGGTGGTCGAAAAATGGGTAAATTTTTGTTTCTAAGATTTGATCACCACAGACAAACAAACAGAGAGACGCGTGAAATTAAATAAAAGCATTTAAAAATAAAAGCATTAAAAAATAAGTTTATGAATAAATGTAGCACCCCCACCCCCTACCCAAAAAAACTCATCGAATTTGGAAAAATTGCAGGACCCTCCGATTTGGCTTGCGCCCCTGGTTTTCAAAAGTTTTTTTATCGTTTTTCTGTCTTGCTCCCGTTTCCTTCCCCGCTTGCTCTCCCGCTTTTCCGTCCCCGGTGGCTTTCCCGTCCCCGGTCGCTTACCCGTTACCAGTCGCTTTCCCGTTCCCGCTCGTGCTCATTTTCTCTTTTCCATTCTTTCCCAACTTCTTTTAGCCCATAAAACGTAAAATAGATTTGATAAAAGTTGCTCGAAGCCTTCAAACGTTGTTACGTAAGCTAAATTTGAATTTGTTACGCAAATACCTTTGATGATCGTACATAGGCACTTTTGGCCTTGAAAGGTTTTTTGGCCCCCTGAGCCGGGGGATTGGAGTAGGCAGTCCACACTTTTTTACTTTCTTCCCCTGTATAAAGAGCTACCTCCTTGCCAAATTTCATCAAGATCGTTCCAGCGGTTCAGATTTACATAAAGGACAGACAGATCCACCAACATGGGAAACAAACGGGAGCGTAAGAAAAACCTCTAAAAAAACCCGGGCAACGCCGGGTACCCCGCTAGTAAATACATATACTGGGGATGTCAAGGGTACCTAACCCGAACCCGAAGTTTGTTACTACCCGATCTTTTTTGACACCCGAACCCAAACTATTAAACATTTCAAGCCCGAACACAAACTATTACAAAATCAAACCCAACCCCGAAATTTTCGAAAATTAAAACACGAACACTCTTGAACCATTTATAAAATATACACATAGCGCCAAAATCACTCTCAGACGTATTTCTAAATATATGTAAATGGTACTACTCAAACTCGATACAAAAGTTTTCAATTTTCAAGCTCGAGCCAAAAATTGTGAGTCAAAAACCCGAAGCTGATCTTTGAAAACTCGAACCCGGAAAAGCCGTACCTCGTGACACCCCTGCTGATTTGTCACGTTAATCACATTTGCTGGAGTGCGCAACTTAATGCGGACAGAAAATTCCAGGGCCCATTTTTTCAAAAATCCTGGTTACGGCCCAACACAACAGTTGCTACAAACTATTTTTATTTAACAGAAGCAGATTTAAATGATGACAAAAGTTAATAGAAGTTTCATATAACTTTTATTTTACAAAAATGACTCAATTTTATCAAGGAGTTGTCCTAAAATTAGAAAGGCCCAGTTTCAATGGAATTCAGATCAATCTCTACTACATCATCTTTCTCAACAAGATGCAATCTAATGACTGATCGTTTTGTAGTTTCACTATCCTGCCCAAGATTCTCTTGAACTTTAGAATTATGTTTTTGCTTTGTCAATTCAACATTGTTGTCATCTGATTTTGAATGTACAAGAAGACGAATAGTGCTCCCATCAGATATTAGATTTCTTTCATGTGCCAGAGCCAACTGACTTATCACTTGTCGTTCTACCTAGATTAGTGAAAACAAGAATTTCATTTTCAAACAAATCACTAGTTTTATATCAATAAACAAATTAAACGATTGCTTAAAATGATAGAATAAACACAGATGCAACATAATAAATACAGTAGGACCTCGTTTATGCGACTTTTCTCTTGCCATTTAAAATTGGTTGCATAAGCTAAACAAAATAACAAGAAAAAGAGATGAGACATTTTTATCAGTGTGCAATTTTTAGGACAAAAGAGTCGTTTATATGAGGTCGTGTTGTAAAAACTACAGCATCAACAACTCAACACTCTGAAACTTGGTTTAATGCAGGCTTGAAAATATAAGTAAATTAAATTAATTTTATTTTACTAATGGCAAAAATAATAATATAGAGCCAGTTGAGCATGGCAGAATATAAAGGCCAACTGGTAGAAAGAGACAACAATCCTACCAAACATTCTGGCTCAGGCTTAGTGGTCCAGGTTATTACCTACACTACTGCAAATACATTTTTCTTAAATTCTAGCATCACGTCCGTTCTTACCTATAATTTTCACAGCAATGGCAGCATATAAAAAAAGTTTCATATGGCAACAACATTCAATAATTTTCCACATCACATTCAAACAGCTGCAAGGAAATAGAAAAGCAAATCTTAAAAAAATGCTGTTCCACAGGCAGGTAAGATGGTTTAATTTACATCTGGTAACTTCGAATAACCATTGAATGTAATTTAGCATTAAATAATATCTTACATTACTTGCAACATGTGCAATACTTTAGCAATTTATAGGTTGGCTCACTGTCTGCAAATATATAAACCATCAGTTCAATAACTTTTAATTTTTGAGAAAAATTAAATTTTTCCATAAGAATTTGAAAAACATAACTAATTGTTATTGGTCAATATATGAGCTGCAAAAGTTTCTTAAATATTTCTCTCGCCCTTTCCGGTAACTATTACGGATTTTTTTAAATTATAAACTTCGTACAGTACAAATAAAGATAGGGACAGCCCATTCTAGCCTGTCTAGAAATGTGGAAGTATTCTGCACATTTGATTTCCTCCAACAGTAATCCAAAATGTTATGCAACTATGTGCTCCTCTCTTTCCTGTCTAACAACTCCAGCTGTCATTGTCAGTTTGGTCATTGCTGAGTTTGCTTTTGTGACTATTTTGTTTGAAACACAGCAGTCATGCTCACCTAGTTTAATTTGCATATCTTTTTAACTTTAATATACTTGTCGCCTGAGACAATCAGCAAGCTCTATTTAAATGTATTGGCAAACCCGAATGAAGAATTATTGTGAACGTATTTATTTGAATTTGCTGCATGATTGTTATTGATGAGTAATGCACTCAAATGGCTTTAAGGCCTACTGTTATTATGACTTTTCGTTTGAATTTTAGTCATGCACGATCATCATTTGAGGATTGTGCGATCATGTGCTGATTGACTAGAGTCGGTTATAAATAGGGCAGCTTATGAGCCTTATGGAACGGATGAGCTTTGTGAGTTTTGTGATCTGTAGGATTATTCGTCTACAAACTTTATATTTGTTTATTTTTATTATTCCTCTACGAACTTTATATTTGTTTATTTTTAAAGCTGTCTATTATTCAACAGTTAGGTACGATCCTTTTGTGGGTTGTGTCACATTAGCAGTAAAAATACCTGATAATTAATTAAATGTAATTTAATTCTTCTCTTGCTAGAATCGAGATGATAAAACAATATGTAATGAATGTATTCACTTGTAATAATTTTAGAGAGCTGAAGCAGTAATGTTAAAAGAGAAGAAGTAAAGTGAGAACTATATATAAGAAGTTGATTCAGACCTCATGTTTAATTGATCTGGCTCCATAATGAACATCATAACCATCAGCTAAAACATCTATAACTTTTCTATCCCATGATAGCTCTATGTTGTGCTTCTTTTTGGCCTGAAACATAAAAAAAACTTCACTCAATATTAAATGGACATAAAAAAATACAAAACATATAAATCCTTTAAAAACACTTTTTACTTATTTATTTTTAAAGATTTTCCTTTTTTTAATCCCTTATATTAACTTCACTGCCAGTCTTGCTTGCTTGAATGTTTGCAAACTTTGAAAGTGAAAATTAATTAAACTTTCCGTCATCCAATTGAGTTGAAATTTGAAATATTGGATCACTCCTCATGACAATGCATTCTATTAATGTTTTAAAACAAAAAGCAAATCAAATACAATTAAATAAATGTTTACATATATAAACTCCAAAAAATTTCTTTAAAAAAACCTTTTTGCGACAAATTAAAAGCCGGCAAATGCAGAAATATAAGGGATTTGTGAAAAAACCTGGTTTTTACGGCTTATTTGTAATATTCAAAATAAATTTGTAGAAAAACAAGTTTGATTTCAAGCAGCTAGAGTGCTAGAGTTTCTTTATTACAAACTTTTATTCAATTTGTGATACGATTTGTGAGAGACGGCTGGCCTCACAGAATCATGCAACCGGAATTAAAAAAAAATCGTGTCAAAATCTTAAATTCTTCAACCGCAGGCGCTCCGAACGTCGTGGTCCGGTTTCAACTGAAGTATTCGCTTGCGTTGCTGATCTTGTCAGATCCGTCGGTAGAATTTCTCCTGGTACGGCTGTCGCACTGGATGGAGAACTCATTGGCAAACTGGTCGCTTGATTTCCTGTTGACACGGTTGCCGGACTTTTCGTCATGATTGGACTCTTCGTTGACGTGGTCGCTGGACTCCTCGTTGACGTGGTCGCTGGACTCTTCGTTGATGTGGTCGCTGGACTCTTCGTTGACGTTGTCGCTGGACTCCTCGTTGACGTGGTGTCAAATGCGTTGTCTCCAAGACTCGATGATGTGGAGTAACGTGTAACATAACGTGGGCGGAGTTGTTCCACATGGCGTTTCCAAATCGACCCATTTGAGCACAATCGTACTTGGATGTTTCGTGCTCCCAATATTTTGTTGACGATTGCAGGAATCCATCTTGGTTGTTTACCCTGTCTGGGACCACAGTGTAGAGCGTAACAAAAATCTCCAATTTTGTACTTGTGTTGTATTTGGAAAGATTCTTTGTTTGTTCTTTGATTTCATTTATCCTGCATCTCTCGAACAAGGCAAGGAGGACATGGCAAAAGAGAATCTAATTTGCTTCTGATTTGTCGTCCATTCAAGAGTTCACTTGGGGAAAATCCAGATTCCAAGGGCGTTCTCCGATATTGCAAAAGAAAATCTTGCAAAGCTCTTCGGAGAGGATGTGCAGACTTCGTGAGTGATTTTTTAAAAGTTTGTATCAATCGCTCAGCTGCCCCGTTGGTTGCAGGATGATAAGGAGCTCCAGAAAGATGAATGATGCCTCTTTCTTTGCACCAATTCTGAAATTCTTCAGAAGTAAAGGTTGGAGCATTATCAGTCACCAAAGTGTGTGGGAAACCAAAATGTGCAAAATCTTCATCCAAAAACTGAGTTGTTGTTTTTGCTGTTATGGAACTTGTCGGATGTATACACGGGTATTTCGAATAGGCATCTACTATAACCAGCCAATTGGTTCCAAAAAAATTTATGGCGTGATCTAGATGCACTCTGTCCCAAGGCTTTTCAGGAATCATCCACGGGTGATTCATCATCTTTGGTGGCTTGTTTTGCTGTTCAGCACAAGAACTACATGAACGACTTAAATTTTCAATATCGTTGTCAATTCGAGGCCAATAAACTATAGTTCTTGCTAAACGCTTCATTCTTTGCATTCCGAAATGTCCTGTATGTAATAATTCTAAAATCTTGCCGCGTAATTTCTTTGGTATCACGATTCTTGCTCCAAAGAGTAGACAACCACTTTCTGTTGAAAGAGAATCAGAAAGTTTCTCATACAGTTTTAATTCCGGTTGCATGATTCTGTGAGGCCAGCCGTCTCTCACAAATCGTATCACTGTAGAGATAACAGGATCTTTACTTGACTCTTTTGATAACAGTCTGGAATCGGACATTTGTTGGCTGATTGTGTTAATAACGCAAACTGTTGAAACATCTGCATCTTCTTCTGTCGAGTCAAATTCTTCGTCTTCGCACGCTGGTAGGCGACTGAGAGCGTCTGCATTTCCGTGTTCTCCGGTTTTTCGATATTCAATTGAGTAGTTGTACTGGCTCAATGTCAGGGCCCATCTTGCTAGACGATTTGCTGCCAGGACCGGAGTTCTTTTTGACGGACCAAACAATGCGAGGAGTGGTTTATGATCTGTCACCAGGATGAATCTACGCCCGTACAAGAATTGATGAAATTTCTGCAGACCAAAAATGATAGAAAGTGCTTCTTTTTGAATCTGGCTGTAGCGTCGTTGTGTGTCTGTCAATGTTTTAGACACGTTGTAAAGAGGACGTTCAGAACCATCGTCATATCTGTGGAACAGCACTGCTCCAATTCCTACTTCCGACGCATCGCATGACATTCCTAAAGGAACCGTAGGATCGAAATGAGCTAGACTAACTTCATTCGTAAGAATATCTTTAAGATGTTGGAACACTGCATTTTCCTTGACGCCCCATTGCCATGGTGTGTTTTTCTTTGTGAGACGAGTTAACGGTTCGGTTAAAGTCGAAAGGTTCTTGATGAACTTTCCGTAGAACTGTACCGATCCCAGAAACGATCGCAGAGAAGAAACGTTTGTTGGCGGTGGCATCTTCGTCACTGCATCTACATGTTTTCCTTTTTCTATGCCGTTTCTGGTGAGTCGATGTCCCAAGTATTCCACTGACGGTTGAGCAAAAACGCATTTCCTTTGATTGCACTTTAAACCTCTTTCTTGTAAACGTTGAAGAAGATTCCGTAGGTTTCTCAGATGCTCGTCAGCTGTGGTTCCACTCACTAGAATGTCATCTAAGTACACCGCTACTCCTGGTAGATCACACGTTAATTTGTCCATTATTTCTTGAAAATAACCTGGAGCTGAAGTGATGCCAAAAGGTAGACGTGTTTGTAGAAGTACACCTTTGTGCGTGCTCAACGCTAGTCTTCTTTGACTTTCTGGTGCCAGTTTAATCTGGAGGTATGCATCTGCGAGATCGATCTTACTGAAGCAAAAGCTTCCTCCTAATTTTCTCATCAGATCTTCTGGAAGTGGCATTGGGTAACGATGTGTTTCAAGTTGAGAGTTGATCGTTACCGAGTACTCTCCACAGATTCTTAGTCCTGCCTTTTTCTGATTCGGTTGAATCCGTTTTCTGACTGGAACTACCGGGGTTCCATAATGATTGAACTGAGCTGGAATCCATATACCTTTTCTAATTCCTGCATCATAGACACTGTTCAATTCTTCCAGGATAGCAAACGGTACTGTCCGGGGCTTGCAGAAAATCGGTTCCGAATCTGGTTTGAACTTTATTTCTAGTTCGACATCTTTAAGACATCCCAGTTGTGGATCGAACAATTCGCTGTATTCAGAGCACAAAAGTTGACATTCATTTTGAAGGTGGTTTTCTGTTGTTTCCGTTATAAGTTGAACGGAACTGAAGTTCTTTGACAGCAATGCGGTGACGTCAATCTTCATATCACGTATCGCCTCAAATCCCAGTAGGTTGAGATCATGTGTTTTTGTGACATTGAACCACACTCTTCTTTGGATGTCTGAGTTTTTCAATTTTACTTCTGTTTCAAATGTGCCCATTGTTGGGATGTCATCTCCCGTTGCTGAACAATATCTTTTATCATTCAGCTGCAACTTCGGTTTCCCCAGTTTGATCCATGCAGCTCGTGAACAAAAGTTGTCTCTGGAACCACTATCAATGAGAAAACTGAAGGGTTGACTGTTGAGAGTCAACTGTTGCAACAAAGGATTTCGTCCTTTCATGGTGAACACGTGTTCTTTCACGAATTCATCTTTTGCAAATACACACTGAACTTGTCTTTTTTTTTTTAGACAAACAGCTTGCAGATGTCCTTTCTTTTGACAGAAATTGCATATGTAGTTTGCAAAACGACATTCTTTAAAAGTGTGGTTGTTCTTACCGCAACGTCGACACTTTTCTTTAGGAACATTTGACGTTTTATCAGTTGCGTGCTGCTGATGATATTCCGTATGTTTCTTCTGCTTTCTTCGATCAACTTTGAATATCTGAGACGTTCTCTCCGGTGATGGGGCTTTTTCGCAAACGGTTTCTTTTGCAACTTGAGCTGCATCTTCGGTTTCGCATGCTATCTCTATTGCTCTTGCAAAAGATAACTCATCGTCATTTATGCGGAACAGAGCTCGGAGGACTGCTTCATTGTTGACGGAACAGATAAATCTGGTCCTCATTGCTTCGTCTTGTGGATTCTCGATAGAAGCAAAATCACAAGTTGTCGCTGCTTGACGAATTCTTGCCGCCAACTGGTTGATGGTTTCACCTGGTTCTCGTTTCATTGCGGTCCAGAATTTGTACCTTTCGCGGACGACAAACTTTGATGGGTTGAATTGATTTCCCATAAACATTTCGATTTCTTCTATCGTTAAGTCATTCGCCTTCTTTGGCGGTGTTTGCTGACTTGCTAACGTATCAAGAAACTTGTATGTTGACGAAGTTTGATTAGTCAAGAAAACTTGAGGTATTTTTCGAACAGGAACCGAATGAGCACCAGTGAAAGTTTCAAACCTTGCCCAGTAATCTTTCCATAATTCTTTCAAAGGGTCGAAAGCTTCGAAACTGGGAATATTTGTTGCCGATGGTTGTAAACTCAAAATCAACCTCTCCATTTGTTTTATGTGTTCTGCTCGTTCTTTTTCGCGAAGTCTTTCTTGTTCTGAGCGATATCTCTCTTGCTCAGCGAACAATTTAATTAATTTATCAACTTCAGACATGTCGACTGCGCCAATTGTTGTGTCTTTCAGAAAACTTTATTCTTTCTAAACACAATATAAATAACAAGAAACATGTAATATTAATACCGCGCAACTCGCAAAACACTAAACATAACTTTCTCGCAACAGCTCGGTAGCTAGCTAGGAAGGCGCACCTGACTACACCTGGAGTGTCTCGTCACAACACTTACAATCTCTGTTTGTGGGTGTGTTTCTCTGTATGCAAATCTTGCAAGTAAAATTGAACCAGCTTTTTGATTAGCTAGGAAGCTGAAACTTTCACCATAGCTTTATATTGGATGACAATACATGATTCAGTAATAAAAAAAAACAATTTGAATATTTTTCGTATTTTTAAATCGAGTGTATTTAAAATTAAAGTTTGTGTTAAAAAACTAGTTTTTTTCATTACCTGTTTAATTTTAGAGTTATGTGAAGCAGATATTCAAGAAAGGACTGGTACAATAGTAGGCAGTTACAAGTTACAATACTTATCAGCCACAATGGTAATGAACTTTTCTTGAAGAGTCTAAACTCAATTTAGCACTCTACAAATTTCAAGTTAAATAAAAAATAAATACAAGGGTCTTTAGTTACTATGGCAGTTGGTTACAATTGTGGTTGGTTACAATGATGGTTGGGTTGGCAAGACTCAAATTCAAAATGTAATTCGAAATAAGGACAACATTTTGTTATGATAGGATTGTTAGTTAACTTTTAAAAAAATAATGATTGTTATTTTTGAAGAAAAATGTGACTCTTCCTCTTATGCGACCGATTTTATGTGGCGAAGTTGCATAAGAGAGGTTCTACTGTATTATGACTTTTATTAAACAGTGGACACCATTGCTTTCTTACAGAAATTTTTTGTATAGAATATTTACTGCAATAAGATACTAGGACACAAATTCTCAGTGTCTACAGTGCCAAATGCCAAGTTGCTAAATATTTTTTCGAACACTTCAGAAAATTCAAAAAAGATTTTCAAATACTATGAAACACATAACCACATCTCTTCTTTGGCTGTACTTAATGCATCCTTAATAATTGACATGAATAAAAAAACCAAACAAATACTCAATTTCTTCTAATAAATGAAAATAGAAGAAATTTTATTCCAACCCTTTCTGCCCACATGTTCATCTCTTTGGTAACCAATTTGCTGAGTTCAGATCTGGAGAAAGGAAGAAAATAGACAATTTCATTGATTCGACCCAGAAACTCATCTCTTCTGAAGTGACGCTGAAAAGATATAAATAATACTTCTCATATTTAGAACCACACTGCAGAAAGAATTTTGTTCATATAAAAAATGCCAAAAAATGATTTTTAATACTAGATTTCAATAAATGTATCAAGTTTTGCAAACGCCGGGTTTCCGTTTGAGCTTTTCAAAGCTCGGGATTCGGGTTTTAATTTTTCAAAACACCGGGTTCGGGAAACTTTTCTTCTTTGGAAATTAGATTATAGAAATCTGTTCTAAACGTTTAGAAATTCGATTAAAGCTACAAAAGTTGAGTCGATTGAAATATTGAGATGAGGACTACAAGCAGGACTTTATTAATATTAAATTTTGCTTAAAATAATAAACCATTATACAACATTAAAATAGATTTATAAATTATTAGGTATGGAAAAGGTTGGGTCACCTTATTGAAAGAGTGTACGAGTTAGGTTGGGTTAACTAATTGTGGTGGGTCAGTGTCAGTACTGGACCCCCTCTCCTTTTTATTCTATTTTATTTATAGTATTATTTAGTATCTTCCATGGGCCACGTCGAACTTATTTTGTAATCCTTTGTGTTAACGAGCCAATCGGAGCGCGTAATTTTTCCCGCAATTAATAGGGGTGTATATTTTTTAATATATTGAGAAATCTACCGAGTAATTAATTAAATAAATCTCGTGGATTATAGTTTATATATATGTGTATAAGTAGTGAAAATCTGGTGTCTTCGAGATCGAGATTTAAGGAGCTATTAATATGTTTTGTATTTGTTTATATTGGTTTATCGATTTGTTAATATTTCGTGGTTTTAAAGCCTTATATAAGGAAGACCCTCTTCCTCGTCTTCCTCGCTCTTCTTCGCTAGAAACTCTTGCTGTTCGTGTTTGTGTGTAAGGCTACGTTTGCCTGTATATTTTTAGGAGGGAAAGTCCTACGTGACTGTTTCCACGCGATTGTTTCTCTAATCGATTAGTTTAAACACGTTCCTGCTTTATTTTTATCAGTTAATAAATTTCATTCTCAAAATCTTCAAAGTTAGTGTAAATTGGCGGCACGCTACTGACATTATTGGTGTCCAAGCGGTGGGATAGATTTTGAGAAAGAAGATCTTGATTTAGAAGATTTTGTTTGAAGAAGAAGAAGCCGACGAGTCATTCGACCGGTTCCGGAGAAAAGTTCGACCAGTTCAGGGGAAGAAGTCGACGAGTCATTCGACCAGTTCAGAAGGAGAAGAGATCGACCAGTTCAGGAGAAGCATCGACCTTATCTGACGGAAGAAGAATCGAGATAAGTTTATCTGATTCATTTCGCGGTTGCCCTTAGGTAGTGTGTAATTTCGAGTGTGGGTTTGTGTTGAAGTACGGTGTGCAGTTGTGTAATTTCGGGCATAGATTTCGTGTGGCAGTAGATTGTTGTCATGTCTGAGACAGGAACAAATACCCCTGTACCCGAATCGCCTGAGCAACGAGCAGAAGAGATTGCTCAAGCAATGTTAAGAGTAAACCCTAGAGATAGACGGGAAACCATGTTTAGTGGAGTAGAATCCCAGAGTCCTAGAGTGTTACATGATAACCCCGATGAAGAGGGAGCGGGCGGTTATTTTATGGCAGAACAGGGTAGAGTGCTAATAGATAATATAGAAGTAGTGAAATTACAACTCCTAGATAAAGAGAAAGAGAGGGAATCGGCTGAACGAATGCAGAGAATAGGATTAGAAGCAGAAGAGCGAAGAGAGCGAATAAGATTAGAAACAGCAGAGCGATCGAGAAGAGAAGAGAGGGAAGCAGAGGAACGGAGAGAACAATTAAAATTTGAGAGAGAAGAAGTTAGAAATGAAAGAGAATTAACTAGATTTAGTATAGAGAATGCACATCAACCTGATCTAACAAATAAAACGATAAAACTAGTTAAAATAATAGGAGATCTAATAGGACCTTTTCCATCTGATCCATTGTCCATCCCTAGTTTTTTTGAATTTTTAGAGAAACAATTTATTTCGTATGAAGTGGAAGATAAGTTAAAATCTAAAATTTTATTAGCTAAATTAAGCGAGAGGGGCAGAAGTCTCATTAATCATTTACCATCATCTCAACTCGAAGACTATTATGAACTTAAGAGAATTTTATTATTAGGTTATAGAATAAGTCCTTTAATATTAAGACAACGCTTTCTGTCGATGATGAAGACTCATAACCAAACTTATATAGAATTTGCATCACATTTACACACTGCTCTGACATATTATATACAAAGCAGAGAAGTAAATTCATTTGATACTTTAATTGATTTACTCTGTGCTGATAGATTAAAAGAGGTAATGCCACGAGGTTGTCTTGATCACCTGTCCACTCTAGAAAAAGATATTTGGTTAGGCAGCAAACAACTTGCAGAGGCGGCAGATAATTATATGGCAGTACGTGATAATGATTGTCATATCATTCAGTATGCTCGTCCAAGACTTAACGATGTAAGGAGTCATGCACCTCCGAGTAGACCAATTAATAATCCTACCATTAATTTTAAACCACGATTTAACCATCCTCTTCCATCTCAACAGCGTTTTAATAGTCAACCAGTGACGGTTAGGAATTATAATAAAGATAATAATAAAGGATCACTTGTTTGTTATAATTGCCAGAAAGTAGGTCACATTGCTAGAGATTGTCCCAACCAGAAAAATATTAAAATTAATTGTTGTCATGTATTAAATCAAGGGGATTCTCTTATAAATAAAAATAATAACCTAGGATTGAATGAATCTCCTATCATCGAAACTGACCGATTCTATAAACGACCTTTTAGAGAGGTTATGATTAATCAATCAACAACCCAGTTAGCTTTGATTGATAGTGGAGCTGAAACTAATTGTATTAGGAAAGACTTAGTAGACGCTTTAGGAGTTCGTCCGACTACAAAGGTTGAATTAGTCGATGTGCATGGTTCACATAAAACAGTTGAAGGTGTTGAGCTTTTGTTGCAACCCGTGCAGAAATCCCATAATACCATGAACATTGCTCCAAAATTTAAGGTTTTCTTTTCCGTGGTACCCAATTTGAGTGAAGCTATCATTATTCACCCTGGTGTTAATGAGAGACTTGAAGCCGAAACTTTGTATGAGGTTGTGGTTCCTCAAGAGAATGCTGAATTAATAAATGCTTTGCCTTCAAAATTGTCAGAAGATGAAATTTTAGTATCATGGTTATCTGATTTTGCCAACGACGATGAGGTGGATGTTACAACGGTTCCAACGGTACAGATTAACGAGGTAGCGGTTGAGGTTGTAGTTAATCCTGACGAGGAAATCTCAGATATTCCTAGTAATAACGAAGAGACTATTGTAGGAATTCCAGTTATAAATGATAATAGAGTAGATTCTCCTACCACTTCCTTTGGTAGAGAACAAAGAAATTGCACTTCTTTAAAACCATTTTGGGAATTTGCATATCGAAAGAAAAAGGGATTCTTTATAGAAGGAAACATGTTGTTTCATAGGGAATCTTTATGGGGACTTAAGTTAAAACAATTATGTTTACCAATCAATCGCATTCCCATTATCTTACAATTAGGTCATGAAGCTCCGTGTGCAGGTCATATGGCAACTAAGTCATCCTTACAGCGCATACGCATGAATTTTTGGTTCCCAGAGATGGAGACCAAAGTTAGAGAATTTTGCGAGTCCTGCAAAATATGTCAATTAAGGGCGCCTATAAAGATGAAGGATCGTATCCCGATTCAACCAATACCTAGAGGAGATGAATTTCCTTTTAGTCATCTTGTAATGGATTGCATAGGTCCATTGTTTCCATTGAATCCCCCACCCAAGTTCAATTATGCACTAGTCGTAGTTGATCTTTTTTCAAGATGGCCGATGGCTTTTCCTTTACACTCATTGACAGCACGAAATGTCTGTGATTGCCTTCTAGAGATTTTTATGACTTTTTCGATTCCACGAGTTATTAGCTCTGACTGTGGGAGTAATTTCACGAGTTCTTTGACTAAAGAATTCTTAAAATATTTAGGGTGTAGTCCACGTTTCAATACTCCGGGACATCCAGAAGCAGCTGGTATTGTAGAGCGTTGTAATCAAAGTATTAAGACCATGATTTATAAGTTGTCACAGGATCATCCTAAACGTTGGTTTAAATTGTTGCCTTTTATTTTGTGGAGTCTTCGTGAGAAGCCGTCTTCCACAACGCATGTTAGTCCTTATACATTAATTTATGGAACTGCTCCAAGAGGACCATTATCTATTTTAAAAGATTCATGGGTAAATGAGGGAGAAGTATCTTTTAAGTTAGGAAAAAATCCGACTCAATATTTAAGTGATCTTTGTAAAGCTCTCCAAGAAGCACGCGAATATGCAGATCTTGCTGGTAGTAACGAACAAAATCGTTATGCTAAATATTATAACTTAAGAAGTACTGATCGTAAATTTCAATTAGGTGATCCCGTTATTATATTAGCACCTGATAAAAATAAACCTAAAATGTTGAACCGATGGCAAGGGCCTGGAACAATTGTTCGAGTAAAATCACCTTACTCTTTCATAGTTGAAATAGATGGTCATCATTATCATCTGCATGCTAACAAGATACGTAAATATCATGAACGAATCGAAAAAGCTTTGGTAAGTAGTTGTTCGATCATTTACGATGAAGACATAGACTTTGGAAAAGTTGAAGTCTTAGATAAGTCCAATATCGAAATTGCTTTACCTAGTACTAAAATAGATAAAAACATTGTAGATCATTTAAGTGAACTACAACAGAGTCAGTTAACAATTATTTTAGATAACTTTGCAAAAGTATTCTCAGAAAAAATATGTCTTTGTTCTGATGTGTGTCACGAAATTAAAATTATGCCTGATTTTATCCCAAAGAAATTGAAAGCATATAGGACCCCCGAACTTATTAAGAAAGCTGTTTCAAACCAGATTCAAGAAATGTTAGAACAAAATATTATTATGCCTTCACAAAGTCCCATGGTTAGTCCGATGGTATGTGTGTTGAAGGGTCCCAAGGGTCAAGATGGTGTTCGCTTGGCTGTAGATTATCGACCTGTAAATCGTTTCACGAAAAGTGATTGTTTTCCCATACCAGATATTTCTGATGTTTTGCAGAACGTAGGGAGAGCAAAATATATTAGTTGTTTTTATGCCAAAAGTGGGTATTGGCAAATCCCGATGAAACCAGAGTCAAGATGGTTGACAGCGTTTGCCTGTGAAGAAGGTGTGTTTGAATTTTTAAGGATGCCCTCCGGATTGAAGTCGGCAGGCAATACTTTTATGCGTGTTATTTCTGAATTGCTTAGACCAATTCGCTCATTTACTGAACCTTTTATTGATGACTTTGCTATTTACTCATCCACTTGGGAGGAACACCTAGAACATTTAACAAAATTCTTGAGCTTAATCCAAGAACATGGTTTGACGCTCAATTTAAAAAAATGTCGTTTTGCTCAAAGTCAAATAACATTCCTAGGTCATGTGATCGGCTCGGGTCATATAGCCCCTGATCCTGTCAAGATTGCTACAGTTAATGATATTAAACCCCCGACAAATAAGAGGGAGGTAAAACGTTTAATTGGTTTCTTCAGCTATTTTCGAAATTATATTCCACATTTAGCAGAAACGGCTTATGCCCTTACAGAATTAACAAAAAAAGATATGCCAATTAAAATTGATTGGAAAGAGAACCATCAAATAGCTTTAGATAGACTTAAGTTAGATTTATCTAATTACATTAACCTAAATACAATAGATTACTCTCAACCATTTGGTTTGTCAACAGATGCTAGTTTGATAGCAGTAGGTTGTTGACTATTCCAATGGGATATGGAAAAGCATGAAGTTCCTATAGCTTTTGCTAGCAAGAAGCTCACTTCCACGCAGAGTAGATGGTCCACAATTGAACGTGAAGCTTTTGCGGTTGTATGGGCACTAAATAAATTTAGACAGTGGATTCTGTTTTCGAGAGTGATTGTTTTTTCAAATCACAATCCACTTACATATTTAACTGAAGCTGCTCCTAAGAGTGCAAAACTCAATAGATGGGCGCTAGCTTTGCAAGAGTATGACTTGGTATTTCAATATAGGAGAGGACGCGATAACTCCGTCGCAGATTTTGTCCCGAATTTAAATTCCGTATGTAGTTTCATCCTTATTTCTTTAAGTTTAGGTGGTGTAAGTTAAGTCTTTTGTGTTGTGAATTCATCCGATTTGCCTGTTATTTTTAGTTTGAAGTGTTCTTTGATTGGAGTGTGTGAGGTTTTCCTTTTGGTGATTGGTATAACTGTAATGGGCAATCGCGGATGATTCGGATAAATTTGTTTTAGTCAATTCATCCAGGTAATCCCAAAAGAAGAAGATGTTTTCCTCGCCAGTTCTCAGTTGTGGGAAGGATACTGAACTTGCTGTGACTGTGTGGTGCCTTTCAAGGACAAGCTTAAGGAAGGAAGAAGATTAGGAGATGTCAAACATTTACATAATATTTTTGATATTAATGTTCTGTGAAAACACTTTGCTTATGAACGCAGCTTTTTATTGTGTAGCCCCGTTGGCTAGTTCGTGATATATACTCTTATAACGATAACCAGATACTGGTGATCGTCTTTTCGGGTGGGAGGTGTGTCAGTACTGGACCCCCTCTCCTTTTTATTCTATTTTATTTATAGTATTATTTAGTATCTTCCATGGGCCACGTCGAACTTATTTTGTAATCCTTTGTGTTAACGAGCCAATCGGAGCGCGTAATTTTTCCCGCAATTAATAGGGGTGTATATTTTTTAATATATTGAGAAATCTACCGAGTAATTAATTAAATAAATCTCGTGGATTATAGTTTATATATATGTGTATAAGTAGTGAAAATCTGGTGTCTTCGCGATCGAGATTTAAGGAGCTATTAATATGTTTTGTATTTGTTTATATCGGTTTATCGATTTGTTAATATTTCGTGGTTTGAAAGCCTTATATAAGGGAGACCCTCTTCCTCGTCTTCCTCGCTCTTCTTCGCTAGAAACTCTTGCTGTTCGTGTTTGTGTGTAAGGCTACGTTTGCTTGTATATTTTTAGGAGGGAAAGTCCTACGTGACTGTTTCCACGCGATTGTTTCTCTAATCGATTAGTTTAAACACGTTCCTGCTTTATTTTTATCAGTTAATAAATTTCATTCTCAAAATCTTCCAATTTAGTGTAAATTGGCGGCACGCTACTGACAGTCAGGTCTACAAAATTTGATCTATGGACAGCTCTGATTGACACTAAACCAACTTCGACTGGCTGTTTTCTTTTTCAGGCAAAGCCTGTTTGTCTGCAATTTCACAGCAGTCAGCACCGTAAATCGAATATAACCAGTCACGAAAAGCTTTGATGATGTGATCAGCTAAACAAAAATTAAGATGAATGCTTTGTAACTGGGTGATTGCGTCTTCCTGAACCACAAATAAGAAAAGAAAAATCCAAATTACACATAGAAATAAACTGTTTCACTACAAACATAACGATGGTACCACTTTAATATAAACAATCTCAATAAGAAATAAGAATAAACCACCTTCAAGATGGGTCGAATGACCAGGTCTTTGAACTGCTTTGAGATGTAAACATCTTCGTTGAGTGCTAAATCATCTGAAGATCATACCAATTATATATTATTATATATTCATCTGAAGATCATACCAATTATATATTTCAATATTATATTATATCCCTATACATATATTACGCTAATGCACTCGATAGAGGGCAGCTTTCTAGATAACCAACATGAAATACACCACATTTCTTCTGGATTATAAATGGTTGATTGAAATACTTTTCCAGTAAATTCTAAATAATAATATTTGTTAGTCTTTACATTATTCTGTCTGAACAAAATTATTCATTACTAAGATAAATGTATGTTATTTCTTGACAAGAATGAAAGAGAGAGAGAGAAAGATTTGCATTAAGATATGTTACATATGCCATGCCATTCATGCCACCCACACTAGTTTTTTGGACTACATTTGGTTTAAGCCTACTTTGTCTGCAAAAAAGGCAAAATATTAAAAATACAACCAAAACACACGAGCCAATCATATTAAACCAGCAAAACATTGGAATGTTTGTGCCAGCCGTGACCAATCACATTAGGCCAGTCAGTCGTGACACATGTGCATCTGATTGTACCGATTCTAAAAAGCTTACGTCAGCATAAACTTATGCTTCTATTATGTTATATTTTATGCTATAACTTTTTTAATTCAAAACTGAAATGTAAAAAAATAATTTATTGAATATCTATCTAACCAACAAAACAAAAAAAACAAGAAAGAGCAACATCGAGCGTTATTAATTATGCAACCAAATGTCGCCCTTTTAGTCAGTGGATTCTCATGGCAAGCCCTCTCTAGTCAGTGCAGTGCATAAGCAAGAAATAAAAAAAATTCTCTCCAACTCGGTGGATGAAGACAACCTTGACAGGTACCATGTGTTTCACTGAGGTAAGAGGGAAAGAGAAAGGAAATACAACAACGTAAAGAGTTTTTTGCATTAGATTTTTGCTGAGAAGTTATTCGGGAGACGATTTTTATATTTTTCTCAACTGTTATTATTTGTTACGTAGGTACGAAACAACTATTTGCCTCTAAGCCTCTCAGCTATTGTTTAACGTGAATAATAATAAATTTAAAATGGTGCCCCGACAAAATAGCCCTGGACAAAATCGCCCCGACAAAGCAGCTCAATGAAATGAGGGCCTACAAAATAGCCCTGACAAAACCGCCCAAAAAATAATTTAAAAGTATTTTTGTAAATCTCTTGTAGCCTAGCAAAAATAAGTTTAGCCTATATTATTCCAAAATAATATGAGCTAAAGATATTTTATATTTTTGCAATTTCTATAAAAAAAAATTTGTGCGAATATAATTATTTGTGCATAAATTTAAACATTAAAATTTAAAATTCATTATTGCAAAGAAAAGTTATTGCATAGAGTTCAAACTGACAATGTATAGATTCAATAAATTTCATATTAACTAATTATAAAATCGTGAGGCAATAACCTCAGCCTGGTTTAACGTTTGCATTATTGCAAAGATAGAGTTGAAACTGACGTGCACTGGGTAGATTCATTCAATTATAGAATAGTGAACATACTCTACTATTCGAAAAGAGCAGGACAGAGTAGATATCGAGATTGCACGTTTTCAGGCAGGGGATCGACAACTGGAAGCATCAAAAGCAAAGTACGTGCAACTTATATTAACCTCACCGCGCCTGCGAATCAATTTTATATATATCTATACAAACAATTGACTTATGGCGCATTACAAATTGTATTATTATTATTATTATTATTGTTATTAATCGACGTCTTCAAACTCTAGTTGCAACTTACGACGACAGCAAATGTTTGGATTACCTCCGTGGAATTGCACACAATCTGACAATCTAAAAACAAACTATTGGAGAATGAAACTAACATTTTTCTAATAACTATTTATTAGGTTTTGTACAGTTTTTATAAAGCATTATGGGTACTTAAATTTAACTTTATTTTAGGTCATAGTAAACTTTTGGAAAATGTTTATGTGAGAATAATAATAAAAATTTACTCAAGTAAGAAGAGTTGCTGGTGCACCCCACATATAAAAAAAAAGATGGGGCAATGAAACTAGCAGCCTCGAAAGCCACTAATTTCCTGTAATTTATCACAAGGAAATTTTAGACGCCGACGTGTAATGGTAAACGTAAGTTGACTGATTGGTGATAAAATGGAATGCAAATAATGTCAATGGGATGCACTTGCAGCCCTCTTGGCCAACTATGTTCCACAAACCAAAATTGTTATCAACTGCTATAAAGCAA
This sequence comes from Erpobdella octoculata, assembly GCA_963978895.1. Classification (NCBI taxonomy): domain Eukaryota; kingdom Metazoa; phylum Annelida; class Clitellata; order Hirudinida; family Erpobdellidae; genus Erpobdella; species Erpobdella octoculata. The sequence continues at coordinate 17,116,374 of OZ022240.1, read as the reverse complement.
TAATCTCAATTTATTACATACATATAAATCTATATGTTTATATATTTGATATATGTTACCCCACATATATCATATATATATATATATATATATCATATGAATATCTATGTCTATGGAGAAAAAAACTTCGTTGGCCATGTGGGGTGCCTGTGCACCCCAGAGTTAAAACGTAAGCAAATATTATTCCAGAAACATTTATTGTTTATTTTTATTTACCAAATCTTGTTACACCACATAAAAACATAGCATACCGCAATAAATGTTTCTGGAATCAATTTTTTCTTATGTTTTGACTCTGGGGTGCACATGCACCCCACATGGCCAACAAAGTTTTTTTTTCCACGGCCCTCTAAGGGTTAATTTGATTTATAATAACTAGCTAAAGTATGATCGTAACAAATTTAATGAGCTGTTTTGACGGGCTATGTTGTCTTGGGCTGTTTTGTGGTCAAGCTGTTTGTTCGGGGCTGTTTTGACGGGGCGATTTTGACGGGTCACCATTTAAATTATCGGTAATATTAGTTAATTAAATTATAAAACTAAAATAATTAAAATAAAAAAACAGGCAATCACTATTTAAAAAGATATTTGCAATCTATTTTGAAATTGTTAGCATTTATAAATATATAAAAGAAAAGCTAAGCATTTTAGTGAAATAGTCATAAATGCGGTGAAGTCCCTTTGATATAAAAGGAAGACTTCTAAATATTTTTTTTTATTAATTATTGTTTCACACAAAAAATGTTAAGTGTAGCATTTAACAACACTTTTTAAAAAACAGTGCTTAAACTATTTCAAATTTAAACAGTTGCTTTGGAGAGTTATACAAGACACTTTTAGAAAACGTTAGATTGCCTTAGTTGAAAAACATTTCCCTAAATAGAAAAAAGTTTAATCAAATGAAATGTAAGAACTTCAAAATATTTATGCAGGATCATGTCATGGTAACAGAACCAGGATCATGTCATTGTAACAGAACTTGTGTGCAAAATTCAAGTAAGCATGCCTTGAAGATACACACAATACACACGTAGTTAATTAAATAGAGACACACGTAGTGAGTTAAATAGAGACATAAGTGTTTTGTCTATCTAATGGAAGCATATGAGTATAAAATGAATAACCAAATTGTTATTAATAAATGCATATATTACCAAGTTTTCCTTCTAGTCTTTGTTTCTGTATTTCATGAGACTCCTTTCTGAGTTGGAGAGCATAATCTGCAATATCTTCACTCGCAAGATTTGATGTCATAATGAAGATTGCATCTTTACAGTCAACTGTTTTACCTTTTCCATCTGTCAGTCTACCCTGGAGTACAAGACATCTATATTTGGTACATAATCATATTTAATATAAGAATATATTTAATATTTGGTATATAATCATATCTAATATAAAATTACATTTAATATTTTATTCTGTTCAATAATAAAATAAATTTCATATTAAAAGTTACAAAAGCTTTATTTCTATGTAAAAGTCAACTTCAAGCTTTTATATTCAAATATATTTAATCAGAAACACACACACACATCTTCATTAACAGAAGCAAATGACATGTGATGATATAATTGAATGATATCTGATGATATAAATAGACAATATCTGATGTTATAAACAAAAATGACCTTCAAATAACATCCAATAAAAAAATAACCTCATCAAAAAGTTGCAAAAGAATCGTCAGAACATCCGGATGTGCTTTTTCAATTTCATCAAAGAGAACAACTGCATTTGGAAAAGCGGTTAATTGTTTGGTCAATTGTCCTCCCTCTTCGTGTCCTACATATCCCGGAGGCGAGCCGATGAATTTTGCAACCTTTTTGCATAAATCGAAAACGTAAACTACCCTTTGTAAGTGCATCTATATAATTGCCATTGTATATTCCTATATACTGTGGCCATCTATATAATTGCCATTGTATATTCCTATATACTGTTGCCATCTATATAATTGCCATTGTATATTCCTATATACAATGGCCATCTATATAATTGCCATTGTATATTCCTATATACTGTGGCCATCTATATAATTGCTATTGTATATTCATATATACTGTGGCCATCTATATAATTGCCATTGTATGTTTAATACAAAATACTGAGCATTTATATATATACAAAATACTGTGCATTCATACATACAAAATACTGTGCATTCATATGTACAAAATACTGTGCGTATATGAATACAAAAAATACTGTGTGTTCATATACACAAAACACTATTTGGTCTGAGTTTCTGCACTATACGATATGATATTAACACCTATTAAAAGGATCAATAAGAGCTAAAAGGAATTTGTCAAAATCTTCTGCAAGCAACTTGGCTTACAAGCCAAACTAAGACAGGATACAACATACAGCATTATTTTACATAAATGCAGCTGTACAGAAAAGAAAATCATCCTAAAAAATAAACATTTAATAAATTGTTTCCTACAATGAAACAAAAAACAATCTACTTTCCGCTTCATGTTTGAATAAATTGTAATTATTTCATAAATAATTTTTTTAAAACATTAAATGGCTTAAATAATTAGCAACAGTTTTAAGATAACAGATAAACCTCGTGCTTTTCTTGATATTCAGACATATCCAGCCTAATGAAGCTCTGTAATAGAAATATAATATTATTTGTTTTCTATTTAAAACAAACAAAAATTAATTAAAACCAATCTATATATATAAAAATAAGATTATGTGTGTGTGTGTGTGTAAATAACTTATGCGATGCTACACCATTCATCCGATCGTATTGAAATTTTTACACAAGCTTGAGAGTCAATGGAGGAAGGTTTTAGTGAAAAAAAAATCGGTCACAAAATGAGCGGAGCAGAGCGGGAGAGTGAGCGGGAACTATATATATATATATATATATATATATATATATATATACATATACATAAATGAGCGGAAACGGGAATGGAAAAGCAACGGAGAGCGAAAGAACGAGCGGGAAAGCGATCGGGAAAGCAAGCAAAAGTGAGAAAGCGACCGAGATCAAAAGAGCAAGCGGGAAAGAGACCGGGAGCGAGAAAGCGACCAGGAACGGCAGAGCAAGCGGGGAAGGAAACGGGAGCGAGAGAGACAAGCATTAGAAAAACCTCTAAAAACCCCGGGCAGCGCCGGGTACCACGCTAGACATTTACTAAATTTTCACCAGACAAAATTTGTAAGTTGAATCAAAAAATGCACAACTAACATTTTTTGCCTTCTTGTGTAGATAAAAAGCAACTTGTTTGGCCAACTCTGTTTTTCCTGAAAGTTAACTAGTTAACTCAAAATGATATTTATCATAATAATTTGCCTGCCATTTATGAATCAAATATTTTCTAGGATCTCTTCCCTATTTTTAATTAATTTGTAGCCGTGTGAACATGTTTTTCATGAATACCTATATAAAGAATATTAGATATTTTTCATTAAGGGTACATCAATTAATTATAATTAATAATTTATAATTTATAATTATAAATGGTTTAGCCCTTTTGTCATAATTAATACCGAACAATTAGTGTTGTTTTTTACTGGAAAACACAGTGAGAATGAATAGAGTCCACGAATCGTGATTTAAATAATTTATAAGATTTTTACAGAACAAACCAGCATATAACTGAATAATCCATAAAATAACCCACCAATGCCTGAAGATCCAAGAAAAAGTAGAACAAGTGGATGATCTTCATCATACCATCCGTTCTCTTTCCTTCTGATGGCTAAATTAAAAACATCAACAAAATATAACTTAAAAAAATTAATATAACAAGTAATTAAATAATATTAAATTGTTCCTCAACCTGCAGCCACAGTGGTGATGGCCCCTTCCTGTCCGATAATTTCTTGTCTTATTCTCTGCTCAAGTGGAAATCTTCTTCGTTCTTCTGCTTCTTTTTTCAACTGTGTCTGCTTGTACTGTCAGTTATAAAATATCTTAAATTTTATGCAATTTAATATTGAAATATTTAAAACTAAAAACACATTTATTAAAGTGAATTTAGAAAATATTTGTTGAATATGACAAATCAAACAAGACATAAATCACCTGTTGTTCATATTTTTGTAAGAGTTCACAAATGAAAGGCTCTTGAGTATAATCTGATGGTTTGTGGCCTGCATCGTTCTCTTTTGTTGGATCAGCACCTTCATTTCGATAAGAAATACATTTATACTAATGTTTTAATCTAATAATAATAATAATAATAATAATAATCCTACTAATAAAAACAAAGGCTAGGCAATACATTTGCTACATAAAATTTAAGGGTAGCATATAGTGATACAATCTAGGCACAATGAGTGTTTTGGTTTGGAACAGTGATTCTCAACCTGTGTGCTGCAAAGGATTTGTAGGTGTTCTGTGAGATCTTCTAAAAAAATTACTTGAAATTCCAAATGCTTTTAAACTTTTAAATAATTTCAGTTTTTTTATTGAGCAATTCAAATTGTCAGAAATTATAATTTATCTATATTCAACATTAGATTTCTATATACTTTGTATCAATTTTGTTTTGTTTGTGTTTGTTTGAAGTAAAGTAACAAAAAAGAATTGAAAGCTTATTTTTCACGTTTATTAGTTATAAACTTTCTTGTTTTTCATCCACAAGTTTTTTTTTCAAAATCTGTAGCTAAAAAACAAAATATCAATCAAACAAAAACAATTAAGCAAATATTTAAAGAAAAGTACATTGAGTTTAATTTCAATGCATTACGATCAGAAGACGCTCATGTTTTGATAACAAAAAATTAGAAACTGTCGAATTAAAATATATATAGAATTTTTGAAAAATGAAGTTTTAACGGTTCACTTATTAAATCCTTTGTATTAACTCCACCGTGTTTGCTTAGAAAACATACTTCCCCTCATCCGATCGAGCTAATATTTGGTGTATTGAATTGTTGTCGGTGCAATGGACTTTATCAAATTTTCAAATTTAAATTAAATATAAAAATTAAATTAATTAAAATTTTAAAAAAATCACATTTCATTAAAAAGAGTGAAAATTAATTTGTCAAACCAATGAATTATAATAGAAGCTTTTTTTCACAGTGATTCGAAATTTTCTTATATTTTTCATCCTCACAAAATTAACATATTAAGTATTTAGATGACTGTATTAAATAACAATAAATAACTAGAAAGAAATAAACTAAATTTACCATTTTGAAGAAGAAGTTCAATAATTTGAGCATCTCCGAGTAGAACAGCATAATGAAGACTTGTAAATCCTTTAAAACTGGCCCTATTATTCAACCTGTTACAGAACTCGTCCTCCCGACATATCAGCACTGTTTAATTAAAATTTAATTTTACCGAATTATTGTTAAATTCAACTCAGTAAAATAGCAATATAACAGAAATGCTAACTATCGATAGAGCACAAATTTTGAACATTTTAAAAACAAGATTTAATTATTCAACTGCTACTTAAAACAAATTAGCCAATAATAACAATGCTACAAAAACATTTGGAAAACCATGTTTCTCTTATGCACTAAAAAGAAAAAATAATTTATATGTTTAGATGGGAAATAAATGTGCAAGTATTATTTTTACTTTAATGCTTGAGATTCTGTTTGTTGCCCGTTGTTCAAGTGTTATTTTTAATGAAATACGTAAAATTTTGTTAGCTTTCCGTTGCTCAAGCATTATTTGTAATTTAATACGTACAATTTCGTTAGTTTAAGACCATAATTTATTCGCAACAAATTACGCTCTAATGTGGTTAAAAGAAATATAATGCTTAAAAAAGGACTAATTGTAATATATATATATATATATATATATATATATATATATATATATATATATATATATATATATATATATATATATATTACAATTATGTCACTAGATGTTTGCCTGTACCAAGGACGGATGTTTTAACATTATGATGAACACACATATATATATATATATATATATATATATATATATATATATATATATATATATATATATATATTGAATTAACTCAAGTTATTTGAATATTTTTTTAATTATTTATTTTTATGATTCATGTATATAATCATTCATTAAAATAATTTTCCACAGAAACCAAAGCGTCTTGCACAAAATGCTTATATATAAAATGTAGTATTATAGATTTATATTTATAAAATAAATTTAATAAAAATAAAAGCACATTTTTATAAAATGCTTTAAAAAATAAAAAATAAATTATAAAAATAAAAGCTTGGGATGATCTTTTTTGCACTCCTCTGATATATATATATAAATAAAACTAAAAATCGGCATGGTGTGAACATTTCATTTTATTCCATTTTTAAATCCCTTATATTATATTGTGAGACGTGTTGGCGTAGTGGTTTATATACGGGTTCGAGCACGTAGTTTCCTTGAGCAAGAAATTAATTCACGCTGCTCAGGCCAACTCAGCCTTCATCCTTCACTGGTCGATAAATGAGTACCCGTTTCGCCACTGGGAGTAATAGGGTTTGGCACATCTCATATGCACGAGTCGCCCCCGACGCCTCTACTATTAACTTCATCGCCGGTCTTTCTTGAAAATTAACTGACTTCCCACCATCCAATCGAACTGAAATTTTAAATACGAGGGCGGTCCGATAAGTACTTAGCCTCAACGCCCGATGGCGAAATAATCGCAAGAAAAATTTACTATTGCGTAGTACATTCTGGTAGACGGCTACTGTCAAAATTTCAGCCAAATCAAACTCGTAGTTTTTTTTTGATCGCGTGTGGAAGAGGGCGTCGGCGGATTTTTAAAAATGAAAAAAGGGCAGTATCGGTCAGTGATTCGAGTTTTGTTTCTGGAAGGGAAATCGCGCAGCGAAATTAAAGAATGCTTGGATGCTGTGTATGGTGACTCTTCTCCTTTGATGACCACCTTCAAAAATTGGTTTAACGAGTTTCAACGTGGTCGCACATCGGTTTTTGATGAGCCACGCCCAGGTACCCCGAAAATGGTTACCACCGAGGATAACGTTTCAAAAATCCACGATATCCTGCACAAAATTTTGGGCATGAGAAAGCTGTCTGCGCGATAGGTGCCACATTTGCTCACTCCGGACAACAAGAGAAACCGTGAAACTACTTCAGAGCAGTGTTTAATTGCAATCCAATTCTGTGTTGTTTCGTGACCGTCGACGAAACGTGAATCCACTGGTACACACCAGAGACCAAAGAACAGTCAAAACAGTGGACTTCACCCAGCGAACGTGCTCCAAAGAAGGCCAAGACGGTCGGAAAGGTGATGGCCACCGTTTCTGGGATTTAAAAGGTGTGATCTACATCGACTACCTGGAGAAGAGGAAAACGATCACAGGACTGTACTATGCTAAATTATTGAGCCGATTTGACGCCGAATTGCAAAAAAAGCGACCCCATTTGGCGAAGAAAAAAGTGCTTTTCCACCATGACAAAGCACTGACTCACATCTCCGCCCTAGCCACGGCAAAATTGATAGAATTGGGCTACGAACTGCTGCCCCATCCACCGTATCCTCCAGATTTGGCCCTGTGCGACTTCTTTTTGTTTCCAAATTTAAAAAAGTCACTCGCTGGGCAGAAATTTGAGTTGAATGAGGAGGTTATCGCTGCCACTGAGGCCTTCTTTGCAGACCTCGAGAAAACATATTTTTCAGACAGGTTAAAAAAATTTGAGCATTGTTTGGTCAATTGTATTGATCTAAAAAGAGATTACGTTGAGAAATAAATTGTTAATTTTCAAAAATTTTCGTTTTTTCTTTTGTGTCCAGGTACTTATCGGACCACCCTCGTATAGGCTCACTCCTCACGACAATGCATTCTATTAAAGTTAAAAAAATTTTTGAAAAAAAAAAACTTTAATTAAAAATAATAATTATCTATGTTTTAAAAAAACAAATCAAATACACATCAAATACAAATATATCTATATATATAAAAATCTCGTGTCATAGTGTTTGAAATTGAACTCCTCCGAAACGGTTGAACCGATTTTTATAAAATTTTTCTGTGTACATTTGGTAGGTCTGAGGATAGGTCCATGGCTATTTAGAATATTTTTTTTAAATTATTTAAAAAAGTTATTTTGGAAAAACAAAGGACAAACAGACAGACAGAGAGACAAACAAACAAACAGATATATATATATATATATATATATATATATATATATATATGGGAAAACAAGCGGAAGCGGGAGAGTAAGCGGGAAGGAGTGAACAAACGGGAGAGCAAGCGGGGAAGGAAACGGGAGCAAGAAAGAAGAACAATAGGAAAACTTTCAAAAACCCCGGGCATTGTACACTCGATTGCTCTTCGAGATTGATTTTTTTAAATTGCCATAATTTTGTACATTAAACTTTTAATAAAAAAAGACCAAAATAATTTAAAAGGCAAAACAACATTTGCTGGGTCAGCTAGTATATATATATATAAGAGATTTGTTAAAAACCTGGTTTTTATGGCTTAATTGTTTACGTATTTGATTTGATTATGTGGCCAATCATATTGATCAGTTATCCTTTAGAGCAGATACCATATATCTATGCAACTGACAGTATATTTTTCGTTAATACTCCTTTAGGTACACAAAACTATTTCAGTTATATTCTATTTTATAAATATTTTAACTTTTGTTCTTTTTTATAAATGCTTCTATTAACTTTAATCTCTGTTTCTATTTTTCCAATCAATTTTTGAGTCACTTCTTGATGATAGATTTTCTTGAAATTTTGTATACATGCTCTTGCTTAATGACAATTTGTTTTTATATGGGCTTGTTGGCTCTCGTTTTGTAAAATTATGACAAATTTTCTTAGTATGTTGAAACAAAAAAATATAAAACCACCATGAAGAGAGTTGAGACGTTTTTCTTTTGCAACAGCATAAACATTACTGAATTCATCACCAATGTTTGGATCAGCTCCTGCCTCAAGAAGTAATTTCACTGATCTGATTGATAATTAAAATTTATTTCAAGGCCAAATTATGATATCAGTTGTTATAATGAGAATAATGAGATAAATAAATACTTCAAACTGTTGTTGGCCACAGCAACATGAAGTACTGACCATCCCAGTTCATGTTTTGTGTTAATGTCTTCAATACCATATTTCAACAGCCTGTAAAATTAATGACTGATGTGACAATCTGCATTTTCATGAATTAAACTTAAAGTGACTTAAACCATAGAAACAGAAAAAAAAATATAACAAAAGATAAATATTCCAAATTCCTGACTAATAACCATTACACATTTAAACTTTAATCTAGTTAGAAAAATATTAATTTCTATCTTGAACCTAGTTATAATTATAAATGCAAACAAATTTATTAATGAAGATGGAGCCAACCTTACAATTTCTTCGTGGTCATCATTCCGAGCAGCAGTGAAAAGTCTAGCATCTAGAAAATCATAAAAATCATGATGGTCCAAGAAGAGATAAGATAAGATTGATAAGAATGATTAGATTAGAATGATTAGATTTAGATACTTAACTTTTCATGTTGATCATAAATACAAAATTTCATGAACTTACATGTGCCCGAAGTAGTTCCTTTACAGTATGCCGTTATAAGCCCTAATGATGTGAATGGTGCTATAATCGAAACTCCCGTCCAGAAGTTGAATCTTTTAAATATGGTTATGTAGTACCTTCCTTGCGCAACAAAAGCTGTTTTAATAGAAGTACTAGAGACCTTAAATCTACTGAAATTTAAACAACGGCGGCAAAAGCGGAGGATTTGCATGTTTTCACAAGAATTTCAAATCGAAACCGACCGACAGAATAGAGGACAGAAACACCACGACCACGGACACATGGGCTTGGGCTCACCGCTCAATGATATTGTGGCGGCGATAGGTTGTGGCACACCGTTAGTATAGAGCTTAATTTATTTTTTTTAATCCTCTGTATGCATTAAAAATAAATAGAAATACTAGCAATGAATTTTTAAAGACAATACAAATTGCACTCACTGACCTGTTTTCTGATTATGGTGATGATTGATTATAATAATAAGGGTGATGGTGGCAATGTGGTAAAGCGTTTGCCCGTTGGCCTAAAAGTCGGCGGTTCGAATCTCATTGGTGTCACTAGCGTCCGTAGAGGGTGTGGGGAGACACAGACACGCACCATAAACAACTGCTTCCAAATGTTGTAGTGGATCTCACACAGGCTTCTGTCTTCTGAACTACTCTAAAACCATGTAAATTTAATAATTAATTTAACTCAATGCCTCCTCACAAGAAAAAAAGCTGGTATGGACTCGTCCAGAAATTTAAATAATAACATTTTAGATTAACTTGCCGTTTTAAGTGCTACCGAAAAAAACTCAGACTAATTCTGATGGATTAAAAACGTATCTCGCAGAAACACCCCTATCAATGTGTGCGGATTTTTATTTCTGGAGAAATAATGCCATGCACCTTCACGAAGGGGAGGCCAGCAGTCGGGACGGAAACATGGGGTCCTAGGAGTCCGGACCCACCCTTTCGTTATAAAAAAAACTCAAATTATCTAGCACATCACAGACAGTTATATAATCCATAAACCTAAGCGTAACGATTGAATCTTCTAAGTCTGCCGCTGTCTCTTTAACTTATGGTGTTCCTCAAGGCTCTATTCTTGGTCCTTTACTTTTTATTCTTTATACTTCGAAACTTCTTAACTTATCAAACTTATGACGTTGGAAAGTGCCGTGTTGCTATTTGCTGTAACGTATTATGAAAGCTAAGAAATTGAGCTAAACAACATTACAATCAGAGAAATTTAAATTGATTAAACTAGGACCAGCCCCGCAACTAGACGTCATGCTCTGGGGGGGGGCGAGCTATCTCTAAAGGGGGGCGAAAAATGAAAATGGCCAAAAAACCACTAAAATTATATCGGGAGTTAAAAAGACAATGTAAATATTATATGTAAAACCAAGATGCGTCAGCAACACCCATATTGTTTATTATTTTTATGACTTCATTTTGGATTTGCTGGAATAGTTTATAAAAATAAAATGACAAAAAGTGCAATAAATAAAAATAATCAATATTTATCGTAAATCTTTGCATTACAGAATTAATTTTCTGTTTTGTTTTTTTAATTTAAACACAATCTGTAATTTTATATAGGTACACTTCAAGCGTCTATTCTGATATTTTAGGTTTTTGAGGTTGGATAGGCCAACTAGTTGGCCCCTCTGAAGTGGTTTAACATGTATGGATAAACTACTTCCGGATAGCCCCCTCTCCCGGTCATCAGCTATCAGTTTTTATACAGAAAAAATAAAAAAGTGGCTTTGAAAATATTTTGAAAAAGCAGCTCCGACTAAACCCCCCGGTCATCAGTTTTTTGGAGGAAAAATTAAAGAAAGGCTTTAAAAAGTTTTAGATTTTTTTTTCAAATATAAGTGGGCCGTGAGAAAAAGTTGCATCCCAAGGTTTTGCTGAGATGTTTGCAGTGATGCGTTAATAAGTTAACCGTATACAATACACTATATTGCAGATGTGTTGATAGATACCCAACATTCCCAATTTTGTGACTATTCTTGAATACGCTGCTTTAGCCAGCTATGTACCAGAATAACGGTTTACAGGCTTATAAAGTTCAAAAAGGTACATAACTTAGAATTTTTCAGTAAGGGGGAAGGGCGAAATACGCTGCCTTATCTAGCTAAACACTACTTAACAGGTTTATAAAATTCAAAAAAGTACATGTCTTAGAATTTTTCAGAGGGGGGCAAAATTCCTGCCTTATCGAGCTATGAACTTGTACACAGGTTCGAAAAAATAGGTACGTATCTTAGAATTTGGGAGGGGCGAAATCTGCTGCCTTATCCAGTTATGAACTTGTATAATGGTTAACAGGTTTGAAAAAGTAGGTACATATCATAGAATTGGGGGGGGGGGGCGAAATCCGCTGCCTTATCCAGTTATGAACTTTTATAACAGTTTACAGGTTTATAAAGTTCGAAAAAGTAGGTACATATCTTAGAATGGGGGGGGGGGGGGCAAAATACGCTGTTTTATCCAGCTACATAACAGGTTTATAAAGTTCAAAAAAGTACTAGTCTTAGAATTTTTCAGGGGGAGCGAAATCCGCTGCCTTATTATCGAGCTATGAACTTGTATACAGGTTCGAAAAAATAGGTACATATCTTGAATTTGGGGGGGGGGGCGAAATCCGCTGCCTTATCCAGTTATGAACTTTTATAACGGTTAACAGGTTTATAAAGTTCGAAAAAGTAAGCACATATCTTAGAATTGGGGGGGGGGGGCAAAATACGCTGTTTTATCCAGCTATTTACTTGTGTAACGGTTAACAGGTTTATAAATTTCAAAAAACTACATATCTTAAAATTTTCCAGGGGGGGCGAAATATCTTATAGGGGGGGCTTTGCCCCCCCTCGCCCCCCGTAGTTGCGGGCCTGACTAGGACTGATTTTCGCGTTGTTCTAGTTCAATTTAATGGTTTCCATTTAAAGCATAAAAAGACAATAAACTCTTTGCAATTCAAGGTTAACTCGATGACCAGTGACTAATCTAGGCATCTTTAGGGAGGAAATTCTCCCGCAAATTGTAATTTCCCCTACAAAAATTTTAAGAAAAATAAAATAATATAACTATCAGACTCAGTATATTATTATATCACGTATTTATCAGGACTAAAGTTATATATGAATTAATGATGAATTATAATTCATTTTATAATTCATAATAATTTTAAACATGTTAATCTTCTGATTGCAAACCAACCCACCAATAGTTAAAAATGTGTGGCACAGGAGGCGCTACAGAGATAATTTAGTTTCTGAGATAGCTTATGCAACGACTAACTCCTTAACACCTATCTCAATTGTTACTGGTCTCGTGGTCTCACAAGAAGGTCCCGAACCATCAGACATCACTAGGGAACAATTAAAGGACATAGTATATGCCTGGTACAACAAAAAACCACACGGGATTCAACTACCTATTATATATAGTTGAATCGATTGAAATACCTATTATAGATAGTTGAATCATGTGTAGTTTGTATTTGTAACCTATTTAATAGTCAAATTATTTGAATAATTAAAATTTTGGAACTTATTGGTGAATTTTGTTATTTCTTCAAATACTGTCATTGCTAAAATTCCAATAATTATTTAATTACAGTGTCTTAAAAACACATTTTCAAAACAGGATATATTTGATCACAAAATCTCTAAAAACTACCTACAAGCATATAAAAGACCATTTCCTTTAAAAGTAACTTAATCAAATAATCAAACGTCATAACCTAAATTACTTTTATCAAATATCAACTTAGTTGTTGTCACTTGCCAAATAAAATTTTACATTAAAGATAAATTGACAATCAGATTATGTGTGTACGTATGTAATTCCTTTATGCAATGCTACATCATTCATCCGATCCCATCCCCCGGCTCAGGGGGGTCAAAAAACCTTTCCGGGCCAAAATGCCTATGTACGACCATAAAATGTAATCTAAACTGCTGGAGAGATTAAATTTGAAGAAATTTGGCAAGGAGGTAGTTTTCACACAGGGAAAAAAAATAAGAAGGTTTGGACTCCCAACTCCGACGCCCCGACTCAGGTGGGCCAAAAAACTTTCCAGGCCGAAAGTGCCTATGTACATCATTCATGGAGACGTTGTACCATCTTCCCAAGCTTTTCACAGGCTCTTGCTGGATTGTTGGGATCTTGCAACCAGCCACCGAGAATGAGACAAAACCATCAATCTCTTCATGTCGCAAAGAAAGACTTCTCGATTTGGTTGGCTTGAACTTCATTCCACACCAGGACAACAAGTCGTTGAAATTTTGAAGAATACGACGCATTTCGCCGCAGTGATTCAAGATAAGAGTAGTGTCGTCCATGAAGGCTTTTATCGACGGCATGAACATTCCTTTTCCCAAGTAAACATCCTGAACCCGAGATGCAATCGAACCGAGCAATAATTGCATAGCCAGAACAAATAGGATGGGAGAAATTGAACACCTCATAGCAGTGGCGTAGCCAGGTTTTAGCACCAGGGGGAGCGGTGAGCACATATAAAAGGCCCACTGACCAAAATAAAGAATTTCAATTAAATACATTGCATTTATTACATACGTATTTATTTTCGTATTTCAAAGAGAAATACTGGAACACCCAAAAGGTAGAAAAACAATATTATGTATTGTTTAGTAACAATTATAGCATATTATACAGTTTATATACTTACTCAGTGTAAACTAATTACAACAGTTTTTTTCGTCTGGGCTTCATTCTTGCAAAGTTATCGATTACTTCGTTATAATCCACTTCACTAGCAAACTGTCTTTCGATCGTAATCAAGGCTAAACCTGACAACCTGTCCTCACCAATTGTAGAACGCACGTACGATTTTATGAGTTTCAGTCGGCTGAAGGAACGTTCCGCACCAGCGCTGTTTATTGGCAAGGTCAGAAAAATACGGTACATTGTAAAAAGGCCAGGAAAAATGGAGCACATGTCATTGGCGATCATGAATTTGAGCACATTGTTGATGGTCATTCTTCGACACTAGAATTTTTTTCCTTCTTGATTATACCTAATATTTCCTTGTACATGTCTTTAAATGAAAAAAACTCTTGCACAATTTCATCTTGACTTTCGATGACATCTGAGTACATGTCAGCTAAAGATTCTAATCTTGTCACATTATCGTCATTGCTATAATGCTTCGGATCTAAACAACTAAATTTGGAAGCAACATTTTGAAAATGTTCAAATCTTTTAGTTGTGCTATTTATAATGCAATCGAGTGATACTATATAGGTTTCAACTATGAATTTTTTTCGGGCATCAGATATTACATCATCCTCTGAAATTTCCTCGTGGAATCTCTTTCTTTTCCGAATTCTTTGTTGCTTATACTCCGTTGTAATATCACATTTTTCAGCAGGTTCAGCTACTTCATTCTCAAGACGTTCAAATTCAGATTCAAATTCATCTCTCATGTTTTTCATATCGTTTTCAAATAGTTGAATCAAATGAGAAGCTGTTACGAAATCAATACTGCTTTTCTGTAAATATGTGGATAAACTGAAAGCCTTCTCTAACACTTTTTTCCAGAATATTAGAAGAACTAAGAATTCCTACGTATCAATTGTTACAAGAATACCCTTTGCCATGCATGCATGACATCAGCATCTGATCTGAGATTGCTGTTGAGTAACACAAGACTGTAGAGTCACACAATACAGTCATGTATGATAGAAAATCTGTTACTGCTTATTTGCTGATAATTAATCAACATACCCGGTTGGGATTTTAACAGATTTTTGACAGCCCTAAATTTAATAAAATATTTATTTTAATTCTTGAGAAGGCCAAAAAGGCCCCACTTTTTGGAAAATGGTCTCAGGGGGAGCGGCCGCTCCCCCTGCTCCCCCCTAGCTACGCCACTGCCTCATAGCAATTCCGACCCGCAAGTTGAACCACTCTGTGGAGCACGTCCTCATCAAAATTATTCACCATAAACGTTCCTATAAGAAATGCTAAATTGGCAAACCTTTGCTGGCCCTTAAAGCATAGGCTATTTTAACTGTGTATTAATACACAAAGTGTGTATCTTTAAAAAAATTTGTGCATTTTTAAATTTGAAATTGTGTATCATTAAATATGTTATATTTTAATATTGTTAATTTTCGATTACATTTTTAACATTTAAAACCCAATAATAATTATTAATTAGTGCGAAAAACATCAATTTATTTAGCAATAAAATATAACTTGTCTTGTATTTTATTCAAATAACGGTATTCTAAAAATAGATCTATATAGTACCTATGTACTTAAATTCACTTTTTCTTTTTCGACTTCTCGTTAGTCATGAGCGCACGCATTCGTCTGCACTGCATCGTCATCGTCTACTTCGTAATGCTTATAAGTATTAAATAATTTTATATTTATGAAATTTATGTTTAAAAATAATTATTTAAAAATAATTTTACTAGCTTCACAGCATAAACTAGTAGAAAATGTTATTATGAAGCGTGCTAAAGCCCCCCAAAAAATTGACGATTTTATGGGAAAAGGACAAAAAGGTACCTTAACTAATATTCGTCAATCATCATTCATCATTATGAAAAAATTACACATTAGATAATAGAAAAGAGTTTTTCAACTTTTTCTCCTATTAAAGTATGAAATTGTAGAATAATGTTTTTCCTTAGGAAGTAACTTTCCCATTGTAATGATGTAATCCACACTGGAGGATAGTCAATCAGATGCAGTTAGTGTTGAACTGTTCTTAATTGCTAAATGTCACATAATCCACACTGGAGAAAAGCATTTAGTAATTCAGTTGCACTCAGTGTTGAATTGTACTTAGGTACTTAATAAATGCCACATTGGAGATTTGTATTCCAAACTTCCAAACTGGAAAAAGTCATTCACACAGTCATTTGAACACAGGAAAGAGAAATAGTCTTTGGACAAAATTAGATGAAGAGAGAGCAGCTTCTGGCAGTACTGTACCTTTAATTAAAATTTGGTGTGCCGTTCATAGATCGGATTTGCCATTTAGTAAAGTGTCAGACACAGTAAAAGAAGTCCACTTAGTGATTTCGGATGCAAATGGTTTATCAACTTTTCTACATACTTTAGCTGTCCGTACAAAAGATTTTGAGGCTATTGGTCTTAAGAACGGCTATAACGTTAGAAAAATTCCAAAGTATTTCGAGATACGGTGGACAGAATTTTCGTATAAGCTAGTGAGTAACATTCTGTATTCATGGCGTGCCCTAGTGGCATTTCTTCAAGACTCAAATGACAAAGCTGCGACAGGCCATCTCACCGATTTAACAAAACTAAAAGTGATGTGCATTGTTGCTGACATTCTTTGTCTTTATTCAAGAATCCAAAAGAAACTAAATGCTACCAAAAAGGGTAGCAGCTGCTCCCCCAGACCCCTTAATCGTGGGTGGCTCGCTTCGCTCACTTCGTCCACGTTGTGTGGTTACACACAAAAACTGTGTATTATTAAATATTCCTTAGAATAGCCTATGCCTTAAAGCTGGACGGATCTTCATATAAGACTAATTTTTTAGGAGAAGATTGCAGTTTGTATCTTACAAATCTATCGAAATGACATATATCGTCTAATTCAGGAGGACCAAAATAATTTCGACATTCTAGAGAATCTATAAAGGTCTTAAAATTGATAAAATCGCTCTTGTCGCTCTTTTCTTTCATGTTCAATTCTTTACAAAATGGGGCAAAATAAAACTTATCTTTGATGACAGTTACTGCGTAATAATCAACAGAATTATAAAACGGCGAAAATACTGTTGCAGAACATTGATGAGGAATTCTGGAACGTTGTGCCTTTTGAGTGTCTTTCAGAGCAATTGATGGCGAACAGTCCCGTACGCGTTTGCTAAATCAAGCCAGACCACATGCAGGCTGAGTTGGTTTTGTTTTGCTCTTTTGATGGCCTCCCAAATCATGGATGAGTGCTCGATACATCCCGGTACTCCGGGGACTCCTCTTTTCTGCACGGATCTGTCGATGTACTCATTACGAATTGCAAAATCCGTGGGCCTCTTGGCCAGAACAGCGAAAAATATTTTTCCCTCCACGTTCAAAGGTGAGATTGGTCGGAATTGGTTGATATTGACAGTGTAAGATGAAGATGATTCATCTTACGTATTTTCATAATAGTTGTTTATTTTATTTTATTATGTGTGCATATTTTGGGTGTGTTGAAACAATAGTCATTTATGTATGAATGTATCTGTGTGTATATGTGTGTATATGTGTGTATATATATGTATATATATATGTATATGTATGTATATATGTATATTTGTGCTCCTGTGACATTGTGTGTGCGTATAATTTTTGTATCATTAATGTATATATATGTATATGTGTGTTTGAGTGTATATATACATGGATGGATGTATGTATATGTATATATATATATATATATATATATATATATATGTGTGTGTGTATATATATATGTGTATATATATAATTGGTATTGGTCTTTTTCCTTTTTGTGGTCTTTAATAAGAAAATGAGTTGTCTTGAGCAGAGAAATTGGAATTATCAAAAGATTTGTCAGAACCGGGCTAACTTCTACAAAGTGAGATAATTCAGTTTAGAGTTGTTATATCTTTATTATTCTAATTAAATGGTAATAATATAATCTACTTAAGTGGCTGCTAACACTTACTAGATCTTTCTGATTATCTATTCTTAATATAAATTTGTTTGCTTATGATATAATAAAGAAGGAAATAGAATAAAAACTGATCTATATATATATACATATATATATATACACATATATATATATATATACATATACATATATATATACGCCCATATATATATATTTAAACAAACATATATATATAACACTCCCCCTCTTTATAGAAAATTATATGATTTTCTACTGGGGTCCAGTACTATCCGTTTTGGAGGGTTGCAATAACGTTTAGGTCTTGTCTCTGGTTCTATTCCTGTTGGAATGTGTGACAATTCCTCCGGATTGGCTTCATTATCTATATGGCTCGGAACATGGTCTCCTTGTCTATTCTCTCCATCCTCATTCTCCGTAAGCCGAGGGGTTGCGTTTATGTCTGGTTCCAACATCTCTTCCTCTTCTGGGAACACAATTCTTACCGGGGCTTTCTCTTTATCACTTTTATCTTGAAGGGGCACTGGCATGTCGAAAGTCTGAAACATTTCTTTAAGTGCCCAATCTAAATTCCTTGGTCTTAATTGATTTGTATGCCTTTTTGTAATCCTTCTGTCAATCTCGACTTCGTAAACCGTTTTTCCAATTCTTTTTAAAATCTTCCCTGGTATCCATCTGGGATGGTTTGGATTTTTATAATCTCTAGCGTACACCGCATCTTGTTCTTTAAAAACTCTCGGTCTTGCCCCATTCCTTTCGTCGAACTGTCTCTTCATGCAAGACTTTTTTTCTGAATGCTTTTTGTCTTTTTTAGTACTTAGTTGTAAGTCTGATAGTGGTGTTCTAATTTGTCTCCCCAAAAAATTTTCTGCGGGAGATTTTTGATGTGGACTAGATGGGTATGGTGTAGATCTATAACACAACAAAAACTTTTGCACCAATTCCTCGGTAATTCCTTCACCTTTTAGCTTTTGTATGGTTCTTTTGAAAGTATCAACAAATCTTTCTGCTTGACCATTATTTTGTGGATGAAAAGGAGGTATTCGGATATGACTGATAAATTTTGACTGACAAAATCTTTCAAATTCCATAGAAGTAAATTGTGTTCCGTTATCTGATACCAATGTCTTGGGAAATCCATACCGAGCAAACATTCTGTTCAGCTCGCGAATTGTCGTTGTTGAGGTAGCCGCACTCCTAATTTCTGACCATTTTGAATATGCGTCCACAACAACCAGAAACATTGAATTCTCCATTGGTCCCGCAAAATCAATGTGAATTCTCTCCCAGGCCTGTGATGGTTCAGGCCATGGTAACAACGTGTTTTCTATAGGCATTTTAGCTGTTTTTTGACATGCATCACAGGTTTTCACCATACTTTCAATATCTCTATCGATTCCATGCCAATACACCGACTGTCTGGCCAGCATTTTCATTCTCGTTATTCCTGGATGGCCCTGATGTAGCATCCTCAATATACGCTGTTGCAGTTTTTTTGGAATTACTGCTCTTACACCCATAAATAGAACGCCATCATGTAAAGTCAAATCAGTTGCTTTACTTTGGAATGCATTCCAGTTTGATCCAGGTTTAACTTTTGGCCAAAATCCTTTTTTAATGATCTCACTTAACTCTATGAGTTCAGAGTCTTCTTCTGTCATAATTTGAATATCTTTCTTACTAACAGGTAATTGTCTCATCGTATCCTCTTGTATCATTGTGATGTTTTCGTTTACACCTGCTATTATCAAATCCTCATTTCCTGTTGTTTCATCCGAGTCAGATTCGTCACTAAAATCTGATCCTGAAGATTTGGTGCCGTCGTCTGTTATGGAGGATTCCGTTTCAGAACCGTCGTTGTATGGGCCAAAACCATAGTTGTTATTGCCATTCTTATAATCATCATCGTCACTTTCATTCTCATCTTTTTTAATTTTGTTTTCGACGTCCAAACCGACTGTATCACTGACACCATCTTTGCATGGTTCATCTTGAGCATCCTTGCAATGTTCATTATCATGACCATATTTGACAGGCACATCATCATGACCGTCTTTGACAGGCTCATCAACATGACCATCTTTGCATGGCTCATCTTGAATATCTTTGCATGGTTCATCTTGAACATCTTTGCAAGGCTCATCTTGCACATCTTTGCAAGGCTCATCACCATGACCATCCTTGCATGGTTCATCTTGTACATTCTTGCATGGTTCATCTTGACCGTCTTTTTTGTTTCCGCAATTGTTTATGTCACCATGGAGAAGTTCAAGAAAATTCTTCTTTTCTTGCATTGCTGCTCTGTGTGCTGCTCTGTTTTCCTCCGACATTTTATTCAGAGCATTCAAGTTAACTTTGACGTATTTATTGTCCTGCATCATTGAGATTAACTGAAGAAATCTTTGTTCAGTTTCTTCTTTTTCAATTCTCTTTTCAATTCTCTTTTTTTCTTTTTCTCGAGCCTCTTTTTCAATTTTTTCTTGTTTTTCTCGAGCTTCCCTTTCTTTTCCTCGAGCTTCCCTCTCCAGTTTCTCTTCTTTTTCTCGAGCCTCTTTTTCAATTAGAAACTTAAGCAATTGTGCTATGTTTGAATCTTGGTCCTTTGACATCCTCGTCGTCAATGTTATATCTTTATTATTCTAATTAAATGGTAATAATATAATCTACTTAAGTGGCTGCTAACACTTACTAGATCTTTCTGATTATCTATTCTTAATATAAATTTGTTTGCTTATGATATAATAAAGAAGGAAATAGAATAAAAACTGATCTATATATATATACATATATATATACATATATATATATATATATATATATATACATATACATATATATATACGCCCATATATATATATTTAAACAAACATATATATATATAACAAGAGTCAAGGAAAAGATTATATTCAAGGAAGAATAATAAAGTTAAAATAAATTCGAGAAATATTGTGTTATAAATAACTTCGACTTTAACGTTACGAATCGCTAGAAAGCATATTCCTCTACGTTTACATTGGTGACCTCGTAAATATATTTTCTGAAGTTATTTGATCACAAGTGACCGAATTTTTTTTTACTTTGTGAAAAATGTCTGACACAGAAAAATTCATTGCGATGGGACAGGCTCTGGGCTATTCCGGAGAGGAATTGAAGAATTTTGTCAAAGAATTAAAAGATGAAGAAAGAGTTAGGAGAATGGAGGAGCGGGAAGATAAAAAAGCACAACAAGAACGGGAAGAGCGGGAACGGGAACGTGAAGATAAAATAGCTCAACAAGAACGGGAAGAGCGGGAACGGGAACGTGAAGATAAAATAGCTCAACGTCAACATGAATTAGAATTGAAGAAGCTGGAATTGGAAGCCCTAACAAAAAAAGAGCCAAAGGCGACGGTAGAGGTAACAACGATTCCATATCCAAAGTTCTCGGAAGGTGACGACGTGGACGCATTTCTGCTCCGTTTTGAGGCATTGGCCACGGCAAATGATCATCCAAAAAAGGGTTGGAGAATGCTTCTGGGTTCTCTGCTCAGTGCGAAGACATTGGAAGTGTTTGGCCAACTCAGCGATAGTCAGATGCAGGATTACGAGTTGTAAAAGAGGCACTCCTTCGCCGTTTTGGGAAGTCGGCAGAAGACTACCGCATAAAGTTTCGAGAGTCAAAGCTTGAACCAGAAGAGACATGGGAACAGTATCTGGTGCGACTGGATAGTTACCTCAGGCGCTGGGTGGATCTCGCGGGTACAAAAAACTATTTGTTTTTGTTTCTAAAAGAGCAGTTCTTTGGAAAGTGTCCGTCGGGAATGGCTGAGTATTTGTTGGAGAAAGAAAGCGGTGACGTCAATGAGTTAAGTCGCTGGGTCAACAAGTACAATCAAGCTCACCCAGTCAAAAGCTTGGCAAAAGTCGAAAACGCAAGCAGGATTAGCGGAAATCGTGGTCAACCAGACTCTGACTCGGGAATGGTTGGACCACGCTGTTACAATTGCAATAAGCTGGGCCATATGGCAAAGGATTGTCATCACGCTGGACAGATCGCGAGGGATTACAGTCAAGGCACTTAAGCAACTCCAGTCATGTGCCAAGCGCGTAGAGAGGCCAACTTGACACCACCATGCAAAGATTCTGGATTAGTCATGGTGTTGGATGGTAAATTGAATGAGGTCCAATTAAAATGTGGATGCTTTTCACCGGTAATAGCGGATGGTTGTTTTCACTCAGGAGAAAAGTTTAAATTAACCAGAGGGTTTGTGAACAGAAAACCGGTAAAAGTTTTGAGGGACACTGGCTGTACTGCCATAATAGTAAAGGAATCATTAGTGCACCCGCGTCAGATGACCGGAAGAACAAGACCTTGTGTTTTGATCGACGGCACAGTTCGGGTAGCTCCAACAGCAGTGGTAAAAATCAAAACAGACTGGTTCAGAGGAACCAGAGAGGTGGTGTGCATGAAAAACCTACTTTGCGATCTCGTGCTGGGAAATGTTGAAGGGGTAAGGGGTTTTGATGCAATGGCGGCAGGAAATCGCTTCCAACTACGACAGCACACAGAGGAATGTTCGGGTAAATTATAGAAAATCGTCGGCTAACTCGGAGCTGTATCAAAGCAAGGAAAGAAACACGTCTGCCATTTCAAAGGTAGGAAATAAAGTTGAGGCAAAAGTTCAGGCTTTGAATCCGCCAAAAGAAAGACCAAGGCTCAATCTTCTGCCTAGAGGCCAACATGGAGGGGTGGGGAAAGATGGAAAGTTGAATTCGGCAATCTTCGGAGATGCCCGTTTTGTTGACATAGCACGCAGAGAGATAGAGATTGAGAATAAGTTGAAAGTAAACTATTTCAAAGGCAAGGAAAACATCGGTGCTGACTTTCTTAGTCGTAAAGAGAGTGACGATGTAATCAAGAAACGCTAACACGTTCCTTTTTTCGAAGAGGGGGGATATGTAAGATGAAGATGATTCATCTTACGTATTTTCATAATAGTTGTTTATTTTATTTTATTATGTGTGCATATTTTGGTTGTGTTGAAACAATAGTCATTTATGTATGAATGTATCTGTGTGTATATGTGTGTATATGTGTGTATATATATGTATATATATATGTATATGTATGTATATATGTATATTTGTGCTTCTGTGACATTGTGTGTGCGTATAATTTTTGTATCATTAATGTATATATATGTATATGTGTGTTTGAGTGTATATATACATGGATGTATGTATGTATATGTATATATATATATATATGTGTGTATATATATATGTGTATATATATATATAATTGGTATTGGTCTTTTTCCTTTTTGTGGTCTTCAATAAGAAAATGAGTTGTCTTGAGCAGAGAAATTGGAATTATCAAAAGATTTGTCAGAACCGGGCTAACTTCTACAAAGTGAGATAATTCAGTTTAGAGTCAAGGAAAAGATTATATTCAAGGAAGAATAATAAAGTTAACATAAATTCGAGAAATATTGTGTTATAAATAACTTCGACTTTAACGTTACGAATCGCTAGAAAGCATATTCCTCTACGTTTACAGACAGAATCTTTTTCTATGGGGATGAAAACTCCCTTCGCCTTCTGCCATTCCCTATCTACGCATCTAGATCGCCATGCAATCTTTAAACGACTGTAGAGCAGCTTTTGCACGCCTGGACATCTCTTGTATAACAAATATGGAATGCCGTTGGGACCTGGGGCAGATTTGTTCCTCGTTTTTTTAGAAACTGAGATACTTCATTCATCTTTATCTCTCCACCGTCTAAAGCCACTTTCGGCAACTGTACTTCGGGAAAATCGGTTTTTTCCGGCAGCTCTGAATTGCCAAGAGGATCTTTGAACGACAAACGGAAGTGATCATCTAATTCTTGTTTTGTCGCTCAAAGAGTGCCAGATTTTGGTGGATCCAGCAAACTTTTTCCGAAGCAAAAAGTATGAATTTGAATCTGGCTTTCTTTTGCTCACTTTTCTTTTTCCGGAGTCTTTCTGCAGCCCTCAGAGCCCGGAGCCGATTTTTTACATCCCGCCACAGTTCAGACAGACCAACTTTTTCGACCCCCTCTGCGATTCTCCATTGCCGCCTGAGTTTCTTTCTCTCCTTCTTTAATTTTTCAATTTCTCTCTTCCGCCTGGATACCGCTGAATGCATGTGAACCGGGGTTTTCTGGACCACACCAAATGAATCAAAACATTTTTTGTAGATAATTTCTGAGAGGTATGTATGTATGTATGTATGTATGTATGTATGTATGTATGTATGTATGTATGTATGTATGTATGTATGTATGTATGTATGTATGTATGTATGTATGTATGTATGTATGTATGTATGTATGTATGTATGTATGTATGTATGTATGTATGTATGTATGTATGTATGTATGTATGTATGTATGTATGTATGTATGTATGTATGTATGTATGTATGTATGTATGTATGTATGTATGTATGTATGTATGTATGTATGTATGTATGTATGTATGTATGTATGTATGTATGTATGTATGTATGTATGTATGTATGTATGTATGTATGTATGTATGTATGTATGTATGTATGTATGTATGTATGTATGTATGTATGCATGTATGCAGTATCGGATCTAGAGGGGGGGCAACTGAGAGCGAAAGTGAGTGGGAAAGCGACAGGGAACGGATAACGACCTGGAGCGGGAGCGCAAGCGGGGAAGGAAACGGGAGCGAGACAGACAAAAATTAGAAAAACTTATAAAAACCCCGAGCAACGCCGGGTACCCCGCTACTTAGTAATAAAAATTAACAACTTAGAACAATCTAATTGTATAATTGTATAATTCTTTTCCAGAAAATTTTTTGCTTGCAAAAGTTTCTACAATGCAAAATACTATTTGAAACCAATAATACAAAGTGACACAAAAAATTGTTGGATATTTTAATGCAGACGTGCTTAAAAGTATAACTAGTGAGTTTAACGGATTCTTGCTCATATATAGTAGCATAAAATTATTTGCTTACAAACAATAATATTACAGTACAACAAGTCATTGCAGCTGTATTAACTTGAAATTTTTTATGTCGTAGTATGAAGTTTTTTTGTGAATTATATTGAAAAAACTGACAAAATTATGGCTAATCATATCAAATTGTTTTAATGCAAAAATGCAATCTCGTAATCTATTTTTTACATTTAAACAACAACAAAGTTTGCTTTTTCAAATTAATTATGATAAACAATTAGAAGAAATCGTTTCGTGAAGTGCCGTTTCTTAATATTGGACTTTGATAAATTTCTAATTTGAGAAAGTCCTAGCTTGAAAAGTTTGAACTATGCACAACAACTGTCATTCTTTGGAAGAAAATAGTGCTGCATTACTTTAAATCTAAAAGATAGTGCATTAAGTAGATCCAGAAGTATTTAGTAGGATAATGAAGATGTATTCAGAATATAAAATAAGATATCTTGACATTTTATTCAGTAAAACCAAACAAAAGGAATAGAAATTAAACTTTTAATCTACTTGTATTTTCCCCCTTTTTACTAGTCTTATATTAACTTGCTTTGTCAGGTTAATCGGACTGACACACTCACACACACACACACACACACACACACACACACACACACACACACACACACACACACACACACACACACACACACACACACACACACACACACACACGCACACACGCACGCACGCACGCACGCACGCACGCACGCACGCACGCACGCACGCACACACAGACACAGACACAGACACAGACACAGACACAGACACAGACACAGACACAGACACAGACACAGACACAGACACAGACACAGACACAGACACAGACACAGACACAGACACAGACACAGACACAGACACAGACACAGACACAGACACAGACACAGACACAGACACAGACACAGACACAGACACAGACACAGACACAGACACAGACACAGACACAGACACAGACACAGACACAGACACAGACACACACACACACACACACACACACACACACACATACATACATACATATATATATATATATATATATATATATATATATATATATATATATATATATATATATATATATATATACTAGCAGTGCCCGTAGCGGCTTCGCTCGCATGAAATTAGAGAATTTGAACCGTGCATACATAGTAGAGTACTGCACGGATCAATTTTTTAGGTCTCGGCTCGGCCCGTCGACAACTTGGCCCAGCCCGTTTCAAAAACCGAAATTCTTGGCCCAGCACGGCCCGTCTAGTATGGGCCCGGCCCGTTTTTACCGGCCTAGAAGTTCTATATACTTAATGAAAAACTTCGGCCCATCCCACCTTGACTTCAGGTTTAGCCCGGCCCGTCTGAACACCCTAAAATCACTAAAATGTCTATATACTTGGTTAAAAATCTCGGCCCGTCCCACCTTGATTTAAGGTTTGAGCAGGGCCGTATGAAGACCTTAAATCAACGGCTTGGCCCGTCCGTCCGGTGATAAACTGAACTCATCTACTTTTAACCTGCACAAAACCTCCAAATACTAATTTTCACATCTGTAGCATTTACAGTTTTTGAGTAGCGGTTACTTTAAAAACCAAGTAACCCTATTTTCCACCACATATTTGAAGTCCTGGAAACCAATATTTTCAAAAAATGGTAAAACACGTATATCATTATTTCTGAAGTAGAAACCAAATACTAATTTTTACTCCTGTAGCATCTACAGTTTTCGAGTAGCAGTTACATTAAAAACCAAATAACCTTATTTTCCACCCCACATTTGAGGTCCTGGAAACCAAAATTTCAAAAAATGCTAAAACGCATATTTCACTATTTTTGGAGTAGAAACTAAATACTAATTTTTACTCCTGTAGCATTCACAGTTTTTGAGTAGCAGCTACTTTAAAAACCAAATAACCCAATTTTCCAACCCATATTTGAGGTCCGGGAAACCGAATTTTCAAAAAATGGTGAAACACGTAATTTTTTATTTTTCAAGAAGAATCCATATACCAAATTTCAAAATCTCCTCATTTTTGGTTTTCGAGATATACATTGTTTTATAAAAAAAGTTTGTTTTCCAGTTTTTTACCCTCACGAGCAAAATTTTCAAAAATCCTTTCTTAGTGGATGCTTACGCAATAAAAGAAATATAAGTTCCAAATTTCACGTTCCTAGGATGAGGCGTTTGAGCTCGGCGTTGATTATCAGTCAGTCAGTCAGTCAGTCAGGACACGTTCTTTTATATATATATATAGATATTCGACTAACGCCCAATGCTTTTATCTTCTGAACGGAAAGTTTGGTTAAAAAAATTTTTTAAGTACACTTAAATATTATTTTAAGTTTTTAGTACATCTATATATAAGCGTTGTGTAATTTTTTTTTATTATTTTCTGGTGTTCAATCTTATTTAATTTTTTTAAATCCGGAAACGGATTAGTGTATTGTCACTTGATATACACTTGCATGCAATCAATCAACTTTTTACAACCATTAGAAGTTCTTTAAGAAAGCTTTAGAAAATCCCATGAAAAAACAACAAACAACAAACATCGATGCAAGTTAATAGAAGCGTTGTAATAAGGTTAAGTTATGTCTTGAAGATGAAAATTTCATACAAGAATATAAGATTGGATTTGATTTTCAATAACAACCTTTGATTAAAGCACGACTGAGAAGCTAGTAAGAACCAGCCAGTATAATATTTCTTCATAGAAAAGTAATTGCCGGCAGCGTCCTAATAATTTCAGACCAGGCCATAACACTTTTACAATCTCTGAGTAGGTAAATGACGTCAAAAAACTTAATATAT
Source organism: Erpobdella octoculata (assembly GCA_963978895.1). Taxonomy (NCBI): domain Eukaryota; kingdom Metazoa; phylum Annelida; class Clitellata; order Hirudinida; family Erpobdellidae; genus Erpobdella; species Erpobdella octoculata. Next base: position 17,088,439 of record OZ022240.1, on the reverse strand, counting down.
AAGCAGTCAACAAGTTCCACAAAGATTAGCAGTCTGAACACGAGAACAATGAATTTATAATTTGAAAGGTGTTCCGTGGAGAATCCGAGATAGGAAAAAAGTATGACTTGCAAGTGATTTATAGAATTATGCTTGTCGATGTGCTCTGCCTGTGTTTTACGTTGCCAAAGCAAAAAGAAATAAGTCATTTTGTATGCAACGGGGTGTTGTGTTATCTTAGAAGGAGCCTCTTTTCCTCTCGGATGCTTATTATTCCTCTTCTCTTCTACTCTTTCCCTTTCCCTTTCTTTTTCTATTCTTTCTTTTTTTCATTCTCTTTCTCTTTCTTTCTCTCTCTCTTTTTCTCTCTCTCTCACCCTATGCTATTTACATCTCCTTATCGTATTTTTTTTCGTTTGGTGTTTTCACCGTCTCCTGGGGGAATTCAATTTTGTAGCTCATTTGGCAGAAAATTTTCCTCTAACTCTTTTTTATTCCAAATTTGTGTTTGATCGTTTGATCCATCTAACGCTGCTTTTATCGCGTTTTTTCCAGTCGTTTTTACGATTAACTGGAACAGATATTAAATGTAAAATACGAAAGAAAAATGCGTATGTCTTTTTTTACTTTGATAAAAAAAACTATTTTTTTAAATGAAAAAATAAGTGCTTTAGAATAGTTAAACAATTTATATAAAAATAAACAAATAACTGCTTCAGAGTCATCAAAAATGACATGTGTAACAAATTTGATCATCGTGGTGGCTTTGAAAATGTGCAATTAATGACGAAAAAATGACAACTTGAAGGTAATTTCCTGTTAAACCCGCAGAAGTCCTATATTTGTTATAACTCCTGGAAAAATATAAAAAAAATTATAATTTATTTCATGTCATTTAATTCAATATATTTTTGTTGGTTAAATTTGCTTAATTAAAAATAATGCATTTTTCATCTATTGAATAATTTACTTCAAAATCAATAAATAATTTAGTGTTTAAAATTAGTAAAAAAATAATTTTACAAATAAAGAATTAATATTAATAAACAGTGAAACTAAAACAAATCATTTTTATGTTTTTCTAAATGATAATTACTGACTAATTATTATACCAATATTGATATAACAGTTTCGTGTTTGGTCGCGGTGGCTTGAGTGAGGTGTGTGGCGATGATGCTTGTGGTGCGGCGTCTGGACAGGGTGTTTCACAATTTTGCATGGCGGGCTGGATATGTTGGGTGTTCATGAGTTCCGAAACATTGGGGTAGGGTTTGACTTAAACAAAAGTCACTTTGGAATAGATGGAGCGGAGCTCCAGGTGATGTCTGCTGATCGGAGCACCTGTGTGAGTGATGCTACCCTAGTCGGCTGAGAATGTTGAAGAACAGTTTGAAGGTGCTTCTACGGATGCTAGTGAGACTGAGGCCTAGAGCGGTTTAGTTAAAGATTTTGTGTTTTGGTGGTGGCTCGCCGAAATAGAGCCGAAGCTTGGGAGAGTCGAACAGTTCTGCATTGATGACAGTCCTTTAATTAAACAATTGAAAAGTGGTGGAGGGTCGGAAACTGACTGCGCCGTACGGTTGCGTGGAACCGTCGGTAACCTAATGAAGGCCCGCTGTGGTCGACAGTCATGTATGAAGAAATTGAGATGTAACGATTTGACGTGGTATTCAAGCCAGCATCGCGAATCGGAAGATCACACAGGCTCCAGCGAGACTGGAAGAAGCTGCGTCAAACAGTCAAAAGAATTGGCCATGTCGTTTGTGAATTGCGGTCAAGTCGACGAGTGTTCGTGGCCTTGGCCTTGGCGGATGTTTCAGAGGCGATTATGCTGTTCGGGACGAACCGAATTAAGAAGGGGGTAATATTATAATCTATGGTCCTGGCTTCAGCTTTTCCCATCTATTGATATCCCGACAAGTATTTTCAAATAATAGAAGCTATAAAAAACTTATTAAAGCTTTATTCTTATTTTCCAATAAACTACAAAACCATTCCAGAGAACCAGTTATACGATTTGGCGATATTGTAACAATATAAATGTAGAATGTTTAACGACAATTATATCCAGGCAGCCATATTTTATCTCTCGTCAGTTTGACACATTCGAAGGTCGACTTATCATTCCTTCCTTCATGGGTTGGTAAAATGAAAACCAGTTTCTCGTCTAGTATGAAATGATGTTCGACAAAAAATGTCAGACTGTAGTTAATACCATTTCCTATATATGCACGAGCATATATCTTGGCTCTATTGTCTGTGGTTTAGCTAAAACAAACAGTCTCCCTATTGTTTTTAGCAATTTTTTAAAGTTTTTTAGATTTTTAATCCTTGAATTTTTCACATATCAAGTATTAGGAAGACTGTGGTTATTTTTCTTTATTTTATAGACTTCTTATCATAAAAATATTTTGCAAACAATTATTAGCCAAGGAATCCGGGGTACCCATTTTCGAGCGCTCATAACTCCGGAACCGGAAGTCACATGACCCTGCGATTCAAACTAGTGTTAGGGCACATAAACTTCTATATTCTTTTTGAGTTTGGTTTGACATGGTCACGTGGTTCCGGAGATATTCGACGTCGACTCCGCAAGCGTTTAAAGCCCAAAAGCGAAAAAAACCGTTATCTTTGAACGCCCATAAATCCATATCCGGAATACAAATTCAAAAAACATTTTCCTCATCATATGGTTCTCTTCAGGGGTCGTCTTTTCATGTAGAGTGCAGCTCCGTTTCGCCTGATTAAGTGGCTGTAGCATGACGCAAAAAATAGAGCCGAATTCGGGGTACCCATTTTCGAGCGATCATAACTCCGGATTTAAACTCGAGTTTGGACTCATGCACCCCTATGTTTCTTTTGAGTTTGGTTTTTTAAGGTCACGTGGTTCCGGAGATATTTGACGTCGAATCCGCAAGCGTTTATAGCCCAAAAGCTGAAGTGGGCGTAGTCGCACAGAACTTCCGGGTCGGCACCGGAAGTAGGTCTCATTGACACCCCCTTACCTGTAAAATTTAAGGTCGTTGGCTATTTTCGTTTCTGAGAAATCGCGATTTCCGTGCTCGGATTCCTACCCTCCCGGCTCTCGTGTCGTATTCAACTATAGCGGACTCGCCCGCGCATCGCACCTGAAGTCCTTTACATCTCTTGACACAGTTGTACCTTGTAAGTTTAGAACATTCCCAATTTAAAGCTCAAAATATCTGACATCCTTTACATTGAAAAGTTTTAAAAAAATTTAAGATAGAAAAACTATAAAAGCAGTTTTAAAAAACAAAGTTTTTAACGGTTCATTTGTTTTTAAATTTAATCTGCGAGACTCATTTTATTATATTAGTACTAGAAATAGCCCGTAAAAAATGACGGATTTTTTTAAATCTTATTATATATTATTTTTTGATTGCAGCGCCACCTTTTTACACACTTTTACATAACTTGACTTTTTTGTCTGTCTGTCTGTCTGTCGTCAAATTTTGCAATCGATTTTAAACTAACTTCCCAATGAGCTAGAGACTTAAAATTTAAACATACCTCCGAACTGATTAACAATGTATTCTATCAGATTTTCAGGTTGATTGGACAAAATTTAATGAAATAATAATTTGTGATATTTTCGTCGAACTAATTATTGTCTATGCTAATATGCTCGTTGCTTATGTAGTAAAAATATAAGTGTGTTTTTAGAAAAACTATGTTTTTTGCTTCACATGTATGATCTTAAAGACTGACAATTGCGCAATAACATTTATTACACGTCAGCGCGGACTTATTTTAGTAACTGCTAACTGCTGACCAACGCGCCGCCGCGTTATGCGAAATTGGTTACATACGTACGTACATACATACATACATACATACATACATACATACATACATACATACTGTTATATATATATATATATATATATATATATATATATATATATATATATATATATATATATATATATATATATATATATATATATATATATATATATATATATATACTAGCGGAGGTACCCGGCGTTGCCCGGGGTTTTTAAAGGTTTTTCTAATGCTTGTCTCTCTTGCTCCCGCTTCTTCCCCGCTTGTTTTCCCGCTCCCGGTCGCTTTCCCGTTCCTGCTTGCTCTCCCGTTCTCGGTCGATTTTTCCTCCCGGTCGCTTTCCCGTTCCCGGTCGGTTTTTTGCTCCAGGCCGTTTTTCCGCTCCCAGACGCTTTCCCGTTTCCGGTTTTTTTCTCGCTCCCGGTCGATTTTCCGTTCCGGGTTGCTTTCCCGCTCCCGGTCACTTTCTCGGTCGCGTTCCCTTACCCGCTCGATCTTTCGCTCTCAGTTGGCTTCCCGTTTCCGCTCATTTATGTATGTATATATATATATATATATATATATATATATATATATATATATATATATATATATATATATATATATATATATATATATATATAGCCATGCTCGCTCCACTCCGCTCATTTTGATCAAATTTGTTCTCTCTATATTTGATTCCCCTTGACTCTCAAAGTTGTGTGAAAATTTAATTACGATCGGATGAATGGTGTAGCAATACATAAAGGACATACATACATACATATTACCCGAGGTTTTTAGAGGTTTACCTAATGCGTTTCTTTTTCGCTCCCGTTTCCTTCCCGCTTGCGCTCCCGCTCCCAGTCGTTATCCGTTCCCTGTCGCTTTCTCGCTCTTTTTTTCGCTCTCAGTTCTCCCCTAGATCCGATTCTACATACATACATACATACATACATACATACATACATACATACATACATACATACATACATACATACATACATACATACATACATACATACATACATACATACATACATACATACATACATACATACATACATACATACATACATACATACATACATACATACATACATACATACATACATACATACATACATACATACATACATACATACATACATACATACATACATACATACATACATACATACATACATACATACATACATACATACATACATACATACATACATACATACATACATACATACATACATACATACATACATACATACATACATACATACATACATACATACATACATACATACATACATACATACATACATACATACATACATACATACATACATACATACATACATACATACATACATACATACATACATACATACATACATACATACATACATACATACATACATACATACATACATACATACATACATACATACATACATACATACATACATACATACATACATACATACATACATACATACATACATACATACATACATACATACATACATACATACATACATACATACATACATACATACATACATACATACATACATACATACATACATACATACATACATACATACATACATACATACATACATACATACATACATACATACATACATACATACATACATACATACATACATACATACATACATACATACATACATACATACATACATACATACATACATACATACATACATACATACATACATACATACATACATACATACATACATACATACATACATACATACATACATACATACATACATACATACATACATACATACATACATACATACATACATACATACATACATACATACATACATACATACATACATACATACATACATACATACATACATACATACATACATACATACATACATACATACATACATACATACATACATACATACATACATACATACATACATACATACATACATACATACATACATACATACATACATACATACATACATACATACATACATACATACATACATACATACATACATACATACATACATACATACATACATACATACATACATACATACATACATACATACATACATACATACATACATACATACATACATACATACATACATACATACATACATACATACATACATACATACATACATACATACATACATACATACATACATACATACATACATCAGGCGGATTAGTGGTCTAGCTTACACACTCACCAATAAAATGACCTATTTGTGTTATTTGTTACGCAAAGGTGATAATACAAAACTTGCAGAGCTTGCGATTAGCATAATACGTTACCTCTTAAATTATTGTAATTTATTAATTTTTTTCGCGGCTCGTTCTGGTCGGGTAATCAGGCGGATTAGTGTCCTAGCTTACACATTTGCCAATAAAATAACTGTGGCGCATAGATCATTTATAGACTTTGCCAGTTAAAGTTTAGGATTATGCAAGATTATCTTTATAACAAAGGGTCTTTGTTATATCAGAAAAACTTTGAGTATATGAATGAATAAATATAAGGTTATATAACTGAAGTAAAAAGTTTAGAGTCATGGCTATCCGCGATTTCTTCGACCGAAGGAGGCTTAATTATTTTAGTTCGTTCGCGGCTCGGTCCGGCCTGATTATAATCAAACGGATTAGTGGTTTAGTTTACACAATCACTAATAAAATGACGTATTTGTGTTATTTGTTACGCAAAGGTGATAATACAAAACTTCTACGCTCGCGATTAGTATAATGTTACGTCAACAAAACTTGTAATTTATTAATCTCTAAGACACAGTTTTTATAAAGATTTATTTGTTCACAACTCCGAGTTCGGGTATTAGGCTTATAAATTTTCGGGTTCGAGTTCGGGTTCGGGTATCAAGTTTTCACATTTTCTGGTTCGAGTTCGGGTTCGGGTATCAAGTTTTCTCATTTTCGGCTTCGGGTTCGGGTTCGGGTATCAAGTTTTCACATTTTCGGGTTCGGGTTCGGGTACCAAATTTTTACACTTTCGGGTTCGAGTTCGGGTTCGGGTATCAGAAAAAGACCGGGTAGTACCGAACTCGGGTTCGGGTTCGGGTACCCGTGACATCCCTAATACATACATACATACATACATACATACATACATACATACATACATACATACATACATTCATACATACATACATACATACCTACATAGATACATACACACACATACATACTTTGAATGAGCATTTAGTGCCGAAATATTGTAAAAAACACATACATACATACATACATACATACATACATACATACATACATAAACACAGACACACATACATGCACATACACATACATACATACACACATACATACGCACATACATATATATATAATTCCCGCTCGCTCACCCGCTCCGCTCCGCTCATTTTGTGACGGATTTCAAAAATTTTTTCTCTATATTTGATTCCCCTTGACTCTCAAGGTTGTGTGAAAATTTCATTACGATCGGATGAATGGTTTAGCAATGCATAAAGGACATGAATATATACATATATACATATATACATACAGTGGCGGTGGTGGCTAAGCGGTAAAACGTTCGCCTGTCGCCTCGTAGGTCGGCGGTTCGAATCTCACCGGCGTCACCATCGTAGCTCCCTTAAGCAAGGAGTTTACACGCATTGCTTAGGTTGAGTGTCTCGCGGGGTTAATAACTCCTTTCACTAACCTTAAAAAAAAAAAAATATATATATACATATATACATACAAACATTCATTTATATATATATATACATACAAACATTATATATATATATATATATATATATATATATATAAATCAATGATTTATCTATTTATTGTGACTTCATGGTTAAATAGTAATGAGATTAAGGCTTATCATATAGTTAATTCAAATTATATTATTTACTCTAAACATAGTTAGATTCTGGATATATACATGATTTCTGGGCAAATAAACATCATAACAATTATCGACGAAGGATAGGAATAAAACCACGCGATGTCAGATATTCAAAAGATAATTTCAAACACAGATGGAAAAGAACGAACAGAGACACAAAATGCAGATATAAAAAAGCAAAGAAAGATTCCTGAAGCTAATGAAAGAAAATTCAGAGACACAAAGAAAACTGTTGGAATCTATAGATACCCAAAAACAAAAAAAAACAGAGTCAAAAGAAACACTTTTTGATCGACTACGTCAGAGAGTGGAAAAGTTTTCATACGAACCAGAGGAAGGACGATTTTTCAGTCTGTGGCTTAAACGTTTTGAAGACACTGTCAATGGTCACGAAAGACATCTTCCAGAAGAGTCAAAGACTGAATTTCTTCGAACTCTATTGGACAACCACACATATTCAGTTTTTTCTACCAGAATTTCTCCACGGCTTCAAAGTGACATTGGTTGGGAAAAGACCATCACAACCCCGGAACAACTATTTGGTCCTAAGTAAAGTCTTTAATTTGTACATCAGGAAGTGATTTTAGCACTTATGGAAATAAGATCATTGCTGCTGCAGAGGCAGCAGAACTTCGAGGAATGTCAGACGAAACACATAAGTGTGTTCAATATGTTGCACGACTTCAGGCACAAGAGCTTGTCGAGATACGATCCAGACTCTTACGCATGTTAGATAGCGAAAGTAGCGAAAAACCTATTACAGTCATTGAATTAATAGCAGAGTCTGAACGACTTAAGACTACACTGGATGATACTAAAACAATCGAAAGACCGGATGTAGACATTCAGGCCATTAACAGATACAGCTCACCTCACCAAAAGCCATTGTCACCACGACATCAAGCAGGGCCAAAAACACCATGTCCCATTTGTGGCGACCACATTGGAAACGAGAGTGTCCTAACGTCAGACCGACGAATTTCCCAGATTTTCGCAAATCACGAAAATTTGTATCACGGGATCATCCAAACTGGAGACAAAAATTTTTTACACACAGAGAAAAGAGTGCTTCTAGACAAGACCGATTCATTAACCGAGTAGACAACGGAAATGAAATCAAACGGTACATTGAAGTCATAATCAACGATAGACCGATTCAACTTTGGTTAGATACAGGAGCCGAAGTGACTCTCATCTCTCGTCCAACGTGGATAGCCATCGGTCGCCCCAATCTTACCACAACGACGGCAAATCTAAGCGCAGCAAATGGTCAACCTGTGAACACCGAAGGAATGTTTGAGACAAAATTTACCGTTGCAAATAAGTTAGGTCAAAAGTACCATGGTCGGAGTACTGTTTACATCACAGATTCAAACGACCTCATGGGAATGCTATGGATAAAACAACTCCCTGACTTCAAAGAACTGTTAGAAAACTATTCTATCATGGAAATACGGAGCTTCAAAGCAGACGTGGAACGCACAGCCATCACAAAAAAATTAAAACACAAATACGCTGATGTGTTCCGACCGGAACCAGCACTGTGCACAAAAGTTTCAGCTTCCTTACAGCTTAAACCTGGCGCACAACCCATGTTTAGAAAAAAAACGCCCTGTTCCTCATGCCGCTTTAGAGCAATTGGATAACGAAATTAACCGGTTACAAAAAGAAGGAATAATCTCTCCCGTGGATCACTCTCAGTGGGCAGCAACCATAGTTGCTGTCCGTAAAGCAAACGGCTCCATCCGTCTCGGTGCAGATTTTTCTACGGGCTTAAATGACTCACTGATGCTCCATAGACACCCGTTACCTACCATTGATGACGTTTTCACAAAACTAAATAGAGGGACAGTTTTTTCCCAAATAGATTTTGCAGAAGCATACCATCAAGTAGAAGTGACGGAAGAATGTAAAGAACTCTTAACAATCAACATGTTTGTTTTGTTATAACCGTCTACCATTTGGTGTGAAATCAGCACCAGGTATTTTTCAACAAATCATAGACACTATGATTACTGGTCTAGATGGCGTTGCCACTTATTTAGATGATGTCATCGTCACTGGACGGACATTAGAGGAACACAACACAAACTTAGAGGCTTTATTTGACCGAATTTTAAATTATGGTTTCCGGATTAGAATTGAAAAATGCCACTTGTTAATGACGGAAATCACGTACTTGGGAAATGTATTCTCAGCTGCAGGCCGTCGTCCCGACACCAACAAAATCGATGCAATAATTCATATGCCTCCACCCAAAGATGTCGGACAGGTCCATACTTTTCTTGGACTGATCTTTTTTTTTATAATAGTTTATAGTCCTTTACACCAGGTGTTTTGAAATTGAAATGACTGTATGTAGAAAGCACCTAAGTACTTCCTGTCGTGGATCATAATTTGATCCTTTTAACTTTCCCCTCCTCCTTTCTCCAGGTTTGGGACTGGCTTGCAAATGCAAGGCGGAGTTTTGGACTGATCAGCTATTACAGCTCATTTGTACTATGCATGAGAAATCTAAGAGCACCACTAGACGCCCTTTAAAAAAAAAACACTGTGTTCCAGTTGTCTGAAAGCTGTCAATGGGCATTTGACGAAACTAAAAAAAAATTATTATCCGACCTTCTGTTAACCCATTACAATCCCAACCAACCAATTGTAGTTGCAGCCGATGCATCAGAATACGGCATTGGAGCAGTGATATCGCACAGATATAGTGATGGAACAGAAAAGGCAATTGCACACGGTAGTAGAGCTCTCACTCCAGCAGAAAAGAAATATGGGCAAATTGAAAAAAAGGGTCTAGCACTAGTTTTCGCGGTCATAAAGTTTCACCGTTATATTTATGGACGCCACTTTACTTTATTAACAGACCATCAACCCCTACTTGCCATTTGTGGCAACAAAAAAGGCATACCATCATATACAGCAAACAGACTCCAACGCTGGGCTCTAACACTACTTACTTATGATTTCAAAATTGAATACTGCAGAACCACGTCCTTTGGACAAGCCGACACACTTTCGCGCTTAATAGACACGCATAAAACATCAGAAAAAGACACATTGATAGCAACTAAAAACTCCCTGTACATCAATGCCGTCAAACAACTTCCAGTCTCAAATAAAAAAATCTGCGACGCAACAAAAACAGACAATGAGTTGAAAGCCCTTCTCCAATATGTCAAAACAGGAAAGTGGAACAAAAACAAGGCACTAAAAACAAACAAACTCGAACTCTTAAAAAAAGAAATATCAATACATGAAGACTGTTTATTCTTTGGTTCTCGAATAATCACCCCTCAGGTTTTGCAAAAACGAGTACTTCAAATGCTTCACAAAGGCCACCCGGGTATTACGCGAATGAAGATAATTGCTCCAGAACACGTTTTTTGGAGCGCATTGATAAAGACATAGAAAACTGGACACGTAGCTGTTCTTCATGCCAACAAGCAGCTAAATCACCCATAAAACACACTTTATGTTCATGGCCAAAAGAAATTAAACCCTGGAGTCGAATCCACATCGATTATGCTGGACCGCTCCATGGAAAAATGTATCTCGTAGTAGTAGATGCATTCTAGAAATGGCCAGAAATAATAGAGATGACAAACAGTACCACATCCAACACGATAAATGCACTCCAGCGGATCTTTGCACAATTTGGATTGCCTGAAACAATTGTCAGTGACAACGGCACACAATTCACCTCAACTGTTTTTCAGGAATACTGTGCAGAAAACGCGATCAAACACGTTAGATCACCACCATTTTACCCACAATCAAATGGTCAGGCCGAACGATTTGTAGAAACTTTCAAAAGAACTTTGATTAAATTAAGAAATGACGGGACTTACAAAGAATCTTTTCAAACGTTTTAATTCAGCTACAGAACCACTCCTAGCGCTTCATCACCGAACGGTCACTCTCCAGCCGAAAATTTCCTAGACAGACAATTACGTTCGGTCTTAAGCGAATTACATCCGAAAAACATCAAACATTCAACACCTCGATCAAATGACATGGAGAAAAAATTCAACCGTAATCATGGGGCACGACCTCAACAGTTCCAAAAGGGTGACCTGGAGTTCGTTCGCGTTTATCGACCAGGACAGATTGTTTGTCGAAGGGGAAGAGTTCTGTACGATACATTCGTAAAGGGAATGGTCTGGAAGCGCCACATCAACCAGTTACGCCCACGTGTAGAACCGAAGTTTACGACAACACTACTCAAAACATTTGACTCACCTTATCAGAATACAAGACAAGGAGAAAATTCCGAAACAACTGCTGAACCTGGTCAAACGGTGGAAAAGAACATTAACACAAAGAGAGGCATTCTGAAAGGTCAGGATTCAGACTGTTTAAAAAAATCTGTTCGTTTTCAACTAGACACCGAACACCAGCCAGAACAGCATACACAAGACTTTGCAGCAACGCCATTCCCTTCTACTGAAAACTCAGAATCAGTAGTACCACGTTCACCGTCATCATTACAACTGAGACGTTCTGGCAGACAACGACACGCTCCATCTCGACTTGTAATAAATCACCAAAGTAAGTCATACACCAGTGGTGTCTAACTTGGGAGGTATATATATATATATATATATATATATATATATATATATATATATATATATATATATATATACATGTATGTATATATATACATATAAATATGTATATATATATATATATATATACATATATATATATATAAATTAATATCAATGTTTTATCTATTTATTGTGACTTCACGGTTAAATAGTAATGAGATTAAGGCTTATCATATAGTTAATTTAACTTATATTACTTACTCTAAAGATAGTTACATTCTGGAAATCGATACCTGATTTCTGGCAAATAAACATCATAACACATACATACATACATACATACATACATACATACATACATACATACATACATACATACATACATACATACATACATACATACATACATACATACATACATACATACATACAAACATACATACAAACATACATACAAACATACATACAAACATAGATACATACATACATAGGAAATTATGTATGTTGATTACGTGTCTCAGAATGAAAAATCATGATTGCATTAATTTTGATTAAAAAAAAATGCAGACATTTGAGTTAACCCCTGTAGGTAGTTTATACTTCTTTGGACTTTTGCACATTTATGTTCTATATTTTTAAACACGTTGAAGTTGTTTAAAAAAAAACTTCAGATAGAGCCTAAATAAATGTTGCGTCTAATATCATAAGATGATGCTAGTTGAGACATTACGAAATGAATTTATCATTTTACCACTTCTGAGCAATAGATAAGTGAATGACACTAAAAAGATTCGAACAAACAATAAAAATGAGAACCAATAGAAACAGCAAACCAGTCTAACAATAATTAATTACTTGTTTTATGTTATAGTAACTTCATAAATATCTTTTCTATAAAGTAAAAAAATAACTTAAAGTTGAATAAAATAATATAAAAAACATTTTAATATACAAATTAGTTTTATATGAAACTAACGGAGGTTATAGGTTTTTTTATCCTTATTTTCTATCTCTCTCGTTTTTTATCTTTCTTTTTCTTTTTCTCTTGCTCCTGTTTTCTTTCCAGCTTGCTTTTCCGTTTCCGTTTGCTTTTCCACTCCCGCTTGTTTTTCCGCTCCTTTTCCCGCCTGCTCTCCCTCTCCCGCTTCTTACTTTTCTTCCACTCTCTCCTAGCGCCTTTTTATCCATAAAACGTTAAATAAATTCACTAAAAGCTGCTTGAAACATTCAAACTTTGTTTCGTAAACTAAAATTGATTTTTTTTTAGCTGTAACCTTTGATGTTTGCTATTAGGGACTTTCGGTTCAGAAATTGTATTGGTCATAAAAAATTTAAAACCTTTTTTGAAAAAATAAAAAATACCTCGTTTTTTTAGATCTACCTACATGCTAAATTTCGATAAAAATTGGTCCAGGGATTTAGATTTTCATAAGAGACAGACAAACAGACAACAAAACAATCGTTTTTCTATATATAGATTACAGCTTAAAATAGTTATTCGTGGTTTTCTTAAGTAATATTGAGTTTCAAAGAAAAACCGACTAAGTGTGATAAAGTTGACCATGTTACAAATGATATTTCATGTCTTCCATTTTGTTTTATTTTAATATTAAAAAAAACTTTTGCACGAAATATATCTTTAAATTTTAATTATTTTGAAAACGTTATACGACTTGTTGTTAGGTAGTTGTGACCACATAGATTTTAAAAAAATTTCCATATTTAAACTTCAAAACAAATGGGCCAATATAATGTTAGAAAAATTGAAAACAATTTAAAACAAAACAAGTTGCCTCAGGAAAACATAAACAATTTTTTATAATTATATCGTTTTTCTCCTCTCTCTTTCTTTATTTCTCTCTCTCAATCATTCTTTCCCTCTTAGACTCTTCCGTTTATTTTGTTTTCAATTTTCTCTTACTTTTCTCTCTGTAATTATATTTTCTTTCCTTTCCACGTCCACCATTCTTCGTGTTGTTAACCCATTGACCCACTTCCTCTCAATAGCAATGAACATATAAAAGCCAAATTAAGGTGTAAAATGTTTTACATTATGCATACAATATATTATGCTATTTTTAATTATTTTAATCTAATAGCCCAACATTATATATATATATATATATATATATATATATATATATATATATATATATATATATATATATATATATATATATATATATATATATATATATATATATATATATATATATATATATATATATATATTTTGACAATATTTGGGTATCAAATTCTCGCATAAACACGCTCTATTAAATGCTACGGCCCATTTTCTACAACACCATTTCTTTACTACTGCTTCAAACCGTCTAAATTTTCTTCCCGAATTAACTACACAGTCAACAGTACACAAAACTTTATTGTCACAAGGGGTTGACCGGCCGGTTTCGGCTTTATCCATCTTCAGAACCCCTATAATAAAGTAAGGAAAATCAATGTATAGAATATTAGACGAAAGCCGAATATATAAAGATAGAGAAACACTAATAAAACCATTCGAATATAAAACTAAAAACATAAAATTCTAAACACATACCAGCGATACAACTTTCATTAAAACCAACGCTACGACACTACAACAGCTAATTATATATATATATATTTATTTCGAGCGTAGTTTGGCATAATATTTTCTTTTAAGCATACTCCGTTAAAAACTATGGCCCACTTGGCGTTTATCAATTTTTTTATGGTGCCCTCGATTTTGCGGTAATTGAAAGACGTGAGACTTGTTTCAGATGTTTTATTTGGCTTACTGCAGTTTCGGAAATCCTTTTCCATCTTCAGAGCCCAAAGTAATAAACTAAAAGTCAGCGTAAACTAAGAAACGGAAGCAAGACGAATCAAAACAAGTTAAATTAAATTAAATTAGAGTTCGAAACAAATTAAATTAAATTCCATTAGAGCTTAAAAGAATATATATATATATATATATATATATATATATATATATATATATATATATATATATATATATATATATATATATATATATATATATATATATATATATATATATATATATATATATATATATGTGTATATATATATATATATATATATATATATATATATATGTGTATATATATATATATATATATATATATATAAATATATATATATAGATAGATAAGTTGGCAAATAATAATAATGATTATAATAAAATTGATAACTGACACCTCCGGAACACAATCATCATCGCCAGTTCAGTAAACCAACGAAGTTATTAATATGCTCATTCAAGAGTTTATGCAAATTTCACGAGTTTTTCAATTAAGATTAATAAATATTGAGCTTTGAATTACATTTCTCAAATTTTATGGTAAATATAACGATCGCGATGCGTCCCAGAACTCCTAATCGCTAAATGTGGGTCGGTTTCATCCTACGATAAAGGACGAAATAAATAAATAGAAACAGATAAAATTATGACCTAAAATACAAAATAATTAGTTATATTTTGTACAATGTGTAGAAAACTATCAATCAAGTAAATTATTGTTAATATTTATAGAGGGCCTCCTACAGAGTTCAACGGTGTTGACCTTTTACTTGCCTGACGGAGAAACGATTTTTACCCGCTAATTTTTTGATAACATGGGCTACTAAGCAGCCTATGGGAGTTAAATTTTGAACTACAAATTAAAAAAAATTAATAGCAAAGAGTTGAGGCTACAGGCACACGGGACCGTATTATTACTCAGTTGCTTGTGACATAAAAATGAACTTTTATATGTTTTTATTAACTCCAACTTGTCGACTGTCCGCCTGTCCGCTGTCTTGGAGATGTCCTGGGACATCTGCGGTGATAATAACAACAACAAAATATTAAAAAAAAAACTTTTAAAATACACTTTTTTGTGAACTGTAAAGAAGAAAATTATTTTTCTCTTGGCTGTGTGAGAAATGTTTTGATGGAGGCATGCATTAATTGTGGACATTCGTTCAACAAACAAGCCATACATTTTTAAAACTTAAAACGTGGGGCGCCTTTCACTTAAAATAACCATCTGCTATTTTTAAACAGGATAGAACGTTTCTTTGAATATAAATGGCGCCCACGTTTTAATTTTTAAATATTAAGGGCTTGTTTGTTGAACGAATGTCCACAATTAATACATGCTTCCATCAAAACATTTCTCACACAGCCAAGAGAACAATTATTTTGTAAATCTTTTATAATTTAAAGTTGTTTCTTAGAGGCGCTGGTGTCAGAGCGGTAGGGCGTTTTCTCCTGTCGATCGTTAGGTCGGCAGTTCGATCCTTGCCATCGTCACCAGCTTAACTCCCTTAAGCAAGGAGTTCACTCGCATTGCTAAAAGGGTAGGCGCCTATAAATGGCTGACTTTGCAAATACCCTTTCTCGCATTCGAGCAAGATTTTTCTTGGAAAATGCGTGTGTAAAAATAAAATTAAAAAAATAAACATGGACGTAATCATTTTTTAAATTAAAAAGTTGAATTAAATTTTTTGGAAAAATTTTGAAAGTTTAATAAAATGCATTTGCATATTACAAGTTTCAGCTCAATTGGATAAGGGAAAGTTTGTTAATTTTCTTTTTTTTCAATGTTTAATAATGTTTTTATTGATTTTTTTTCAAGTTTTTTTTTCAAAGCTTAGATTTTGAATGTATGTAGCAAATCAAATGACTTAACTGTTTCCATCAGTTGTGTAGCCTTCTTTTAAACTTTTTCTAAACAATCTTTGATTTTTTAAATAACGAGACCAGGGTTCTACACAAAACTCAACGTGGTGTCTTAAACATAGTTTTCAGCTGATTCACTTGCCGAACCGACTTTAGCTGCCACAAAACATTTACTCAACTAACCCTTGCAAAAAAAAGACAGATTGTTACAATGACACGGAGAAGGACTTTTTAGCATTAAGTTTCAAGTCATGGATGGTTCTGCAAGGAACCCGCAAAAAACGAGGTTTTTTCACAAATCCATTATATTTTAGGTTTAGCCGGCTTTTCATTTAATGCAATTTTTAAAAACCACATTATTATAAAATTATAAATGTGAATGTTTACATAATTAAAACTGATTTGTTGTTTCAAAACATAGGTAATAATTTTTGAAATTAAAAAATTTTTTTTAGTAAGTTTTAAAAATTCAATACAATGCATTGTCATGAGGAGCAAGCCTATATTTTAAATTTCAGCTTGATTGGATGACGGAAAATTAGTTAATTTTCACTTTTGAGGTTTGCAAGGATTGAAGCAAGCAAGCAATACCAGCTGTGAAGTTAATATAAAAGAATAAAAAATATGCGGGACCATTTTTTCCGTTTAATTGAAAATAATTTTGGTCGTGATTATTATTTTTATTTAAATAAAAAATTCCTGAATAGTTTTCTGATAAAGTGTAATGGAAGTAATTCGACCCAATCTAACAACGATTTACAATTTCCTGCCACGAATGCAAAAGCAGCAACTGCGACTGAGAACTTGCAAGCACGTGTTCTTAATTTTGTTTATCGACAATGAAATTATTAAAACTAACAGATCTCTTTGTTTTGGCTAGATTATTGAAACTTTTTTTTCATTTAAGCTTGAAAATGTTTTAGCTAGAAAGTTATTCTCAGACTCCCCTAGTGGTAAATCAAACAAAGACTGATGGCTTTATCGGGGGTCTCTCCTCGCTCAATTGCTCTTCTGTCAGCAAATTATTTCTTTTCGACGCTGTCGAGTCAATGTACTCTTGTGATTGAAGTCACACGTGGGCCACGAAATGTACAGCATTACGCAATCAATCTTACAATCAAGAACATAATTGATCGATTGGTTAGCTTATCGTAGGGAATAAAAAATTGAATAGATTGAGATGTTAGCGTGAACTTCTTTGATCAAACAGTTGCTAATATCGAATATTGAAAAGAAGATTTAAAATGCAATTGTTCTATATTTGTGTATGTGAATGTGATGAAAGTTACTACCAAACTCAGAGTAGGTTGTAAGTTTTTTGACACGGCTAAACTCGACTAAACAAAATTAGATTTGATCCACCTTCATTGAAAGCTGAAAAGTGAAACGGTAACGGAATTGCGGTAATACGGAAATGTGAAAAAATCTACGGTAATACCGCGCTAACGGTAAGTTCTAATAAGATAATACCGCCTTAAAGGGACCTTCTAGCAAGATAATAGCGCGGTAGCGGTTATAAATTACCTTTATTTTCCGCGGTAATCAATTTTTAAAAAATAAAATGTTTTATACTAATTAAGAGCAAGCGTTAGTTTGAAACGAACTAATAAGGAAGAATAGTTCAGTTAAATTAATTTTAGCTAACTTTGGTTTAACTTTTTAATTTCATAATTGCATATGATTCATCCATTTCTGACCGTATCAATTTACCAATTTTTGGTTAAAATAAATAAGTATTTACTAGTCGGTGTGACGTGAAGTTGCCAACTAAACCCAGAAGTTTGTAAATTTAATTCGAAATATGAATTTTGTTTTAAACGTAAAATAAAATGATAAACATTATGATTATTTTTGCTCAAGTCTAACAACTAAAATCATTAAATCATCTAAGAGTCCAAAAATTTATGAAAAAAGAAGTTATAGAGAGAATCGAAACAATTGCTATCTTTTGATGAAAAAAACCGGTGAAAGGCGGGGATGGGAACAAAAATATTGAGGATGGGAACAAATACAATAAAATGGGGATGATAACAATCAATCAATCAATCAATCAATCAATCAATCAATCAATCAATCAATCAATCAATCAATCAATCAATCAATCAATCAATCAATCAATCAATCAATCAATCAATCAATCAATCAATCAATCAATCAATCAATCAATCAATCAATCAATCAATCAATCAATCAATCAATCAATCAATCAATCAATCAATCAATCAATCAATCAATCAATCAATCAATCAATCAATCAATCAATCAATCAATCAATCAATCAATCAATCAATCAATCAATCAATCAATCAATCAATCAATCAATCAATCAATCAATCAATCAATCAATCAATCAATCAATCAATCAATCAATCAATCAATCAATCAATCAATCAATCAATCAATCAATCAATCAATTAATCAATCAATCAATCAATCAATCAATCAATCAATCAATCAATCAATCAATCAATCAATCAATCAATCAATCAATCAATCAATCAATCAATCAATCAATCAATCAATCAATCAATCAATCAATCAATCAATCAATCAATCAATCAATCAATCAGTCAATCAATCAATCAATCAATCAATCAATCAATCAATGGAAAAGCGACCGGGAACGAGAAAGCGACCGGGAACGAGAAAGCGACCGGGAACGAGAAAGCGACCGGGAACGGGAGAGCGAGCAGCAACGGGAATGCGACCGGGAGCGGGAGAGCAAGCAAAAAAGGGAAATAAAGTGGGAGAGCAAGTAGGATGAGGAGAGCGAGCGGGAGCGTCAAAGCCATCGGGAAAGGAAACGGAAGCGAGAGAGAAGAACGATAAAAATCCCGCTTTTTATTGATATAGGAGACATTTATCATCTTTGTTCAGCATAACGTAATATAAATAACAAATTTGCTGCTGCTAGGTTTCTTGTTTATTTCCTGTCAAACGCAGTTCTATAATGTTTGAGGGCGAAATATTACCAGCTTAAGATATTAAGGAAGCACATCAGAACTTTACATAATCACAACATTACAATACCGCAACATCACAGTACGACAAACGCACAACATTACATTATCACAACATTACCATACCGCAACACCACAAAATCACAACAATCAATCAATCAAGGGGATAAAACAGGAAAACAATTTTTTTTTCTAAAACAACGTATATCTCGAAAACCAAAAATGAGGAAGTTTTGAAATTTGGTATCTAGATTTTTTTTTAAATAAGGACACGTTTTGGTATCTAGATTTTTTTTAATAAGGACACGTTTTTTACCATTTTTTGGAAATTTGGTTTCCAAGACCTCATATGTGGGTTGGAAAATAGGGTTATTTGTTTTTTAGAATAACTGCTAATAAAAAATCTATAAGTGCTACAGATTTAAAAATTAGTATCTACTCGAGAAATGAAAATACACGTGTTTTACCAATTTTTGATAATTTGGCTTCAAGGGATTCAAATGTGAAATGAAAAAAATATCCTATTTGATTAAAAACTCCAAAAACTAAAAATGTGAAAATTTAGCAATTTTGTACCAAGATTATTTTAACAAAATACATGTTTTAATCTTTTTTGAAAATTTGGTTTCCAAAACTTCAAATGTGGGATGGAAAATAACTTATATTTTTCTTAGAATAATTGCGACTCTGAAACTAAAAATAGTACAGATATAAAAATTATTTAGATACTACTTAGAAAATAAAGTTACACATGTTTTACAATTTTATTTCCACGTTTTGGCTTCCAGGACTATAAATGTAGGGTGGAAAAAGGATAATTTGCATGAAAACTCAATAACTGAAAATGTAAAAACATTAAAATTCAGTTTTAAGTTTTTTTAAATAATAAGATACGTGTTTCATTATTTTTTGAAAAATTATTTTTTAAGCTATTTGATGGTTTGTCCCTGTTAAAACTGGCCTCGACTTTAATGTTTATGAAACGGTCCGTTTCAAACGGGCCTAGAATTTTCTGCCTATAAAATAAGCTGGACCAGGTCTAAAAGATTTGTGTATGGCACTATAGATTAGAGTACTGCATGCGCTGGGCCAAACATGAAGTCCAGGGGGGGGGGACGGGCCGAGATTTTTCGCCAAGTATATAGACATTTAGGGTCCAAATTAGGCGGACCAGGCCTGGAATTTTGGCTTATGAAACGGGCGGACCAAGTTTTCGAATCGTAAAAAGTCGGCCCGTGCAATACGCTACTGTCGGTGCACTGTCCAAATTCTCTAATTTCAAGCTAGCGAAGTCGAAACGGACACTGCTAGTAGGAGTATGAGGCAATCTTTTCGAAACAACCATTCAAATCACCTAAATCGTCAAAGATATCAATATTAACGATCATAGGCATAGAGTTCTGGTGGACGACGGGGCTAGCTACCTCCGGATCAAATCTTGCCCCCCCCCCG
Source organism: Erpobdella octoculata (assembly GCA_963978895.1). Taxonomy (NCBI): domain Eukaryota; kingdom Metazoa; phylum Annelida; class Clitellata; order Hirudinida; family Erpobdellidae; genus Erpobdella; species Erpobdella octoculata. Next base: position 17,067,112 of record OZ022240.1, on the reverse strand, counting down.
AGAAAACGAGAAAAGTGTGTGCCTCTCGGGAAAAAATTTGTATTATTTCCCGTTTTATGTGCCAGCCGGAGAAAGAATCTAAAGTAAACTATTATAATGTGGGAGTGGAATGAGCATCAGCATCGACTTTAGTAGCCAGATTCATATGACAAATAAAAAAGAGGCATATTATGGCTCACAGGCTAAGTAGTAGCCAGCATCCAATATTATATTTCGAGATGAGAGTGGAACAGACATCCATGCCGGGACGTCTTTTTAACCCTTTTGCCCTACAAGATGGAGTATGAAAAAAACCTCACTTGCATCAATTACCAATAACTACGTTTTATTGTTTCTTAGGTTAGAAGATCCTACAACAAACCCTGATTTTATTAAATGTCGATTCAAGGCGGTCGCTGCTATTGCCCCGGCGGTTCGACGTGATTACAATCGGTAAAATTGCTACTAACCCTATCCCTAACCCTAACCCTATCCCTAGCTCTAACCCTAACCCTAACCCGAACCCTAACCCGAACCCTAACCCTACCGTTAACCCTATCCCTACCCCTAAACCCTATCCCAGGTAGTAGCATAAAAATTTCAAAATAATTTTTTTTAAATTTCATTAATATTTTTATATAAAAGTACAAATTCTGAGTTTGAATATACCATATAGTGTACAAAAAAATAAAATTAATAAAGATATAGCGAATCAAAGATCGCGTACCGCAGTGGCAATAGCATTAACGATTCAAGGCAGCTGGATTTTTTATTTTTTTAAACTAGAATTTCTAGGAGTTATATTTACGATTCTCAAAAACGCAAACACCCAGTTACAGTGCAGTTAACTTAATTTTTGTCTAGCTGAATCCATAATAGAAGCTTTAAAGGATGTCTTCTTTTCCATGCGAACTGATTCTTGACGCTTTGGGATTTAGCCATAACAAGCCGACATTGCTTAGAAAAAGAAACACCGACTGGAAGTCAGTTGTTTGTCTACGCATTACTACCCGGAAGACCCAAAGCGGCACTACAAACAGCTGTACTTTACTGCATTGGATGCGGTCCTTGTAGGACTCACTGATCGATTTGAACCGACTGAGACGACTCGCCATTTGAAGTGTGTGGAAGGTTACATAATTGGTTCCGATAGTAATATAGACTACATTAAAAAACTTTACAAAAATGATTTTGCTGACTATCCGAGGCTTTTGCTTTAATGGTATATCATTGTTGACCAATCCAAGAAAAAACAATATACTTTAAAAGATTTTCAATCAGCTTTGAACTTTATCTGCTCGGGTCGGCAATTGTTTGCTTAATCAAGCTCTCATTGGTTCAGCCTGTATCGCCATGTACTTCAGAAAGGTCTTATTTTGGATTGCGTCAAATGAAGAGCTATCTCCAACTGAAAATGAAAAAGACAAGGGTAAATACTGTTACTTTAATGAGCAGTCATCAAGAAATTTTAAAACAAAATTATATTAACATTTTAATCGATGACTTCATTAAAAATAATATAAAGTATAAACAATATTTTTTTTAAAACAACGCTCGTATACTAATGTGCTAAAAGGTTAAAATAATATTAAAGTGTACATAATAACATTTTTTGAACTAAACTTTTTGTTTTGAAGATAAAGGCGTTGGGAGTTATTTATAAAATATCTATAACCTAATATCGCCCAACGCTTTAATCTTCCAAACAAAACGTTTAGTTCAAAAACTGTTAATATCTACACTTAATATTATTTTTAACCTTTTAGCACATTAGTATACGTGCGTTGTTTAAAAAAAATATTTTTTATACTTTATATTATTTTTTGTGTTTATTTTTTTATAAATCTAAATATTATTTATATTTTTTGTTATTTTTTCATTTTTTATTGTTTAATTTTTTTTAATTCTAAAAACAGATTAATGTATTTAATGTCATCCATCGAAGTACTAACCGAGCTCGACGTTGCTTAACTTTGAAACAAACAAACAAACAAACACAAAAAACCCCATTGCAAGTTAATATAAGCGTTGTAAAAAAAATAAAATTCGATTGCGCACTTTTGCACTTTCATAATTAATAACACTTTTATAGAAATATGTTGTTGATTAACATGTCTGCAACTGCTTTTTCTTATATTTCATTCAAAACCTCATGGTCAAAAAATTTTAATAGATTCATTTGACAGAAAAGTTGCTCCGAGTCTTTGAGTCTTGCCCCTTGCCTCCCCCCACGGGAAAATAGGAACTCTACGTCCGTGTTAGCGATGAAAGGTTTGAATTTATTACAAATGAAATTTAAATGATAATATTGGCGGATTTAGTAGAAAAATCTTATTAAAATAAAAAAAATCAATTTGACAATATGAACAAGGAAATATTAGGCGTGGAAATATTCAATCAAAGTCACTCAAACAATTTTAAATTTTAAATTCTAGCGTTTTATTTTGTTTGAAGATTTCACGTTTATTACTGTTAATAAAAATAAAATAAATTCATATCAAATGATATTAAGAATAATTTCCACCTCCATTACCTCGGCTCTCATTTCAATGCTGGTTCTCCGTGGGAATCCTATTATTTCGCACTCTTATTTCGCACTATGCTGTTGGCGATTTTTTTTTGGAGTTTTTTTCAAAGTCATCTGTGTTGTTTGTGATTATAACGGAATCTTTTTGCATGTTTCCATTAATTGCATATAAATTTTGTTTATTTATATTTTAATAGGTTTTTTAGCATTAAAAACACAGATCTGATAAATAAATGAAACATAATCTATAAGGAAAGTTTGTTTGTTTATGTGTTTGTTCGTTTATCACATCCAAACCACTGAAGAAATTTGAAATATGTATTTTAATATAATATAATAATAAAATGTGAATATCAGCAGAAGATATTATGCCGAAGCCTTCCTATATAATATTCTAGGCTCATTATATATTCAGACTGTAATGACGCATTTCGTTAAAGGCTGTCAAAATGCTTGTAAGAGCAAAGAAATTTATGGTTTTTCAGAAAATTAGTAGAACATTCTGTTAACATAATAAAACATATTTAGAACCGAAACTGAAACTATTATAGAATATCACAGTTCAACTTTTTTCTTCCTTTTTTTATTTAATGGTTCACGATTTAATTGAGAAACTGACAGGAAAGATCAACTCATTAAAATGTTTTTATAACATGTCAATGCAGGTTAAACGTCATTGGACACACGTCACATTCACATGGCGCTCAACAAACTTCACACAAACGCGTCACATTCACATAGCGCACAACAGACTTCACACATACATTCCAGGTTTTCACCTTTCAACTTCTAAGAACAGCAAACTTCAATAAAGCGAGACCATAAACTGTGCGATTTGTAGAGATGTTTAACACACGCACACTGGCCATTGGAATAGAGAAGAGGAAGTCATCTGGGCTGTCATAATAAATTTGTAGAGAAGACTTTTATGTTAGTTTCATTTCCGTAGCAGCCACTGAAGCAGATGGAAGATCTTTACAATGCGTCAACACACTTTCCATCTTCAGCTAAAGCCGCTACACAATGTTGAGCTGTTTCGCTACAAGACACCATCTCGATAAATCAATCGAATGCTGTCTTGCTTTTCAACGTTGTTTAATTAAATTATTTTAATTCTGAGTGTCATAAAGTCATTTGAACGACCCAGTTAAATAAATTAATTTCTTGCGACAGCCGATTGAATTATTATAAGAGAAATCCACCTCATGGTGCATTTTTTCAAACATTCGAGAATTCAAGCATGTACAACAATAATTTACAACAATAATGTACAACAATAATGTACAACAATAATGTACAACAATAATGTACAACAATAATGTACAGCAATAATGTACAACAATAATGTACAACAATAATGTACAACAATAATGTACAACAATAATGGACAACAATAATGTACAGCAATAATGTACAACAATAATGTACAACAATAATGTACAACAATAATGTACAACAATAATGGACAACAATAATGTACAACAATAATGTACAACAATAATGTACAAGCGATCGAAGAAAAACATCGGTTAGTACGTTTTGTGCGGTTTTCCAATCGTCGTTTCAAGGAAAGGCAGGAAACGGAAGAAACTGAAGCATTTCTGGCACTAAAAAGCATTCCATTTCGACATTTGATTTTCACATTTAAAACAAAACAAAACACATTTTAATAGCATTTACTACACTTGTTTAATGACATATAATATCGCATCGCCTCATTAACGAACGGCAATCCAGCGAGAGTGGTTTTGTGCACATCAAATCAGAAAGCGAAACCGTCGTTTCAATGTAAATTATTTGAAAAAAAGACCGGGCTGCTTCAAACGTTTTTCAAATCCAACGTTGTGTATAAGTTTTAAAACAGATAAATCACTGTTTTGGTTTTTATATTTTTAATATTTGATTTAAATACAAAAGTATTGTTTTGATTTTTCATTAAACAATTATTTGAGAAACTGAAAATAATTTTTGAGAATTTGTTTCTGTTTCGCTGATAACACGATTAAATAAAAATTATATTATTATTATTATTATTATTATTATTATTATTATTATTATTATTATTATTATTATTATTATTATTATTATTATTATTATTATTATTATTATTATTATTATTATTATTATTATTATTATTATTATTTTTATTATTATTATTATTATTATTATTATTATTATTATTATTATTATTATTATTATTAATATTATTATTATTATCAGCAGTTACACATGGACGAACACCACGGTTACCTATGCTACAGTTACCACACTAACACACTTTCGCACTTCCTTTTCATGAGCATCTTAGCTTATGTTGAATTATTTACATCGTCATCATCGTCATCATCATCACCTTCGTTATCATTACCACCTATATCAGCATTATTTCCGTCATCGTCATCGTCATCATCATCATCAGACTATCACTTCATATTCATTGCAACCATCTTTTTGCGTTTTTAATGAAATGGGGTTAAATGGAGAGGACTGTCTAATAATAGAATTCGCTTCTGACAGTCATTATTTCCGGCAACTTTAAAATATCATCATCATCACTACATTACGACCACAAGCTTGTTAGCACTGCGATTGCGGTCGTCATCGTCATCATCATCGTCTTCGCCATCATCATCATCATCATCATCATCATCATCATCATCATCATCATCCTCATCATCATCCTCATCATCATCATCATCATCATCATCATCATCATCATCATCATCATCAACATCATCGTCGTCGTCATCATCATCATCATCATCATCATCATCATCATCAACATCATCGTCGTCGTCGTCGTCGTCGTCATCGTCATCATCATCATCCTTACCATGGAATGCGTAGTAGTAGTTGGTTGCCTGCAGTCACACCCAATCAATACAGCAGCAAACCAGCGCCATACCTTAGCTACAAGCTGTCTGAAAGAAGATCGAGAGAAGAAAATGAATGAAAGGGAAATGAATAAAAACATTGGAAAAATAAAGATGAAAAAGATCGTGTCGTGTTGGAGAGGTGTAAAGGAGGAGCTTCTTCTTCTTCTTTAACTTCTACTTTAACTTTTTCCGTTTTATTTTGATATTTCAATTATTATTTTTAAACGCACCGAAAATTTTAACCATAAAATCGAAAATTATTTTAGTAAAAATTAGTCTACTGCCTCCTCGATTTAAAAAAGTATTTGATATAAAAAATTATTATAATTATAAATTTATATAAAATTCAACCAAGAATAAAAATATTTGAATAATTTGGCTTGATTGAACGACACCTGAAACCTCGACATGAAAAAAGAAAAAATTTCTTGTCGCGAGCACATCTCTTTTCGAAATTGCACTGAGATATATTCTTCCTCGCCTTCTTCTACTTAGAGAGTATGGAGAATTAAAGAAAAGAAATGGAGCGGCAGTAACGATCCTGTTACGACAAGGAATATACTCTAACATGGCATTCTACCTTCATCAAACTAGTTCAAAGCATCTCTGTATAAATAGGCTTCGCAGATTTTTTTTTAACACAGTTTTGTTTAATTACTGCTGTAGTAAATTAGGTTATAAGTTTATTTGAAGATGAAAAACATTTTTAAATCAAATTATAATGCTCTTTCAACTAGTAATTCTTGAATAAACAGTTGAATAGAAATGATAAAATTGTTGTCCCATATTCGAGTCGCACTCAATGTAACTTTGCATGATAGTTTCCATGCATTTCATTTCCTATTTTACTCAAACTATCTGGAAAATTTTGTTTGTTTGGAACTGTTAGCTTTAATATTATTATTTTGAAAACGAAATGCTGCAAAGATTCAGAAACCTCGTCGACGATGTCATTGAAGTCACAAAAGGTTGGTCGTTTGTAATTAATATCAAGATTTAAATTAATTACCATTGCTTGCAAAATCTCAGGTTTTTAAATAGTTATAAAATCTTGAGGCATTTTACATTAAAATGTTAAAAAATCAGCAAATTTTTAGTAAATTATTTCATTATTTTTTATTTATAACTAGATCTTGTGAAAAAAATAATTTTGTGACTAAACAATAATAATTCTTGTGCAAGATACTAACAATACTAATCTAAAAAAAACTGAAATATCGCTTTTATACAAACAAATGATAAATGGCAATATTACTTTTGTTGTAACATATAAACGGAATGAGCATTAAACAAGATTTTACAGTAGGTTCCACTATAGGAGAAGTCACCCGGTCACTGACCAAAAGTGACAGTGCCAACCAGCAACCAGGTGAAACACTGACTCCATGGACACCTTCTGAACAGGAACGCCATCTTCAAGCTACTTCCAACTGCTGCGTCTACAACCAGGATGACGATAAAATTCGTTTGATGGAGCTGCTCGACCTGCGAAACTTCGGTTTGACTGGAAGCGGAAAGCAATCTGGAATGTCGACGCAGCCACAAGAGAAACAAGCTATAAAAGTGCGACAAATAAGAAGCAAAAAGTATCAAGATTCAGATTCTAGTGACGATGAAAGAAGAAACTCTAAATCATCACAGCACACTGTTAGCCTCTCTCCTTCATCTCAAACTAATCAACAAGTTCACCAACAGACCTCTGAACCTTCGACTAAATCATCTCGAGAATCGACCAGTCCTTTGAACAAACCGCATGACAATCTTTCACCTTCAAATGTTCAAATAAATCACTCAATCAGCTCACTAGAGGCCAAAGGAGGTCACGTTGACGAACGCCTTACATCTCGGTCACCACCTGGTGGTGATCATCATACAGCGTACAGAGCACAGCAGATACCTCGAAACGCTCAACCACATCCTCCTACTCTGCCTTACAAGAACATGCCCGACCACAGGTCTTTAGCAATTACCGAACCTGATCTTCAGCTCAAAAATGCGCTGCCAGTCTCTTCACAAACGCAACATCAGCAGGTTCTGAATGAAGGACCAGGTGAAACAAATCGAGAGGCTTGGTCTCTTCGCAATCCCTACCCACAGTTTCATTGTCTTCCAGAAAGACAGCGCAGAAACAGCGCGCAAAGACATTTGAGCCATGAAGGCCCAAATCGTGTCCCACTGTCTAATGCCCCCATTGATCACCAACAACATCACGCCCCCGTACCGCTCTCGACGGCAAGAGAACATCACCCAAGACCGGAAACGCAGTACCCGGGTTTTGTTCCAATTGCAAGACGATCTCGATCTCGCCATGTGACCGGTTCAGCTGTTAACTTGGCAAGTTCAAGGTCGAGAGAATCAGTGGTGCCTGTGGCGGGCATGAGGCGTCCATCTAGTGACGGTTATGGATCGCACGAATGCATCGAGAACGAACCAACAAGTAAGTTCGTCATCGATGTTGTATAAGTGATCCTTAATTACCTCAATATAGCGATCTTGTTTGCTTGCTGGGTGTTTGTTTTGTGAATATGTTTGTGCGTTTGTTTAAATTATCGTTGGACGTAGTTTTATTTACCTGGCTTATGTTAACTTACCAATAACCTTTCGATGATATCTGGGCCCACACCACACACGCACACACAACAATGAATCTGGGAAGCCGAGAAGAGTTGACGCCCGTTGTTTTCAAAATTTATTTGTCTGAGATGCCAAAATATATTAGATTTGTAACAATAATGGGACAAGAAACATCGTTGAAAAGCAGTAATTACTAATTAAGCAACGAGTAAAATAGTAACTAAAATCCACCCCAGTCGGTTTTCGAATTTTGAATCCGACCAATATCGGTCCCGGCCTAGTAATTAGTCAAATAAGTTTTAATTGAAAAAAAAACTTTTCCAAATAAGGGAAAAACTACCTTTTTATTGATCAAATTTGGAAGAAACATCGACTTTTTTTAAAGAAATTAAGAAATTTTTAGTATCCATACCTCGGTCTCTAACGCTGTCTAAGATCTAAGATCAAATCTCTTCGCCGTTTTTGGTCCCCACGGTTTTGTCCCACCAAAGCAGTCTAGATCCAAAACTGCACACACACGCAGTTTCAAAACTCAAGGTGTCGTCTGTAAAGTAACATTGATTAATTGTTATAATTTATTGATTAATTGTTATAATTTATTGATTAATTGTTATAATTTATTGATTAATTATTATAATTTAATAATTAATTGTTATAATTTATTGATTAATTGTTATAATTTATTGATTGTTATAATTTATTGATTAATTGATATAATTTATTGATTACTTGTTCAATACTTATCACCACACGTGTAACTAAATACCGCAAAGTACATGTCTTTTTTGTTAATCTTCTTTTGAAATGTAAAACTTGCATTCATAAAAGCAAAAACGTTTAAGTGAGATTATATTCAAAATTTTAGCTTGATTGGATGACGGGGAGTTGTTAAACTTTCACTTTCGATATATCTCCACATTTAAGCAAGCAAGCAAACAATCAAGCAAACAAGACCACCGGTGAAGTTAATATAGAAAATTTAATAACATTACAGTTGTTTGCTTGAACAAATTGTTCTTATTAAATTAAAACTAAAATTAAACTAAAGTCTACAAAACTATTGAACTTGTTAATATTTTATTTCATTTATTTTGATACGTATTTGATCGTAAGCAGTTTTACAAAAGTAGTTTATGTTTATTGATTAAATAATTATTGTATTGACAACTATAAAAATTTAATTCTTGTAATTAAAAGTGTCTTTGAAATTTGAAATGCCTTCTTTTTATTTTTTAGTCTGCAATAATTAAGTTAACTAGAACTTTCTTCAAAATAGGCTTAGCTTATAGAAATTGTAGCAGAAATTATAACAATATTATATTATGAAAATATCTATTTGAAACAGTATTTGTGTCTTAAATATGAATTATTTTTTATCTCTGATTTATAAAAATATATGATCCCAGCTGGCGTTAATGATACTCACAACCAAATTCTGATCTGCTTGAATTCTTGCAGTGATGATTTCTCAATGTTTTTTCGTTTTGATAAGATTTTTTTCGCTTTGTATAGACTGCTGTTTTGTCTCGTATTAAGTATAGTTTAAACATTGAACGCATTTTGTCCCATCATATATGAATTACAGTTTAATCAGTAACAAATTCAAACCTAAGCCTGTTAAATTAAATTGCACATTTGTTGACTCATAGGAATGCAAAGGCTAAAAACATCTTTAAAGGTTTTCATGTTTCTGGTGGTTTTCCAAGTTGAGACAGTTTAATTTTTCTGACGACAGAATCCATTTTTTGTTCTTCCATTAAATTTCGGAGCCTACCCGATGTGAACACGCTGGCTCAGCTGGGCCATGGACTTCTTAATATATACCTTCTTAATACGTATATACTTCTTTATATTAAGAGGTCCATGGCTGGGCTGTAGCAGAATGCAAATTGATTGTGAGTGCTGTGCACATAGTCGTCAAAGTCCATTTGTTCTCTCATTGACACTTTCTGTTGTTTGGTTTGCTCATTTAATTACGTCAGAATTTACTCAATTTTAATTAGTATTCTTTAATGCATTGGTTCCACTCAGCAAGTGTGATCTTCTGCGAGGAATTAGTTTGATTATTTTGAACTAAAGCAGATAGCTCGCACTGAAAACAATTAATGAATTTATTAAAATTTTTTACACACTTTTACTTATATATCATATCATTTATTAATCGCTTAAAACAAAACAAATTTTGATCGAAAGCGATCGCGTAGGAAAAGTAAGCTATTATAAAGGAAGCAAGTATGTTTTTAATTTAATTTTAAATTCATGAAGAGTTGTGGATTCTCTAATAGATGTGGGTGTTGCGTTCCAGGCTGTCGGTCCAGCAACGGAGAATGCTCTGTCTGAGATGGCGCGATGAGACCGAGGGACGGTAAGATCCCGTCGGGAGGAGGAGCGAAGTCTCTGTCTGCCGGGGCAATCAGAACATAGAATGAGGGACTCTAGTAGATATATTGGAGAACGATTATTGAAGATTTTATAGATTAGAAGACAGAGCTTGAAGGTGATCCTAGGGGAAATAGGAAGCCAGCATAGTTGGCGTAAGATTGGGAAGATATGATACCGGCGAGAAGCATGAGCCACCAGACGAGTGGCTGAATGAAGAACAGAGGTGTAGGAGCAAAGAGTCGTAGCTGGAAGTCGTGCGAGGACAGCATAACAGTAGTCCAGTCTTGAGAGAACAAGTGCTTGGACGATAGTTTTAAGAGAGTAGGGTCGAGAGATGGTCTAATTTGATGAATACGGCGAAGATGAAAGAAACTAGCTCGAGCAACTGATGAGACATAGGGGGACAAGCATAGGAAGCTGTCAAATAGAACTCCAAGGCTGCGGACCATCAATACTGGAGAAATTGTTGTGTTTCCATCCAGGGTTAGGGAACGGTTTTCAAGGAAACAGGTGGAGGATCTTTTCCGATGAAACCAGAAAAGTTCCGTCTTAGCAGGATTCAAAGAAAGACGCATAGAGGCGCTCCATAATCCAATTTCAACAACGCATGCGGCAAGTCTATTACAGGCAGTGGGGACATCATGAACAGTAGAGTGAGTGTAGAGTTGTGCGTCGTCGGCGTAGAGTTGGAGCGAGATGCCATGGGAGACTGCTATGTGGTAGATCTCAGTAGTATATAAAACAAAGAGTAGGGGTCCGAGAATGGAACCCTGCGGAACGCCAGAAAGAACTCTGGAGACCATCGATTCATCATCCCCCATTCGGACGACCTGGGTTCTGACGGAGAGGAAGGATGCAATCCATAGGAGAGCATTAGATGAAATTGAGCAGGTGATGCGCAGAAGCTGGAGTAAGAGCCCGTGATCAACACAGTCAAAGGCGGCACTGAAATCGAGGAGAAGCAGTGCGGTCACTTGGTCTTGGTCGAGTGCATCGTTATAGATTTTCAGGATCGCTGATTCTGTTGAGTGAAAGCGGCGAAAGCCAGATTGAATTGGAGGAAGTAAACCATTTACTTCAATGTGTGTAAGGAGTTGAACATATATGACTCGTTCAATAAGTTTTGAAACAAATGAGAGATTAGAGATTGGTCGATAATTTTTTGGATCGTCAGGATCAAGTGTCGTCTTCTTAAGCTTTGGAAAAATTATTGCTTTTTTTTTTAGATGTAGGAAGTTGTGATGAGGAGATGGACGCGTTGACAAGACGAGCCAGAATAGGTGAAAAAGCACTCCGGGTCCTCTTAATGATCCAAGAAGGTATGGGGTCCAGCGCACAGCTACTGGAAAACATTTGACCAAGAAGGACCTCGATTGCCTCGGGGGCCACCATTGTAAAACCCTCCAATGCTCTAACAGGCATCGGCCGTTGCCGAAAATTTGGAGGAGGAGCTCCAGATGTTGCATGTCGAATATTCTCAATTTTTGTAGTGAAATAGTTCTGTAGAATGTTTGAAGACGGAGTCGGGTCTGAGAGCAGTGATGTAGGAGTGAGAAGTCCATTTAGAAGGCGCCATGTCGCACAGCCCTCGTGGGCCGCGTCGCGAATTTTGCCGCGGAAGAAACTGGCTCGTTTTTTTTGGAGTAGGCGACGGTGAGAGCGACATTGGCTACGCCACGCAATTTGAGAGAGGTGAGTCCCGATCGCCTGCAGCGGCGCTCAAGGCGACGAGTGATTCTTTTTGATTCAACGCAGTCAGCATCGTACCAGCGACAAACATGAGATCTCCGTAGAGAGATCAGTCTTAGAAGAGCGTGTAAATCGAGAAGATGAGAGAGTGTAGATTGGTATAGATCTGTTAGCTGGTCGACTGTCAATACAGGGTGCGACAGAGGAGCAACTGTCAGATCAGAGGCCCTCAAGTCAGCCTCAAAGGCCGATAAGTCGAAGTTTTTGAAGGATCTGCGAGATATTTTTCCTGCAATTTGCTTTTTGAACTATTTATTGTCTATGCTAATATACTCGTTGTTTATGTAACACACTCACACACACCCGCAGGCACGCACGCAAAAATATAAAAGTGTGTTTTTAAGAAACTTTGTTTTGCTTCACTGCAATAATTTTGAAAAACTACTCATATATCTCAACTAGTTATTTTTATTTTAAATACTCGTAAGATTATAAATGCTTACAATGAATTTATCAGACACCGTTCAACAGCTGCCTGTCGAAAAATCGCTAGTCTTACTTTTTGAGTGTTCTAAGTTTTTACAACGTTTTAATTGGGTCACTTTGTTGTCTGTTTGTTTGAGATTTAGTCTGTCCGCAAATTTAATACGATGGTGTTTTTTAAACATTGTTCCCAATAGAACATATATTGCCACCTAGCGAAAAAAGTAATAGTAAAAAAATAAACATACATTTAATCTAAAAACTCAAATGCTTACAAAATTTCACCCATCAAAAACGAAAAAGTAGAAAATAATTTTTACAACATAAAAGAAACATTTTTTTTAAACAACAAAGCAAGCTGAAAAGGAAACGGGAGCAAGAGCGAGAAAAAGAGAAACGATAAAAAAACCTCTAAGAACCCCGGACAACGACGGTTAACCACGCTGGTGTTTAATAAAGATTGATACAATATGTTTTACTGTTTGTTTATTACAAATTTAGACAAATTTAAATTTTAAATTGAACAAATTCTTTTTCGTTTTTGCTTTTTGAGCGAAACGGAGAGTTTGGTTATATTTTTTTTCATTTTCTTCCAAAACTATAAAAAAATCACTTTTGGCCAGTTTCTACTTAAAACCTTGTTTGATTTTTGTTACAAAAATTAATTTTGAATTTTGTTATGCAATAAACTTTTATTTTTGTACATAGGCACTGTTGGCTTGGAATACGTTTTTGGCCAAAAAAAGTAAAATAAAAATCATTATTTTGAGAACTACCTCCACGCTAAGTCTTGTTTAAATTAGTTTAGTGGTTTGTTTTTTTAAAGATAAACAGACAAACAAACCTTCGTTTTTATATATAAAGACTAGCAAGGTTACCCGGCGTTGCTGGTGTTTTTGTGATTTTTATGTTATTTTTGTATCTCATTTTTTCTCTCTCACTCTCTCTTTTTCATTCTGTATTTTTTTCAGGTTTAACCGGGTTTCATATTGTTGTTTTTTAACAAATTCAAATTTAATTCAAATTTTCATTTAAAAAATGTTTCATCTATGTTGAAAAAAACTTTGTTTGCTTCTGTTGCTTATAAAACAATTTTTAAACAATTTTTTAAATTGAAAATAAAAACTTTAAAGACGACTTCTTTCACGGGAATTTAAAAAATTTTTTAAATTTGAATTTCCAGTAAAAGTGCTTCCTGGAAGATAAGAATAGATGGGCATTTCGGATAATTGTGTACAATTACAGATAAAATAAATTGTTCTCTACGTTGTTTTATGCTTGGAAAACGTTCGTTTGTTTGTTTCTGGCTTTCAAACAAATGATGATATGGTCATACCATATAATCAAATTTTTATTTATCAAGTTTAGGTCAATCTAAAACTATAAAAATTGAAAATTCAATGATAAATTACACAAAATGTAATGTAAAAATAATGTTGTAAATTTTATTATAACTTATCAATAAATTGTAATTTTTTATGAATTACAGTATAACTTACTAAAACATTTTAATTATTCTTACTAATAAATCTTAAATCAACTTCTATAATCTCTCAACCTCATTCAGTCACTCAGAAACTTGCTCATTCTTGAACGCTGTGGTGCCCCCAATAATGGTAGTGGGTTTCAGGATTAGAACATTCGCAAAAAATTTTTTTTAAATGTTTTTCTAAAAATACATTAATCTTCTACACATATCATTCTCAGCCTCACACACACATTCAGAAACTGTAGAACGCAGTGGCGCACCCAATGTGGTGGTTTCCGGAGTTAGAAACCTGGAGGCTCATCCAATGGAGAGATAGGTTTTTAAGCTTAAAATCCCAGACTCATATCCATTGGGAAATCAAGTTTTGGGGTTAAACACCCGCAGGCGCACTCATTGAAGAAAGCGATTTTTAGGGTTAAAACTCCGGAGGCACAGCCAATGGGGAGGGAGGTTTCCTAAATTAAAACCCCGCTAAGAAAATTTGAAAAAATAATTTTTTATAAATAAAGCATTTTAGTCTTACTTACTTATTTAGAAAGTAAATAAGTAAGTAAGCCCAGCCTTATGCAATCATAAGAAACATTGTAACCAGATGCGCACACCAACATACACATAAATAAACAAGCTGTTTAGCAATGGTTTTCGACATCTGAAATCTTTATTTAAGCCGGACTGGACCTGAATTCAAACCGGGGCAGGCCGAGATTTTTTTTCCAAGTATATAGAAAAATTAGGCCTGTGAAAACATGTCGGGCCTGGAATTTTAGCTTATGAATTGGCCGAGCCGGTCCGTGAAAAATCGACCCCTGCAGAACTCTGCTATGCATAGGCATACGAGCCGGAGGGCGGGAAGGCCGGCAGCCATTGCCCCAGTTTCGGGCAAAAATGTTTAAAAATTCAAGAGTGAGGTTTTACATATTAATAGTAAAGGTAGTCGCAGTGATATTCAAGTTAACTGTAATACTAACTGAAATCGGAAAATAATAGAAAAATAATGGTCAGTTAAGTGTAATAGTAATAGTAACTGAAATACGGCGAATAACTCTAACTGTAATAGTAACTGAATAATAAATTCAGTTAAATAATACAAAAATAATTAATAACTGAAAAATATTTTTAATGTAATTTTTTCTAAATAAATTAATTAATAGATTTAGTTTTTTATCTAAAGATAAAAATCGAGTTCTTTGGTGTTACTTAACAAATAGTATATATGGTGCTGTTTAGTTATTTGTGGCCTTTTGTTATTATTGATAGTTGATAGTGCTGTTGCAATCGTCTTCTGATGAATTGTGCCAACCTCCTTTAAAAAGATTTAAGAGGCTTGCCCAAGAAATTGAAGCTTCCAGTTCTCCGAGCAATCAATCTAGGCACGGAAGTTCTGTTGAGGAAAAACTTAATGCTTATCTTGGGGCTTCAAAAAGGTTAGCTGCTAATCAAACTGGATTAAGTTTCTGGACAGCCTCAGAGACAGTGTATCCTCTAATAGCGGCCTTCGCTAAAGACCTTATCTCTGCACCTGCTTCAGAAGCATATGTGGATCGCATCTTCTTGGCTTGCAGTGATATGACTGCAGGAAAAAGAAACAGGCTCTCGAAGAATCTAGAAACTCGTGTTTTTTTTTAAAATGAACTCGAAGTTTTACCATTTTGTAAATAAATAAATAAATAAATAAAAATTTTTCTTTGGCTCTGTTTAGAATCTACAGTTAACTGTAACTTTAACTTAAAAATAAATAAGTGTAATAGTAACTGAAAAATGTTTGTAGAAAAATAACTTTAACTGAAACTGAAAAATGTTGTAACTTTAACTGTAACTGTAACTGAAAAGTTGTAACTGAAATATCACTGGGTAGTCGCACTCAAATCACACTATAAGCTCAAAAACAACACCAATGCGCTATTATAGTAATAACTTTACGCACGCTTCGCACGCAAAGCATGTAACTATTTTAGCCAGTAGCAGATGATTTTATTGGATGATTTTGGAAATAACCGCCTACGAAAACACAATATTTATTGGATGGTATCGGAAAAAACAGCCTAAAAAAACAAACTGTAACGGCTATTATCGAAAAAAGCCTACAAAAAAAACAACCTTTAATGGCTAACAATGAAAAAAAACCGCCTACAAAAAACCCAACCTTCAATGGCTGATATTGGGAAAACCGCCGATGTACTACTTCGGTGATTTATTTATTTTCAACTTGTTATGACGTATTCTCAAAATTGGGAAAATCTAGTTATTCGAAATTTCAGTAAAACTTTTAATTGTCCAATTAATATATGATTTTATTAAAACTTGAATCATCAGCAACAAATTTTTTTTTTAATTTTTCCTACATATTTACTACAATTCATACACCTTAAAATATCAAAAATAAAACGATCATACTTTGTATCAAAGTAAAAAAAAGTATGCTTTGGAGAGCTATGTATGCATTGCGCATCCAGCCTGTAATATATCACCTCTTTAAAGTCATTGATGGATCCGCTCTTGGTCCAAAACGCGTCTAAACAGTGTGGCAATTTTAAACATTGAACGAAAATAGGCTAATATGTATGTTTCAACAAATTTTAACCAACTTATTGACATTTTTGATTTCCAGGAAAAGAAGAAAAAAAAATTTTGGAATATTTTAAAAAGATTTGACCCAAAAGTGGTTTCTTATAACTCGCCGTACACATTTTAGTATATTAATTTGTTAGATTAGAATTCTCATTGTTTCTGAACATTTCAATTGGTTATACAGAATTTCAATAAGTTTGACCATCTATCATCCATTTTTTAAATTAAAAATTAAAGTTTATATAAAAAATATCTTTCTAGTAGACATGAAAATAATTTTTTGTGTTTAAAGTGCTTTCCCAAAGATCCCTGACAGCGAGGAGAAAAGACTCTGACTCTTTCCTTGGTTTCCATCTATACCTATCAGCAAGGTTGTTAAAAATAGCCAGAAATTGTATTGGCATTACCAATCACAATAGGCATTTGAAAAAGTATTGACCATACCAATATCAATACTCAACTAAAAACGTATTGGTGCCAATAGCAAATACCAAACACTAATACTTGAAAAAACTTTTTTTCTCAAGTATTTCATTCTTATCACATAAATTTAAAATCATATGATGCACAAAAATGAAAAACAAATAAGATTAAAAAATTACAAAATAAAAAGCAAAGTGGCAAAATAACTCCAGGAAAATTGTTACCACCTATCACCAAAAGTTGTTGATTTAGATATTACAACATTTTACAAAACAAACTGATCGAGAGCACACCACTGATTTCTATATTTAACTGGGTCACACATAGCCCTGTCTGGGTATACCTCCTAATAATTGTTCAAATCAACAATATAAAGGAGCATAACAGTCATTTCATTTGTTTGTACTCAATTATTGCAATTGTTTACAAGTTTTATTCGACACCTGAGTTATTACATAAAACCCTCTAACCAAGGGCTAACGACCTAACATGCCTAACAGTTATTATCAGCCTAAATAATTGAATGTGAGCTTCAGTACTTATCATTAAATTTTATTAAATTAAAAAGTTTAAAGATTCGTTTTTGCTCAAATTTTAAGTTCGCAAGAATGAAATGGGGTGCTAAAATGGTGGCATCGAATGGCTAGAAAAATTATAATTCATTTAATAGACTAAGTGCGATCCAGTTATATTTCGAGATCAGTGGAGCACAATCAAACGGAAAAAAAATAATTTAATAAAACAAATGTCAAAATATACAAATATAAGTTTTCTATGTTTGAATTTTTTGACAAATTTCAATTTTTAATATTAAAAAATATTGGTATTGGGTATTGACTAATTTTTGCTTTAAATGTATTGGCGATGCCAAACCAATTCTTCTCAGTAAAAGTATTGAGAGTACCTTCCCAATAACGAAAAGTTATTGCCAATAGTGTATTGGTATTTTGTCAATACCAATCTTAACATTCCTGCCTACCAGCCATTCGGGCAAAAACTATTTTAGTCCTCCACTTCGATTAGTTTTCGTACGCCTATGCTTCTATGGATGCACGGTTCAAATTCTCCAATTTCAAGCGAGCAAATCCGCGACGGGCACTGCTTCGCCAGCGCTTGGGGATAGAGCTCTGCACGGGCCAATCCCGGAAGTGCATCTTTAAAGCTGCTCTTGGTAAGTTTTAAATTGCTATTACTATTATTATGGGACCGATCCACAATGGGTTAACGGTCGCTGGGTTTTCTTATACAGGGAGAAAAGGGACCACACTCACCAAAACGTGAAACCTCCAGCTAATAAATTCACGAGATTGACACAAATATTTATGTCTTTGCAATTTGCAGCTGGGAGGTGTTTTTTTCAATTGATGTTTTTTGTGCTTCACGATTGTAGTTTTTACCACTCTTCTATTAGCTTCACCTGACGTTTGCTGTTTGTAAGAAAAACTTGTAATCATTTTTGCAGCCACTTCCCAGTGATTTTTTGACTTCACATTTTGCACATAAACTTACTATTGATGACAATCAGGGAATCCAGGGTTGGTAATTAGCGTGGGTGGTAGGGAGACCCAAAAAATTACAAAAAATGTTTTTTGGAAAATAAACATAGAGGAAGTTTAAAAAAAATTTGCAAGAATAGTGTTTCAAAAAAATTTTTAGGAAAAATAATTATCGAGGAAGTTTCCAAAACGAAATACTTGGGATGGGGCAGGCGTGGCCGTTGGCTCTCCTTACGATTTTTCAAAATAACAAAAACAATTTGTTGGAAAAATTTATATGCAAAAAGTTTAAAAAAAAATTAATGGGGGGCGTTGGTTTTCCTAAGGATTTTCTGAAAACCTTTTTTAAATTTTTTTTCAAAATTTTATTTTTGGAAAAAGTACGTACGACTAGCCTCCCTCCATTAATTTTAAGAGCGTGATTTATAAAACCATTTTCTTGTAAATTTCACTTTTTTTAAAATTACTTTTATTGTGTAGTTGTAATAATCAATATGCATAATTTCCTATGTCTGTCTGTATGTATGTATGTTATAACTTCGCATAACGCTGTTAGATAGCGCTGCAGTTACAAAATGATATATAATTATATTTTAAAAAAATCGTCATTTTTGACGGACTATCTCTATTAAATAATAATTATTAACCAAGCTCACCAAAAAAGCACCAACAATTAAAAAGTTGTCATTATCATCGTCATTATTGTTTTCCAATCCTTTTATCCTTATCATTATCCTTATTTTTTTCATTTTTTTAGGTTAGTGACAGGAGTTAACCCCGCCAGACACTCAACCTGAGCAATGCAAGTAAACTCCTTGTTCAAGGGAGCTACGATGCCGGTGAGATTCGAACCGCCGACCTACAGGCCGACAGGCGAACGCTTTACCGCTTTGCCACCACCGACTTACCTTATCCTTATCTTTATCCTTATCCTTATCATAATTACCATCATTACCATCATTAGTATCATTATCATCATTATCATCATCATCATTATCATCATCAACATCATCATCATCATCATCATCATCATCATCATCATCATCATCATCATCATCATCATCATCATCATCATCATCATCATCATCATCATGTGTGTGTAAAAATATATATAATATTGAAATAATATGGAAAATTAATGAAAAAGCATAATGAAAAAAACAGAAAAATGATTTTAAAGTGCGCCATGTGATCTAAAAATAGCATGAAATCGTAAATTTAACTGCAACCATAAACCCCTATCGGAAGACATAGATCAGAATGTTGCATTTTTAATGTCGGAAATAAAATTTATGACTTTACTGGAAGTTTCTTTTTAAAGCTTTTTTCATATAACAAATGAATCGAAACAAGTAAAGGAAAAAACGAGTTTTTTCAACACAAACTTTGATTTCAAATACACTCGATTAAGAAATACGAAAGATGTTAAAATGATTTTTTTAATTGAATCATGTATTGTCATCCAATATAAAACTATGCTAAAAGTTTCAGTTTCCTAGCTAGTCAAAAAACTGGTTTAATTTTACTTGCAAGATTTGCGTTCAGAGAAAGCCACACACACACAAACAAAGATTGTAACCTAAATAAAAGTTTCTAAAAAAATTCTACTAACTTGTTTCTTCAAAATTAGTTTCACTACGTTTAAAAAATGTGTATTATTGACTGACTAGAAAAAATGACGGATTTAAAATTATTACATATCATTTTGCGATTGCCACGCCACCTAACAGCGTTGCGCAAACTTATAACATCTGTATTCTATATATTCTTCAATATTCTATCAACATACATAATTTGCGATGTATGTATGTATGTATGTATGTATGTATGTATGTATGTATGTATGTATGTATGTATGTATGTATGTATGTATGTATGTATGTATGTATGTATGTATGTATGTATGTATGTATGTATGTGTGTGTTATAACTCTTTGCGAGCTTTCGTCGCCGAAGGTCTTCAGAAGAAGAACCTCTCATTTTTAGTGTTTCGGCCCTTAAATTTCTTGACGCTTTTAAGAGAGGTGGGCCCACGTCCGTTGATCAGGTGGACGCCCTTCGGCGAGAAAAATGTCAAATTCCTAACTTGAAACATGCAACACGAAAATTCAAAGTTCAGCAGAAAACTGTTCGAAACAAAACTTCAAATCGCCGGAACGATTATCGCCCAATGTAAACAAGGCTAAACTATTTTGTGTGCATCTTGTAGCGTTTTTTTTCTATTAGCGAAAATCCAAAAAGATATAGCTTCAGCTGTCTCGGAGATCTCCTCGGTTTGAAAAACGAAGAGCTTTCAGCAGTTTTAACATTGAGCTGCTAACCAACCCTCGAACGCCAACCTCGACTGCAAAAATTTCAGTCCTGAACCTTTGGCATTCAAATCACATGCTAAATCCCTAAATCTCTCCTTTTTGAAAATATTGATAGATTCCAGACAGGTTATTTCTAGTAGTACATACATACATACATACATACATACATACATACATACATACATACATACATACATACATACATACATACATACATACATACATACATACATACATACATACATACATACATACATACATACATAAACACACACACAGACACACATACATGCACATACACATACATAAATACACACATACATACATACATACATACATACATACATACATACATACATACATATATACATATATACATACATACATACATACATACATACATACATACATACATACATACAAACATACATACATACATACATACATACATACATACATACATACATACATACATACATACATACATACATACATACATACATACATACATACACACACACACACACACATACATACATACATACATACATACATACATACATACATACATACATACATACATACATACATACATACATACATACATACATACATACATACATACATACATACATACATACATACATACATACATACATACATACATACATCGGAAAATATATAAATTTGATAATCTCTTATGTAATTTTTTGAGAATTTAATAAATGATATTTTATAATTGAAATTAACAACCATCTACAGGCCACCGACATGCACACAATCGTAATTACGATTACATTCCATCGAGGACAACTCATCCCCTGCGTGGACAAGGTCGACGACGATCTCAAGATTTTACAGACGAGTACCCGCCCAGAAACCTTCAACAACCACACCAGCCGGGATCTCGTAGATTCAACGAGGACCACCCAAGACCAAGACATCCAAGTTACCACAGGCCTCATTCCGGACCAGAAACGGCTTGTTTCACAGCGGGAACTTCTTCCACTTTGCCAAATCAAAACCACCACGGCAGATCACTGCCTCTGCATCAAGCTGGTGCAAGTTATTATCCGAGAGGACCTCGACCAAGAGCCAGAGGTGGGAGAAACATGAAAAGTGGAGTTGTCGTGCCGAGACACGGCGATGAATATCCGAGAAACGTCCCGCTCTATCCTGAAGGATTGGATCAGGTTAAAGACAAGCACGACCCCATTCAACCTGGTCGACATCAAAATCAACGAGTCCCAAAGATGCGAGTGATGGATCAGCCAAAAGTTAGAAAAACTCAAGAGGCACGCCCTCGTCTGACTCCTGATGGATCACCTACCGAAGAAAAACATGAACATGCAGTTTCACTTCAAGAACAGTCCACCGGTTTGAGTTTTTTTTTATAAGCAATTCACCTTTATTGCCATAATATATTTTTTATGTTTTCAAATTAAATTTAATTGTATTGTAATAATATTGTTATTATAACTGTGGTTTAATCAAAATAAAAAATATTTTTAACCGATCAATTTTAAATTTAATTATTCTTATCAGATAACTCATAAATTTAATATGAATTATTATAATATATATATATATATATATATATATATATATATATATATATATATATATATATATATATATATATATATATATATATATATATAATCTAAATCTAAATATTATGGCATACTGGGAAGGGTAGGTTACAGGTGAATTAGAGGTCAGGTGTATTTCAGGAGGCATTCACTTGCCGTTGAAATTGCTTCGCACCACTAAGTTTTATTTCCTTGACGGTACTTCTTTTTTTCCGAATAGAATTTGCATTTACTGTTGAGTAACTTCCTTGCAAATTTCTTTATTAAGAAAAAATTGCCGAAGAAACGATTTTTAGTTCAAATTTTTAAAAATAAAAATTTTCAATTTTTGTGTCACGTTCAGGATGTCACGTGGCTGATTCATGATGTCACGTGACGTATTCATGATGTCACGTGACATGCTGTTGAAGGACATCTCGCGCACTCGAAGTTATTGCGACCATAAATTTGGCTGGGGGCTTTGGTCCACCACTTAAAAATGGGAGATCGAAATGCTCCCGGACAGAATAAAAAGAGATGGCACGGCAATATGCATGAATTAGATATTACATTCCTGTGTCTATCAAATTTGTTCTCATTGTGGCCGCATGTCTTTTATGTAGTTTCTTTATTGTTCATTTTTGTTAGTCTTTGTGGGAAAATAAATGAAAAGCGCGAACAGGATTGGTGGATTGGTGGATGTACACACGGCCCAGCGTTCTCTTTCATCTCTATTACTTTATAAAGACACAGTTTGAATGTTTGTGGCTGCTGATATTCGTGGTCAGTCGTTTTTCTCAGTCCATAACTTCTGCACTGGTGATTATTATTTCTAATTTTATAGGTTTGTTTAATCAAATCTTTGCAAATGTAAACGATCGGTCTGAAAGTACTAATGCTATATTTATATACATTCGAATGCCGCTCGATAGCAATTACTCTGAAAATCGAGAACAAATTCTAATTTATCTAGTCGTAGGAATCAATGGAGCAAGTCATGGAAACCATTTTCAAAAGTCCGTTATATTTTTTTTAGATTTTGTTGCAAACGATTAATTTAATAATTTTTTGTTAATATTCTATGATGTTTTATTTCATAATTTATTAACTAAACAGTTTAATTACAACGTGTTTAATTTAACGAATTTGAGATTTTGCAGATCAATAAAAATGACTTTGAAATTGAAACAGAGTAATTAACTTATTTAACATATTTTTAGTTTCTAAAAAATTTTAATAAATAGTAAAATATCATTGTACAAGTGAATTCTCTTTAAGCATACGTAGTAGTTAATTGAGGCACCCTGTGCAGACCTCTCATCCTCTCCACTCCAAAGTCTGCACACACGTCTTCACTGCACACGCCTATCCACTGTACACACTTCTCCACTGCACGACCTCCTCCACTGTATGCACTTCTCCACTGTACACACCTCTCTACTGTACACACTTCTCCACTACACACACTTTTTCACTGTACACAGTTTTCATTCAAGTTCCCAATTGCGTTGGTTATCCTTGAGCTGCAGAGCTTAACCTACCTTGGTGCTTTTTTCCTACTTTTCTGCCTTTTTTGTTTCACAATTTATTGAATTGATTTGCATAGAGAATGTAATTATGTTATATATTCAGATGGTTTAGTCGAATAATGCTGTATAACTGTTAAGATAGTGGAGATAGAACAGTCGTGCTTTTTGTCAGCTGGTTTTGTTAGATTTTATATATGTGATAGTTTACAGTCCTCTATAAATAGGGTTTTAAATCTGAACTAGAAATATGTAGAAAGAACCAAAGTCATTCCTAGTCGCGGATTATAAATTGATTCTTTTTACTTTTCCTATTTCTTCATCCAGGTTTGAGATTGACTCTTGGCTCGCAAAAGCGTTTTGTCATAGACTACATGAATGATAACATTGAATACAACTAGAAATTGTTTGAGTTATTTTGTGAATAAAACTCTTAAACCATTCAGTTTATAAATTCCAGCGGCAGATCCTGGTCCCCGTAATAGATTTTTCGACAAAAAACTTGAACTATAATTTTTTGCTTAGCTTTCAACTTCATTTTGTTTAACTGTAACCTGTTATTTTTACAAAATTCACTTTTCAACCATCAATAGTTTTAATATTTGATAGATATTTAAAAATTTTGGGCTTTTTAAACTAATATAATGTAAAATATATTTAAAATAATATCGCGACTACTATTTAAACTTCCACTTTAACGATTTGCAGAAACTTAGGGATTCGTTAAACTGCCTCGTGATTAGTCAAGATAAAAAAGTTGAAAATTACACTTATATTTTTAGAGAAGCTCAGTTGATTTAACCGCAAGTTCTTACACCAATAATCATTTATAATATAAATGAAAACTAAAACTAAATTAAAAATCTTTCCTGATTTCTTTATGCTACGGATTTAAAGAATACCCCCAACTGTTGACTGGTTTATTTGGACGTGGTAGGTCTAACCGAAGATTATTGCCATTGCTGATAATCGAAGTATTCAAATGCAACAGCTATAATGAGCAGGTTCAATGGGTGTAGAGCAATAATCAAGTATTAATTATTTTATTCAATAATCTGCTTCAACTATCACCTAAACTTGGCTGCCTCCATGAGCTGTGATGATACGGAAATCAAAAATATGTTCAGATGTACAAACGGATTTTGTCATTGTATTCTTTCTCTTTCAAAGCAGTTTACTTGTAGCCATCAAAAAATCTTGCTGCCCTAAATCATTAAAGTAGTAGAGTTGTTCGAGTTTGTCTTGAACAGTTCCAGTTTGGATGTTAATACATGGAAGCGTCTCCTTTAGTCATTCCCACAACAAATCTACATCAAAATGGACATAAAAAAGCTAAACTTTTCACAAAAAAAATAATTTGCCATCTGTGATAAGTGATAACTTTTGCCCGTCTGAGTAAGATGATTCTAGTTTTAACAGCAGCTAAAAAGTCAATCATAGCTTTGAAATGTATGATAAAATAAGATGTTTTGTGTTTACATTGCTCCTGAAAAAAAGGAAAAAAGAGAGAAAGAGAAAGGAAAAAAGAAAAAAATGTAAATAAAAAATGTAATTTTAATTCTTTTTGTTTGGTTTAACTGAATAAAAAAATTAAAGATATCTTACAACGGGCTGCATAACGACAGTAATCAAAATATTTTAAAACAAAAAAACATTTTGTGGGCTTCCTTAAAGAAAAAATTCCTGAATCCGCCGCTGATAAATTCCGTCTTTTTATGTTATAAAACTAAAAAACTGTTTATTTTTTCAAAAAATCTGAAAGTGTACAATTTCTTGCTCTGACGTTAATCTGACACTTTGCAGAATAGTTATTGTGAAGGAATGAACAATGAAACGAAACCTTGCCGGTAATAATCCGCAATTCATTTGTCCGCCGAATTTCTTGATCCACCG
The DNA here is from genome assembly GCA_963978895.1 of Erpobdella octoculata. Lineage (NCBI taxonomy): Eukaryota > Metazoa > Annelida > Clitellata > Hirudinida > Erpobdellidae > Erpobdella > Erpobdella octoculata. The sequence goes on along the minus strand of OZ022240.1, from coordinate 17,041,324 downwards.
ACAAATTTTTGAAAAATTACAAACTTCCTAATCAAAAATTTGCTAATCAAAAATTTTTTGGAGAACCAATTTGTAAAGAATAAAACATGGCGACTTTTACTTATTAGAAAAACCACGATTGTGAGAAATAATGAACTCTAGTTTTTCTCAAATGAAGCGACCTATCTATTGAAGTGGTTTAGAATGTAATCGTAATCTACCAGTTAAACAAAATGAGGATTTAATAAATTTTCTATATTAACTTCACCGGCTCTGCTTGTTTGCTTGCTTGAGCCATGCGGTGGAGCCCTTTGAGGTTTAAAAAATTTACTTCCGTCATCCAATTAAGCTAAAATTTAAAATGATCCGTCAAATGGGCCTCAGACAAATATGCCTTGACAAAGGGCCCTGACAATACGACCTTCCATATTGATAGAAAGTTTTTTTATATTTTCCATCCTCATGTACTTCACATATCATGTACTTAGAAAAATATGTGGTCAATGTTTTTCTATTTTATAGACTAACTATCATCAAAAAATGATTTGCAAAAAGTTAAAGTTGCCGAATTACAAAATATAAAAGATTTGTGAAAAACAAAAAATGTTTACGAAGTTCCAGCTTATTTTTATTTTAGTCAAATTACTGTAAATACTATTTTGAGTTAGTGTAACCATGGACTCCTATATAATAGTATATAGGAGTCCATGGTGTAACCATGAGGTAGATATTCACCGACATTTTTGTTTTATATGAGCACTAATGATGATGATGATGCCAAGTAAGGTTGAAGTGGCTTATGTTCTGTGGAACTTCAAGACCATTGTTGACATGGAGAAAAGGATTCTGTAAACAGAAAAGTCTTGAGAGCCGTGTGGAAATTGACTAAGCTTGGTGATTGTGATTTTTTTGATTTATCTTAAAGTCAATCAGTCAATTGACAATTAATCAAAATTGACAAAAAAACTACCTTGCCATGAGTTTTTAGTTTTTCCGTTACATCATCACTAATTATAAGTGTCCTATTGTTGCCTACCATGTTTTTTTCCAAGATGAGTTTTGTTTATTATTTCAGAATCAAAAAGTCAAAAAATCCTAAAAAGTAACAAACAATCCAGAGTAAGAAAATTTTAAATATAGCAATGTTCATAAACACGTTTACTACTTTAAACAGTTTAAAAAAAAACCTAATTTTGGATTCTCTCGATCAAATCAAATGTTTTTCTCGGCATAAGTACTCAATTTTATCAGTGTACTATACATTAGCTTCGTGTCAAATGCAAAAAATGCAAATGTAAATGAATAACATTAGGGCGCTACTTCGTATATTAATTAATACCCTAACAGCGCCGGGAACTGCTAGTGAATATGGGATCACACAGTGTTACCTGCCACCCGCACGTGTCTCCGAAATCGGAATGTGCCGAACCTATTACATCCCAGTCGTGAAACTGGTACTCATTCATCGACCAATGAAGGATGAAAGGCTGAGTTGGCCTGAGCAATGTGAGTGAATTCCTTGCTCAACGGAATTACGCCTCGCCGTGACTGAGATTTGAACCCACTACGGCAGGATGATAGCATAACTGCTTTCACCACTGTGCTAGGGTGCCTCTTATGTCAATAATGGTTGAAAATTTTAACATAACTTGGTTATATAGATTATTTTTCTCTATTCGTAAAAAAGCACTAGAAGATTTCAGTTTTTTGCTAAACTGGTAGTTGACATGGTTGAATAGCAAACCTAAAAAAGACATTTAATTTGTTCAGAAGATGTGTAACAAACTCTGAATCCTCAGGTTTAAAAATAACATTTTTACTTCCATTTAGTCGAATTTGCAATAGCAGATAACATATGATGGTTATAAATATTGTTGCACATGTTATTCAAAATTCCAGCAAGTTTTCATGCAGAATTTCTGCCATCGTGTACTGACATTTATATTCTATTCGTATGTTTTCCTGGAGAAATATCCATGGAGATAACGCTCTTATCTAAACCATCAATAAACCAAGACACACAATTGAGATTAATGTCTAAGCCCTCAGTTCATCTGCTGCTACAGATAAAGATGATCGGATTTGATCTTTTCAAGCAATCTCAAACAAATTGTGATAAAATGTTTCTCTTTAAATAGGCTGCATCGCTTTGTTCAACTTCTTCCAGTCTCAGTGATAAGAAAAACAAGCAGAAATATTTTTCGGATAAAATCTGAAAATATGCAAGTGTTTGTGTGCCTGTGTTGTTGTCCCATGACGCCCGTCAGAAAGAAATGCTTGCATTAACTTTGAAAAATGTTTTTCTTTTCAAAAAGCGTGTGAAATTTCTGCGGCAGTCTGCTCATAGTCATGCATATAAAAAAATTCTTCAGGATAACATAATCAAACAAAAGTGTTAGTTTTTGTTTTATTAAACTCATTCTAGGACAACTTAATTACTTTTTTGTTAATTCTTATAAATAGAGCTCTTTTTGTCTTTCAAAACTTCAACGTCATCAACCACTGTTTCACATTGAGGCCTGAAGAATAAGCAGCTGTTTCACTGCTTGCATCTACAGTGTCCTTGAGTTTTGTAGAAAGTTTTAACGGATTTGCCAAAATAAATTATATTGAAACTAAAGTTTAATTTACCATTGAAAAAATAAATTAGGTTTAAACAGTGCATTTACACAAAATATTAATTAATATTGATGATATTTTTGGATTAAAGACAAAATAATGCGTGATAAAATGTTCGTAGAAAATTTCGTTGATAAAATGTCACGGACGTCAGAAACAAAATTTCAACACAAAATTACAATTGAAATGTTGCAGAAATTTATTATTTTCAAATTTTGTAATTTTATTTTATAGCCCAAGTTATTTCAAGACGATCATTGTGCAAAATAAATTATTATTTTTAAACTTTTTACCATTGTTTTTGGGTGTGCCAAAACACTGTTTTGTAATAAATGCTAAAAATTACACTATTACCCAAACCAAAACCCGAAGATTAGTACAAACCCCAAACGCAAATATTTTTAAATGTGAAAACCGAAAAATTCCGAAGCTTACACAAGCAACATCCTTGCTTAAAACGAACCTAAGCTACAACCTTTAAATATAATGTTTATGCATGGTTTTACTATAAATAAAACTTTAACAAGTAGTATGTTACCTTCACCTCTAACATATTTTTTATTGCTTGCATTATTTTACTTTTTAGGAAGTAAAACAATGGCTCCTAAGCAAGCAAGATGAACAATTTGATGTACAAGATGAAAATTTGTTAAAACTCCAAGTCTGACCCAATCCGACTAAAATTTCTTTTGTCTGCATAAGTTTGATTTTTATTGCAGTTTATAACATTTATACCAGGTATATTCAGACACAGTTTAAACATTTTACTTTACAACATTCTGACCTCTGAGATACTTTTTCTACGGCGTTTTGTCCTGTCACTAATTTTACAAATTAATTATTTTATAAATACATTTCGAAAAACGTTTTTCAAAGTTTATTTTTCTTTATTTACAAAAATATGAAACTGACTTTTTATCCAAATTGAGACAAAACGTGACCTGCAATTATCTCATTATATTTCTATTTGTATTTTGGAAATTTTATACTGAATAACTAATTGTTCTGGAAAATGTGTTTGTATTATATTATTAGTATTTCCTGGTATTATTGATATTTTTACTATTGTGAGTCCTTTTTCTCTTATTATACCTACGTTCGCTCAGTGTTATTTCTTGGTGTTTTGGCATTTTGTGTTATCGACAAAATATATTTAAAATTCCATATGTATAAGTGCAAATTATTATAATTGAATTAAATTATATTTTAAATAGTTTAAAGCTAATTTAAATCTATTTTTTAAGATCTATAAATTATTTCTTTATTTAGAGAAATTATTTATATAAGAGATTTCCAATATTTTAATTTCAAAAAATTGTTTAATTTTAGGAAGTTTGATTTAAATAAAAGTAATGCTTGTAAAATATGCAATTTTGAATTGATAATCAATACACAAAATTACATAATCTAACAATTTAGCGGATACATCCTTAATACTCTTAATAATCTCATATCTCTTCCTCTGTTAATGGTGGCTATCTAATCTATCTCAATTCTGTTGAACACTCCACCCTTTTGTTTTTATTCTTTTTGTCGTTTACGTGCATGGGGCCGTCTTCCTTGTTCACTTACAACTTTGGCGCAACTGCTTTCCGATGAAATCAAAAAGCACATACCCATCGTTTCCTCGCAGAAAAGCAATTTTGAATTTCAGTAAAAAACGCTAAAAAATTTGCTTCATTGTCTTGTGGACTGAAATTCAATCAAACGAATCATTACATTCCATAATACGTTGCACCGGATACATCGATACCGATAGCCACAAAATACTTTTCAACTTCCAACAGAAATATGTTTTAATTACACTCAATACACTTTACGGTACCTGCTAACGGATATATCACTAGATAAAATACATTTCAACGGATACATAGGTATCGGTGCATTTTATTATTAAATATTTTCTAATATTGTAACATTTTATTATTAAATATTTTCTGATATTGTAACATTTTATTATTATATATTTCATCGGACACTTCAGAACAACAAATAATACATCTAAACCTATGCGATAAAGACATAAAATGTTACAATATTAGAAAGGCATGCAGTAAATAATTCAAAACGTGCTGACATATTTAGTAGAAATAAATGAGAAAATATTGAATTTGTATCACGTAGGTACCTTTCGAGACGTTGCATGGAAGGCGGTTGGTTGGATGTTGAAGAATAAAAAATTAATAAAATCCATACTAGTTCTTTCTATCTCCTTTTCACTCATTTTATGCTCACAAAACAGTAAAATATCAACAAAAACACAGAAAAACAAAACAAAAATTAAACAAATAAATAAATGTCTGTTTTAAATGTGAAGAAATAGATCTAACAAATGCAATATCATTTGGAATTTTTTAGCTTCAGAGTTTCTTCTTGTGTAATTTAAAAAAAAATAAAAACTAAAAAAAACCGTAACATGTTTATAATCGTTGATGTCAAAGCTACAAAGGTTGTGGTTGCCTACAGCTTAACTAAATTGCTGATTCTATGATAAGATGATTGTCTACCGGACTTATATCTTTTTCAGATGTTCAAAGCAATATGCCGCAAACCAATAAATCGACTGCTGTTCCAGTTTGTTCTAAATTTGATTTTTAGTTTTGATTTATGTTTTTATATTCGCTAGTGCTTGGTATAACATTTGTTATATTTTTAGAATTAATTAACTCAAAATGTTTCTGAAATATTTTTTAATAAAAAAATCGACTAGAATACTAAAAATTTAAAAACAAATTGTTTAAAAAAAATTACAAAACTGAATCAAGCTAGATATTAATTATTTCAATTTTGTTTAAAAACTAAAAAAAATTAAACAAACCACATTTTAAGATATATACTATTAAATAGGTATATGCATTAGATCATGGCATCTTGAAAAACTTTACTCATGGAAGTAAATATTTGAAATTTTTACAACTGAATATAAAAACAATTTTTCTTCTCGAATCTTTGACGTTTATTTTCTTACACCAACAAAACGTTTTTAGTGAAAAATCTAAATATTAAGAAAAATGAAAAAAATTGAAGCTTTTTTAAAATTTGTTTTACTTTACACAACAAACTGTGTTTAATTACAGACAGGAAAAAAATAAAAATATTTTGCAAATTTTTTATATTTTGGATTTGTTGAACATAAAAATTTCTTTTAAGAACTGAAAGATTTTATTGTAAAGATTTTGTTAAAATGCATTATTTTTGGGAGCAAGTTATTGAGTCTAGGATGATATTTCCTCCTAGGACAATGTCCCCCTAAATAATATCTCCCCGGACATTATTTTTCCGGACAATATTCTCCCGGACAGTATCTTCCGTCAATATATCCCATGGACAATATCCCCCGGATATAGCCCCAGATAATATTCCCCTGCAAATTTGCATGTAATATGTATACAGTATTAACTACGTATGAGTTATAACAAAAGTTAATTTAGTTATTGCAAATACTAGTATAATTACGTTTAGCCTTGATTAATTAACGTTTTACTAACTGAGTCAATTTAGACAAGAGATGAATTAAAAGGAACAAAAATTTAAAAAATGAAATATGGAATATGTAGGATCAAAAAGATCAAGAACTTTGAAAAACCAACAACTTTGTTGAAGGATAGCACAGAAACTTCCAGTCAAATGTCGGGAGCCATGATCCAAATTTTTAAAGTATTATTGATTTGATCAAACGAGAAAAAGTTTTTCAACAAGTCCATATTACACAATCACTCAACCATGAAAAAACTGCATTTGCTTTTGCTTTTGAAAGCGCAACTTCTCACAGTTGTGCTCGAATATGAAAACTGAGGCACAACTTAAGTTTTTAGAAGCGTTCGAATGTTAATAAAATTGTTATTTCATACTTCTGAAAATGAAAAAAATGTCTAATGTTTGTGGTTCATATTATACGCATATCTCATACACATTGAGCGGGAAAAATATTGTCTATGGGGGATATTGTCAGGGGATATTGTCCAGATAATTTAGTTTATATTTCATGTTTCAATTTGATTGGATGACGAGAGTTAGTAAGAGTTCACCTCCAAGCAGGAAAACAAGCAAGCAAGTTAAATACATATATTTGAAAGTTAATTCAAATTTTTGGTAATGACTGTTATTTCAATTAAATTATATTTCCGCCCATTTCATACACGACATTTCATGCTTCAGTAACTTTTTCTACGCAACGTTCCGCGCCGAGAACATTAGAGTATGTCAATAGAAAGGTGGTTGTTCGATCCTTCATCATGTGCTCTGCTAGAAAGCAACGATTCAAACATGCATTGATGATACGATGGCGGAAGTAGGCTTCGCAAAACTTCAGCACAGTTTTTAATTTATAGTAATAGAATGGTTATGGTGTGCCGATGTGGTGTTACGTAACAGTTGATTTGTCTAAGACATGTTGTCATCTGGTTTTAATAGTAGTCACTTTGATGGCTGGTGTCAAATATCTTGGTTTTGATTTACTATAAAAGATGGTTTTACCTTTTGGGCAACGCTTGATTTTAAAGCGAGTGTGTTTCCTAATTCATGGAACTCTATATACATACTGGAATGGAAACCAAGCACTAGCTGCGCGTCAGCCCGTGCAACATGATGCCTAACAGCTAACCGAGCTATTTCTTATTTGTTGTGATATCGAGCGCGTGCTTGCTGTGTTGTGAAAATTTATCGTTTGTGACTCGTATTATTCATATATATTATACAGTATTTTTATTGGATTAGTACTGGATTACATTCAAATAATTATATATTTTTTATCTGTTTTAATCGCTTTACATTTGGATTACTGACCGTATAATTATCGTGATATCGAGCTTTACATATGGATTACTGGCCGTATAATTATTTTTTTATCATTTATATAAATATGCTATTTCCCTAAAAAATAAGCTTAGCAAATAGGTTTTACTGAATAAGGGAATATAATATAATATCATCAATCGTCATCAACCACCTTGTAGCGATAATGGTTCGATGTGCTGCTTATGGTTGCAGAAGCGGGTATGATAGTCAGAAAAATCAAGAAAGTGACGAAAAAGTAAGTTTTCATTTGGTTCCGTGGAATGACAAAGAACTTTTAGCCAAATGGGTACGTGCTAATCCCAGACAAGATTGGGTTCCATCTCGATTTTCAAGACTGTGTTCTTTGCATTTTCATCCCGATGATTTTGAATATGAGAGAACAGATACATTGTTAAGAAGGAAGAAAAAATGTAAAGATCAGAACCTGAAACATAGACGTCTGAAGAGAAGCACTGTGCCATCAAAGTTCCTAAATGCCCCCAATTACCTCACCAAAGAAATTAGTCATAGAACAACAAGTAAATCCACAGCTTCTGTTCGACGTGAAATTGAAGCTGAAAAACTAGATGCTCAAAATAACTTATTTCTGGCTGAAGATGACCTCTCAAGTTTAACAATTCGATCAATTGCAGAAAAACTGATGAGTGATAAAACTGCACCTAGAGGGTTTAAAGTTGACATAGTTGAAGATAAACTTATTGTTTACATGGTAGTTCTTGAGAGAGACTTGCCACAAATTTCAGCCAGTATTGTTATTAGCAACAACCATAGTTTGGTTGTACGAATCAAAGATAAGATCCTTCCGGCATCACAATACAGACATCTCATTTTAAAAAACTTGCAGGCTATGTCACAACTTATTAATTTAATGGCATATATAAAAAACTGGCCTGATAATCCAGCATCAGCAACTAAAGAGGTTCACATTATAACTGCTACAGAGTGTCTTCAGAGTGCCCTTCAGTGCTTCGATGATACAGAATGCAATGAATATCGACAGATCAGCTTTCTTGTTGAGCAACTCATGCTGTTCTCAATAAATAAGTACAGTCGACATTACTCACCGAATCTTATTGTTTTTTCTTACTTATTATTGGCTGCCAGTCCAGCCGCCTATGATGTACTTTTAGATGAAAATGTCTTGAGCCTTCCATCAAAAAAGACATTGTCAAAAGTCACCAAACGTCTCAACCATGTCGATGGGTTGAGCAATTTGTCATACCTGAAGCTCCGCGCCGGCCAGTTGAATGACATGCAGCATAACGTTCTTTTGATTATTGATGAAATTTATGTCGCTAAAAGAGTGGAATTAACAGGTGGCACGGTACAAGGTTTAACAGGCGATGGCGAGGCTGCAACAACACTTCTTTGTTTCATGATCAAAAGTCTGGCTTCGAAATACAGAGATATAGTATACCCCATGTGCAAGTTAACTGCCGAAAAACAGAATTCATGTTATATGGAAGTTTTAAAGCTGTTAAGAAGTACTTCATTTAATATAGTTGCTATTTCTGTTGACAACGCATCTACAAACAGGAAGTTTTTTATTGACTATCTCTGTGGTGGTGTTTTAAAAACCCATGTAAAAGACTCTGCAACAGGACGACCAATTTTTCTTATATTTGACCCTGTTCATGCTTTGAAAAATATTTATAATAATTTTCAGACAAGAAAAACTATTATATGTCCACCTTTAGTCAACCATTTGCCTAATGGCTGCCATGCCAAATTTGAACACATTGAGCAGTTGTTTAAACTTGAAGAAAGCATGTCATTAAAGAAGGCTCATGCGTTGAATTTAGCCGCACTACGTCCAAAGAGCATTGAGAAAACATCCGTGAAACTGGCAGTCTCAATCTTTAACGAATCAACTCGAGATGCTCTTTATTATTATGCAAGTCATGAAGGCAAGCCAGAATGGACTGGAACGGCAGACTTCATATCTTTTATCTTTAAATTATGGAGTGTCATGAACGTCAAGACTTGCACAAAGGGTAAACATAAGCGCAATTATGTTATGGACCCTGTCCGTGGCAGTGACGATTGGAAATTGCATTTCCTTCAAGAAACTGCAGACTTTCTAATTAATTGGGAAAAAGCAAAAACACCAGGACTATCTAAAGAAACATTTCTTGCTTTGAGACAGTCATGTTCTGCACTTGCTGAATGTTCATCATATCTATTAGAAAAGCGTGGATTTAAGTTTGTCTTGCTTGGTCAACTTCAGTCCGACCCGTTAGAGTCTTGGTTTGGATGGCTTCGTCAATTGTCCGGAGCAAACTACTTTATTTCTATGAAACAAGTTCTTGACAGCGATAAAAAAATTCGTGCCTTGTCACTACTTAAATATTCTAAAGTATCGTTATCTGATATGGACTCTGCCTTAGAAGAACAGACAAACATAGTGACACATGTCACAGACTCTGAAAACACTACTGCCGACTTTATTGCTGAATCACTTCAGTTTGATAAAATTCCAACGTCGAGTGATGCTAATATTATTTACTATGTTGGGGGTTACATAGCAAGAGCAATAGTACGCCTCAAAAAATGTAACGATTGTTCAGATATTCTTGAAGAACGACATCTGGAACCTCTCGAACTTGATAATTCAATAGAACACAGATCCTCTGATTTTTTTGAAGAAATCAATCGTGGAGGTTTGACCCGTCCTTCAGAATATACATTTCTGATTATGGTTCACTGTTGGCAGGTCTTCGAAGAAATAAAGTTGTCCAAGAACCTCATGAATTGTTTTCTCACTTCTCCATCACAACGTCTACTTTTTTGCAAGATCATTGACAGGTCTTTGTATATGGATGGCAGCAGACTCAGTCAAATTGATGTGGGTTTGTGTACAAAAGGCCATGATCTGAAAAATTTAATTTCAGCAAGATTTTTCAATTGCGTTGCCAAGAACTTGATTAAAGACTTTTCAAACAAAGCTGATAGCAACACAAGAAATTTTTCAAGAAAGAGAAAAATTGACAAATTAACAAACTGTTGATTTAAATTTAGATTATACATTTCTGCCATCTGCTTCTATTTGTGTAAATATCTTCCAATAATAAATAATATATTATTATTATTATTAAATCATCAAATAGTTGTTGTAAAGTTCAAAATAATGCTTTTTTTATCATCTCTTGCTGCTATTTGTTTTTATATCTTTGTATATATTAGTTTTCTTTCGTTTAAATAATGTGCTAAATGTTTTTGGTATCTAATAAATATGAGATTTGACTACCACTTTCGTGTTATTAATGGTTGGTACAGGCTACTAGCTGCAGCGCACACGCAACGCACACGCAACGAGTGGTATCAACTTGTACGTGCGCATTTTGAGCTTCCATTCCAGTAAGTATATAGAGTTCCATGCCTAATTCTACAAAACGATATGCAAATTGTGCCGTACCAACAAAGAACTGACAAACTGAACCTTCATAAGTTAGCTATCTTGCAACCAAAGGTGATTCAATATTGCAAGGAGCTCGTTAGTAGTGGACTTGATGATGATTGTCTTTTCTGATAGCATAGCTCATTTTATGCCAATGGTAAGTGAGAACAACTACTGGTTAAACTTTAACCTAAATTTATTATCGAAAGACCGAATGTATCTGACAAAATGTGCGTCATATCATACATAGCTGTAAATATTTCTGAACAGTTTATTTCAAAGTTATGTTTGAGTTTCAATGATTATCTTGTTTTAGTTTCTTACAAAATATTTACATGTCTATTCAATAAAACAAATAAAATGTAACGGTAAAAAAGTAGACAATATACATTTATTCAGTTTATAAATAAAATAAACTTTAGTAAGAATTTTTAATTTGACATAATGTGCAGTAAATAAAAACTCTATTGGGTTTTAACAAACTTATTAAATAATATTAATTATGTATTCATAACTATAAACAAAATACATTCTTACTAAACCATTGTAGTTTTAATAGTTAAAATACTTTAAACTTATTTTTTAACATTATATATTTATGAACTGACAAATTTTGCTGGTTCAAATTATTAATTAATATACAAGTAATTATATATTGAAAATTTTATTTTCAGATTATTAAAAATTTTTTATTTGTTGCAAATTAAAAAATTGTTTTTATTGCAAATTATAAAAATATTTTTATAAATTATGCATTTTTTGCATCTTTAAAGAAAAATAAACCAAAAATCATCAAAAATAATTTCTGGCCGTTGAAGGGAATGACCATAAAAGAAAAAAATAATGAAACTTACAAAGCGTGAAACTATGTGCCAGGATGATATTTATGAAAGTTTGGCTATGCTGTTGCTATATTTTCCAGTTTTATATTTTTAGTGGGAGCCATGTTGGTCAGTCTTGTTTTTTAATGGAAGCTATGCATGGAAGCCAGTTTTAGAGTGTTAATGAGGGAAGGTCATGCTGGTTAAGTTCACAAAACACTCCCATGCAACCAAATATGATGGCAATAGCTAAAAGCATACCTTTGACCATAAACATTTTGTTGCATAAAAAGCTTCTTTTCAATCTTCAATTGATTAGTATTGTCAATGACTGAGAAAGGCGTTATACTCACATCAGAATTCATGGCATCAGAATAAAGTGAGGAACTTTTTAGAACATGCTGCAAGTTGTTGAGCAGGGCCAAAAAAACAATTCAACTTGCGAAAACGCAAACGACATTACAACTAACTGATGAATCCACCATTGACCTTGAAACATTTCTGAATGTAGAATATTTTCCATATGTTTAACAGTTTTAAGATTCAACAATTTATCTAGTAAAACTTTAAAAACAACAAATATTAACCCATATAACCCGACAATCCTTTATAAGGGATCTATGTCAAACTAATTGCAAATTCTTAATTTTTCAATATAATATCAATGTTGCAGTAAAAATCAGTTAAGTGATATCTATAGGAAACGATAGTATTTTTTGCTTTATTTATATTTTTTATGTTGGTTAAAATATAGATACGTTCTGAAGTTCAATTTTTTTTTATGGAAACAGGAAATAGGTTAGCTCATAAAGTAATGTAGAAACAGTGCACTAGAACCATAATAATGTTTTTTTTTGTTATGTTGATGCAGAATATCTTTTGAAAATGTAAATATAAAAAAGTAAAAAACGTTATTTTGTATTAAAACATATTTAAATCATTGTTAAATATACAAAATATTCAGATTTATAAAAAATAAACACTAAAAAATGAAAAAATAAGATAAATATAAAAAATATTATTTCTTAAAAGGCGCAAAAAATCATTTAATTTTAAAAAACGTTTTAGTTTTAAATACTCTTATATTTACTTTAGGTATACTAATAGTTTTGTAGGAGGTTTGGGTTACTTTTTCTAAAAAACCTCATTTGTTTGCTAAAGTTTCAAATATTTCATGGTTATTACCGTAGCGGTTTGCTCAATTGCTAAATATGTTATGGAAATTAACTCTATTTGTTTTGCAGAAAACTTTCATTTGTTTATTAAATAAGCGAATGTGAAAACATATTTCATTTTGTTGCAGGTCATGTTTATCTGATTTATTACCATAGCTGTTTGTAAAGTAGCCATGGTTGTTTGACGTATAGTTGTACACTTGTTTATTGAGTGGCCATTAGCAACTATATTTAACTTAACATAAATAATATTTTTGGGTGCAGAAATTGTTTGTCATCTGTTTGTGGCTGCTCATAAAGTATGCTCTCACAAGTATCTCATTTTGTCTTTCTTCTGCTGACTTCCTAGGGTTATACATACACTGACATACTTCCTACATACACTGACATACCTCCTACATACACTGACATACTTCCTACATGCACTGACATACACTATACATGCTGCTTTTAATGCCCTTTTTGTCGGAAGGTTTTGAGGAAATGTCAACAAGCAACTCTTGTTATTATTGCAGTTGTAATAATTTATTATCACGAAGGTACATAACAACATAATAACAACAAAATAAGTTTTTTTTGTTCATAAATAAACTTACGGGCCTATAAAACCAAGTGAATTACAACAAAATTTAAAAAAAAATTTAAAAAAAACTTAATTGATAAATAATTTGTTATCATACATTTTACGTATCTATGATCTATATGTTAAACATTTCAAAAAACTTGCTAGTCAGGAATTTGATTAAAAATTGATTACAAAATATTGTCTAAACAGACAACAGACAAAAATAAATAAAACAAGTCAATAAAAAAACCAGTGGCTGAAAAAATCAAAAAATTAATATTTAAAAATGACGATTTGTCTGAAACGCTTTTGTAGTTTTGTATTTTTTTTAGCTTAGAAATGGTTGAAATATGACTCGTGTAAAATTTGATTTTCAGTTTTTTTTTATATTTTTAAATTGTCAATCTGTAAGCTTTTTTCCATTTTTGATTTTTTTAAACTTTGTCAACGTAAGTTATTTTAAGGCATTTTACTGGCAAAAACTGATTTTGCTTAAAAACATTTCTTGCATTTTATTAGAAACCAATATTGAAATCTGAATCTTCCACTGCAGGCATTTTAAGATTTTTATCAAAGAAGGTTTTCCTTGATTCGTCAAAATAGGGTCAAATGTTCAGAAAATCAACAAAACATTATTTATTTTGTTGAAATTATGTTTTCTAAGATCTCCAGGGATTTTTAAATTTTTAGTTATATTTAATTTTTAAATAAAGATCAAGTTTTGAGTTGGGCAGGGTACAATTTGTATTTCCTATTAAATAATACGAGCATGCTATTTAACCCATCCATTAGAGTTAATATAATTTTTTTTGAAATCGTCTTGTATGAAAAATCAGCCCAATCAACAAAGTACGTTTTCTTCAAACATTGGAAAGAAAGCAAAAAAAATGTTTGATTGAACTTAAACATATGCAGTAAGTCAGAATCATTTTTCTTTTGTTTTCCTTTAAATAAAATTTTCAACCATGAACGATATTATGGTTAATATTTTCAAATGTGAATTTGTATAATTTTAATTTTAGTTGTTATCAATTTTCACTTTTAAGCATTGATGCAATCTGGTTTTTTTTAAAATAAGCATGCAACTTGCATTAACACGTGGTAACACACGTGATTGGACTAAATGCAATAACTTTAATATAACTGATAAAAATTTGTATATACAAAAAACATTAATAAATCGTAAATATTTTTAAACAAAAATAAGTTTATCACACTTCAAATAACAAATCTAAGCATTTTAAATTTTAATGTTATGCTTGTAAAACTTTAAACCATTTCTTAGAGAAATTACTAAAGTAATCAAACTTTAAATTTGGTATTATTTGAATATTGAGTCGTTATTTCGCTAAAAAATATCAAAACATAGATGCAATTTTTCTTAAACTTTTCATGCATTTTTTCAAACTATTATGTTATAGAATGTGCTTACAGAGTTCTTATTTTTATGCAACGTAGAGAATGTAGCAAATTGTGTTTATAAAGTAAAATTCAATAATTCGTTAAAACGATTTGTTAAAATGATTCGTTAAAATGATTCGTTAAAATGATTCGTTAAAATGATTCGTTAAAATGATTCGTTAAAATGATTCGTTAAAATGATTCGTTAAAATGATTCGTTAAAATGATTCGTTAAAATGATTCGTTAAAATGATTCGTTAAAATGATTCGTTAAAATGATTCGTTAAAATGATTCGTTAAAATGATTCGTTAAAATGATTCGTTAAAATGATTTGTTAAAATGATTCGTTAAAACGATTCGTTACAAATGTTTGACAACACCGGAAAACTTAAGAGCAGAAAAGTCACATGATCTCACCAGTCTAAACCATTTTTTGCCACTGAAACAATGAAAATAAATTTGTCAAATAATTATAAATATAAACAAATATTTTAGAAAAATATTGAATAAATTTTTCACTCCATTCAACATGAGAGATTTTTTGTATTTGATTTATGAGTTTTTCATACTTTTTATATGTTAGCTTAAAAATTGATTTATGCTAGCATAACTTTAATTTGACGTTAACAAAACGATTAGTTTTTGACCTCAAGAAAATGAAAAGACAGTTTAATTGACTTGGTATGTTTAATTATCCGTTCAGAAATAGAACACCGTCCAGAAAAACAAGAAGAAGAAATAAAAGAAGAAATAACAACTGGTGTTCAAATTAAAGCTTCTAAAGAAGTCAGAAATAATTTTTATTTAACATTTTTAGAGAAAAAATTTCTTTATCAAAAATGCTGTCTGTGCTTTTAGTTCATTATTTTGTTCTAAAGACGTTTTGATCTGCTGCTCTAATGTGACGTTTAATAATATTAATATTATAATTAATATTATTATGATTTTATTCTGAAAAAATTATTATAAGCTATTCTTTCAGTCATATTTTTTGTGTTTGAAATTTTAAATAAATGGGTTGGTGGTGTGAATGATGTGTGAAAAAACTGCAAACATTTGTGCGGACTGCAATATATTAACGTTCAGACTGTTTAGTTTATTATATTTAAACAATTTTAGTTTTTGAAAATTTATTATTATTACTAACAGAGTTACCCGCTTTTACTAAAGTTTTTAGAGGTTTTTTATCGTTGTTTTTTCTCGTTTTTTCTCTCCCTCTCTTTTTTTTTGTTTCTGTTCTTTTTAATAATTTACTATAATTAATTGAACAAACCAGCAATATTGCTGTTAAACTAATCCGTTTCCAATCTAGCACATTGAAGGTGAAGATCAAGACGACATTGAAAAACTATTTGAATCGTATAACAACGAAAAAAAACAACAAGCCCCAACCAACCTCGTTACCACAAAACAATGGGCAGTTAGTTTAATATTTTATTTTGTTCTCCATTTCTACATAACATTTTTTGAAATTACAAATTAAAAAATAATCTAGAGCAATATTGTTTCAATTTTTTTTAATAATAATAAAAACTAAATGTGATTACCTTAAAAATAAAACGATTGATTATTAATTTATAAAATTATTTTTATCCATAGAAAGTAAAAATACTTAAAAGAGAATAACATTAATTTGAAAACAGGGTAGTAGAGAAAGCATTGGAAGTTGTTACAGCAGTGCAGGTGAGGAGCATCTCGGTAAAATAAACATCACCGGAGAAATTCAATTCGGTCTTCTCTTTGACTACAAAAGCAACATCTTCCAAGTTCACGTCAAACAGTGTAGAGACCTTGCTCCTGCTGATCTTAAAAAACAACGCTCAGATCCGTAAGCTCGTGTTAACAGAAAATATTTGTCTATAACATTGTAGAGATTATTGAAACAAACAGTGACGTTGCTACCATGCGCCGAACCCGCGGTCGGGGAGCCCAGACTTTGAGGGACCCCAAAATTATGGTGACCTTATTTGTAATAAAGATTTATATAAATCATTCCTGTTCTAATTTTCTCCCTACAGCTACCGACTATTTGTAGAACAAATATGGAAGACAGCCATGTAATAGTTTTGTAATGTATCAGTGAAGGGCTCCACTAGTGTTTTGGAGGCCACGTACAACATAGCGTATTCACATAATTTAAATAATATTTTTTTGTTTTACCAGTTCAATCAATTGATCAGTTTAGGTTAATGGCACTTACATATACATCGAGTAAGATCTAAGATTAAGGTTTTGCAACAGAACGCCGCATTCTGGTGAGCCATTTAAGAGCTAGCGTTTACGTTTTCAAATAGTTCCTACTTGCTACCCGAGCCTTTATCCGAAATTAGAACCTCTCAAACATTTTTAGCCACTGGCTGGTAGTCATTGAATTTAAAAAAAAACTGGGTTGAGTGGTCGTGTGGTGTGGTGTGGTGTGGTGTGGTGTGGTGTGGTGTGGTGTGGTGTGGTGTGGTGTGGTGTGGTATTGTGGTGTCGTATGGTGTGGTCATGTGGTTGAAACACAAGCATACCCCTCATGTGATTAAATGAGAAATAAAAAATAATAAACAATTGCTTGAAAATGAAATATTGCATTCTGAAAGGGCATTCACCCAAAATGACATGCAAGATTGAAAGTCTAAATTCACTTCAGGGAAACTAATCCATGATTAATTTCCAAGCTCACCAATTTCTTTTTTAAAGTTGAAGTTTCAGACATTGTAGTAGTAATTGGACTCTAGTGAATTCCAACAAAAATAATTTATTTTCACTTGTTTTTCAACGCTTCACCAATAAACATAGATAAAATAAAATTAAAAATCAATCATTGCAGAGTTATTTGAAAATTTTTATTTTCAGTTATTTTAGTCAGTTATTTTATTTATTTTTTGTTTAAATGCATTTTTAGACGTTATATCATGAAACAACCTTAAATTGTTAACTTTAATAAATTGAAAATATATACAAGCTTACATTTTCTTATAAGGTAAAGTCACGTTTTTTAAATAACATTTTCAAATACTTTGTAACACAATCCAAACATTTCACGTACCGCAAACCAATATGCAAATGTAAACCTGATGACGCCAACTTCAACAACTCCAACAACTCCAACCTGCCTTTATGAAATGCACAAAAAAGTTCACAAATTCACCCTTCATGTTTTTGTCTAGAATTATTTTTGACTTTGATTCATGTAGTCTAATTAAGTTTTTTTTTCTTGCAGCTATCTCAATAGCTGATTTCACTCCAAATTTAATTTTTCTTTTCTATCATCTGAACAGTCTTATTTTCATTTTAATAAATATTTTTGTTTTGATCAAATCAACAATATTAAATTTTCTTGTAATACAAAACAATAAAATTATGATAGTTTATGTAAATTGTTGAAATAGCCTAACTAGCAGTACCCGTCGCGGATATGTTCGCTTGAAATGAGAGAACTTGAACCATGCATCCATAGAGTCAATTACTGTTTTTAGACCTGTTCCAGTTCATTTTAAAGGCAAAACAATTTCGTCCCTAAATTAAAAGCCCGAACCGCCCCGTTTCAAATGCACAAAAGTCGAGGTCCTGCTCGTCCGTGCTGAATTGGACACAGCCAGTTTTAACGGGCACAAGTCCTCAAAGCTTGGAAACTAGTTTTTTGAAAATTAATAAGACACTATCTCATTATTTAAAAAAATCTAAATACTGAATTCCAAAGTTTTCACATTTTCAGTTTTTGAGTTTTCAAGCAAATAATATTTTTCCACTCCACATTTGAGGTCCCGAAAGCCATATTATGAAAAGTTGGGATAAACGTGTATTTTTATTTTTCAATTACTTAGTATATAAAAGCTAATTTTCACATCTGTACCATTTTCAATTTTTAAATGGCAGTTATTCTAAAAACTTATGACCTTATTTTCCACTTCACATTTGATGTCCCGGAAACCAATTTTTCAAAAAATGGTGAAACACGTATTTTTTTTATTTTTTAAACTTTCACATATTCAGTTTTTGAGATACGCATGTTTTGGGAAAAAGTCTACATTCCTGTTTTATCTTGTCAGGACCAAAATTTATAAAAAAAAAACAAAACATTCATTAATGGGTGCTTACGTTATGAAAGTAACATAAGTTCCAAATTTACGTTTTTTTGATTAGGCGGTTTAGCTCGGCGTTGATTAACAGTCAGT
This sequence comes from Erpobdella octoculata, assembly GCA_963978895.1. Taxonomy (NCBI): domain Eukaryota; kingdom Metazoa; phylum Annelida; class Clitellata; order Hirudinida; family Erpobdellidae; genus Erpobdella; species Erpobdella octoculata. The sequence continues at coordinate 17,022,406 of OZ022240.1, read as the reverse complement.
CAGTCTGTCTGTCAGGACCTGGTTTTTTTTTATAAATAGAGATAACTAGCGGGGTTACCCGGCGTTGCCCGTGGGTTTTATAAGTTTTTCTATCGTTTTTTCCTTCTTGCTTTTTTTCTTTTTTCGCTCCCATTTCTTTACCCGCTTGCTCTTCCGTTCCCGCTTGCTCTCCCGTTCCCGTTCGCTTTCCCGTTACCGCCCGCTTTCTCAATCGCGCTCGCTCTTCCGCTCCCGCTTGTTCTCCCACTTGCTTACATGCCCCCGCTCTTTTCTTTTCTTCCTGTCCCTCCTAACGTTTTTAAATGCTTTCATTTAATTTCACTTGTCTCTCTGTTTGTTTGTTTGTTTGTCTGTGGTAATCAAATCTTAGAAACAAAAATTCACCCACTTTTCGACCACCTAGAGCTCTAAATCTTTCAGGAAAGCATTCTTCTGGATGATTATTTTTGATTTTTGATTTTATATGAAAGAAATAAACAATATATACAAGATTCAGCGTAACGGTTGTTTTAAATTCAAAAATTTTAGTTTGCTGACTCAGATAAAGAGGCAAATAAAAACATTTAAAAAATTATTTTTTATTTTTTCTTGTTTTGTCCATAAGACGTAAAAAAGATTTGCTAAAAGTTACTTGAAAGCTTCAAACTTAGTTAAGTAAACTAAATTTGAATTTAGTTACGGAATAACCTTTGATGTTCCTACATAGGTACTTTTGGCCTGGAAAGTTTTTTGATCATGAAAAAATTCTGTTAAAATTGGTCCAGCGGTTTGGATTTTTATGGAAGACAAAAAGACAGACATTAATTTTTATATTTATAGATGCTTTGGAAGTATATAACTCAATAATAAAAACTCAATGTTTTATTTGACTTATTAATAATAAGTTTTGTTTTAACATACCGTAAAACTTACCTATAAGTCATCAATAATTTAATTTGTATGTTATTCTTGTTTAATAATGTTGTATTTGTCAAGGTTTGATAATATTGTATTTGTTAGATACGTCAAGGCTTACTTGCTACCCGATAAAACAAAAAACGGAAAAAGAAAGACGAAAGTTAAAAAAAATACTTTAAATCCACTCTTTGAAGAAACTCTAAAAGTAAATTTTTCTTAAATTAATTATTTACGCGATAAAACGATAAAATACATGTTTTTTTATTCAACATTTTTCAACTGAAAAATTAAAATTTATTTTCAAAATCACCAACGGATGAAATTTATAAATGTTTAAACTTTAATTCTGACGAACTTTTTTTCAATTTCTGTTTTAAATTGAAATTTCAGTTCAGTATAACAAAAAGCGAATTAGAGACGAGGACTTTATATATTGCCGTGTGGAGCAGAGAGACATTTGGGAGAAACGATTTCTTGGGAGAAGTAAACATTCCGCTGGATTACAAAAGTCTCAATGTTTCTTCTCTTTCTTGGCATAAACTTCAAGCAAGGGTACAAATGTTATTGTTTTCCAAAGATTTTTTTATAAATTAGATTAATTCTTTAGATGAAATTGTTGCATTATTATTTGTCTATTTTTAATTCTTGAACAGGTCCAAAGTTCTCTTTCTTCGTTGACTTACAAAGGAGATTTAGATCTTAGTTTGAAGTTTGTCAGTCCTGAGCACATCAGTGGTCGCAAGAGAAATACCGAAGATAAGGGAGAACTGCAAGTTGTCATTAAGGAAGCAAGAAACCTGACTGCCATTAGATCTAATGGATATTCAGATCCTTTTTGTAAATGGTAAAATCAACTTTGTTATTTTTCTCACTTTTTATTTGAAATTTAATACTAAACAAATACTTTAAAAATTGTAATTGTTTTAGTTAAAAATAATTGCAAAAAAGCAATATAAAATAATTTAATAAAATAACTGATCTACTATCCAGTTATCTTTTGCCTGATCGAAGCGTCGAATCGAAACGCAAAACGAGTGTGATTAGGCGAAGTTGTAATCCTCACTGGAATCAAACTGTTGTGTACGAAAATATTTCGTGGGAAGAATTACAAGAAAGATCACTGGAACTGACAATCTGGGACCACGATAGGCTGACCAGCAATGATTTCCTCGGTGGGGTTCGACTCAACCTTTCTCAAGGTTAAGAAGCGGTTGTTTCTAAACTCATTGAGAAATCATTTTATAAGCTGTTACCTAACATGCAAGTCATTGATTATTAAGCTAACTATTAAAAATACAATCAAATATCTAGATTGTTTAATCATGCCACCTAGTTAGTGTTTTACAGAAAAATTATTGCGTCAAAACGTCAATAAAAATGTAAAATTGTTTTTATTAAATTATTTAATAATAAATGAAACAAAAACAAGATATATAAACATATATAATAACAGGTAAATATCAGACCCATGTAGTAACCTGGATGGATTCAAACGAAGAAGAATGTACATTGTGGCAGGCCATGCTTGATCGACCGAATTGTTGGATCGAAGGAACACTTCTTCTCAGGAACAATATGAACGAAAGGAAATAAAGTCATTGTATTGTTCCCCTGTAGTACAACATCATCCTTCGAAAACGTTTTTGAGGTAGAAATAATGTCGATGATGCTGTAGCGGTTATGATTTAATTCTTTTAAGATAATTTTATTTTGGAATTTATTGCGAAATTGTAAATTGTTTTAAACTTACAAATATGAGTAATAAAAAATGGGTTCAGAAAGTTTTCCAACGCATTTTAATTTTTTTAATAATTTAAAATATATAAAAATTTAATAACAATCGAAACCTCTTAGCTGAAGAAAATCGATGCTGTTATTGTCGGGTTGAGTTGTCCTTGGTGAATAGAAGTTTTTTTTTTTTTTTTTTAGGTTTTACACGACGAGTTTCAATTTTACTGTCATTGTTGTTGTCCAATAGAAAACTCGAAATGTAATTTTATGATGGAAACTGCAAAGAAGAAATTGTTTAAGGTACATCACGTGGTTTGGTGATGAAATAAATAAATTGAAAGCAACTCATATAATTATTATATTTTTATTACTTGTTTACTTGTTTACTTTGTAAGCCGAGTGAAAATGTTAAACAAATGTTTCAACTTGAACAAATGAATGATCGATGAGCGCCACGTTGTTCTGTTGAACCGGTTGATTGTCCCGATGTGGTTCACCATGAGGTTGACGTTGTAAACGTTTTATATGAAATAAATTTAAATCGAAAGTTTTTGTTTCACTTAAATTGAGTTTTTGTATTAATTTTCAAGATTTTTAAATCTCTTCGTTATTATAAAATTCAAATTTTTAACAATAAACTCAACGTTCTTTTTTATGTTCCTGGTTTGAGAATAGAAATGCAATCATTGAGAACACGCTTTGAATTATTTATGCAAAAGAGGAGTGTAACATGTAAAGTTATGCAATAATAAACATTTTTGATTTTCACCGTTTGACATCGAAAAGCCATCTGAGTTACCTACTAATTATAATTCGTGAAAAAAAGGTGTGTGTAATATTTTATGATTGTTAGAAGTGTTTGTCATTGTAACGAATATAAGTTTTTGTGTTAAAACTTCTTTTTATACTTCTTGTTGAAATTTTCTTGCTACTTTACGTATGTTAGACAACCGAAACATTTTAACTTTCGAAACCTCTGTTTCGTTATTTTTAGCAAATCCTAGTCTGATAATTTTTTCTTTGAGAATAAAATCATTGATCGACAAATACGGTTTTATATTTTTAGACCTATGAAATGATTAGTTTGTATCTTTTATTTTCAAAATACATATTAGTAATTTAAGAATAAGGAGAAAACAAATATATAGTAATAAATAAACAATGCGAATCAAACAAGTTTTTAGTTTCGTTTTCAACTTTCCTTCCATATATTTTTCGAACATTTGTATCGTGCTTGATTGTATCCGACTTGATGTTTGTGCGTTTCTGCTAGCAAATAGAACAATCCAGTATAGGATTCATTTTCAATTCACCTGGCAAACAAAAACGACTTTGATGCGCAAATAATTTCAACTTTGTATTTCTTTCTTTCATCATACGGTCGTGTCTTTCAATCGATTTTTACGATTTGCTCAACCGAGAGATTTCAAAGAATCGAAAGTTTTCCAAATTCTGACTTTTTGTTTGTCTCAAATCATTGTTGTTACCAGCTACAAAAAGAGTTGTGTTATACGAATCTGTCTATCAGATGATTTAGATATACCTACTACAACTTACTTTTAAAATATTAACTTGCGGGCGCAAATCAATAAATCAAATTTTTAATTTAATTAAAAATATTCGTTAAAATCTTATTTAAATGATTCAGTATTTTACTTTCCTACAAAAATCAGTAAAGTAGTTGTCTATTTTTTATTGCGTTCCATTTTATACTTTTGAGTAGCCATATATTAAATTTTAACTTCTTGTTGAGTTACTTCATTGTATACGCGTAATTAAGTTAAATTTAATAACATGTAATAGGTTGGGAAATGTCTTTGATTAATTTATTGATCAAACACAAATTGGACTAAAGCCTTTTATTAAAACAAACTTTCATTTTTAGAATCATCCTTAATTATTATTTTTAAGTTTTTATTACATTTGTATGTAAACGTTGTTTTTTAATTATATTTTAATTATTTTTCATTTTATAGTGTTTAATTTTTTTTACTTATTTTTAAATTTAAGAACGGATTAATGTATTGTCACGGATATACATCTGCATGCAAAAATAAAACTTTTACAACCATTAGAAGTGCCTTAAGAAAGCTTTAGAAAATGTATCGGAGTCGTGGGTCACTTGGCTTTTATAAAAAGAGGTTGCCACCCGAAAAAGGTTGGGAACCACTGGTTTAGAAAAGTAGAAGGGGCTGCTAAGAAACTTGTTTCAGAAAATAGCGTATTATCTATATATATAAAAGAACATGTCCTGACTGACTGACTGACTGACTGACTGACTGACTGACTGACTGACTGACTGACTGACTGACTGACTGACTGACTGACTGACTGACTGACTGACTGACTGACTGACTGACTGACTGACTGACTGACTGATGACTGACTGATAATCAACGCCGAGCTCAAACGCCTCATCCTAGGAACGTGAAATTTGGAACTTATATTACTTTTATAGCGTAAACATCCGCTAAGAAAGGATTTTTGAAAATTTTGCTCCTGAAGGGAAAAAACTGGAAAACAAACTTTTTTCTAAAACAATGTATATCTCGAAAACCAAAAATGAGGAGATTTTGAAATTTGGTATATAGATTCTTTTTAAAAAATAAAAAGATACGTGTTTCACCATTTTTTGAAAATTCGGTTTCCCGGACCTCAAATGTGGGTTGGAAAATTGGGTTATTTGGTTTTTAAAGTAGCTTCTACTCAAAAACTGTTAATGCTACAGGAATAAAAATTAGTATTTAGTTTCTACTCCAAAAATAATGAAATACGTGTTTTAGCATTTTTTGAAAATTTGGTTTCCAGGACCTCAAATGTGGGGTGGAAATAAGGGTTATTTGATTTCAAAATAACTGCTACTCACAAACTGTAAGTGCTACAAATGTAAAAATTAGTATTTTGAAGTTTTGAGCCGGTTAAAAGTCCAGTTTATCATCGGCGGGCCAAGCCGTTATTTTAGGCCAAACCTTAAATCAAAGTGGGACGGGCCTAGGTTTTTCACCAAGTATATAGATATTTTAGTGATTTTAGGGTCTTCAGTTTGGCCGGCCAAACCTGAGGTCAAGGTGGGACGGGCCGAAGTTTTTCATCAAGTATATAGAACTTCTAGGCCTGTAAAAATGGGCCGGGCCTAATTCAGACGGGCTGTGCCGGGCCAGGAGTTTGGGTTTTGAAAACGGGCTGGGCTAATTTGTCGACGGGCCGAGCCGAGACCTAAAAAAATGATCTCTACTATGGATTCACGGTTCAAACTCTCTAATTTCATGCGAGCGAAGCCGCTACGGGCACTGCTAGTTATATATATATATATATATATATATATATATATATATATATATATATATATATATATATATATATATATATATATATATATATATATATATATATATACATTGTGTGAAATAAATATCATTGCTTTATACATCACGGTAATTGAACGTACTGCTACGACATTTTCTGCAGAAAGACGGTTGTTTGTTTATATTACCACAAAACTTTCCATTTATAAAACCAATAAAATGTTTGATGCCAGTGACCTGAAAAATACTTCAGATTTTTATAAGCGTTTAGTAAACGATGTTATCTCAGGCGTCAAAGAGGTGTTGATAAACAAAGGAATCAACAAAAACGTGGTTGTTGAATTGAAACAAATCTGGGAAGAAAAACTCAGACAAACCAAAACCATAAAAGATTTGGAAGTTGTTGAAGCTTTCTCTATGGCACCACCCCCTGCCAAAAAGAGGCGCGTGGTTGATACCCGCGCAGGCAGAAATGTTATTACTCCGCTGCAAGGTTCTTCTGATCTGCGACAGCCAACAAGCACATCCGTAGACCAAGTTGTACAAAATTCTCAACAAAAACTTTCTTCTTCAAACAAAACACTCCTTGTTTCGGAAAGTTTCGACAGGGATATAATCACTCCAGAAAATGAAATATTTGAAACAGAAATTTTCGAAACCCCTTCACATTTAGATTGGTTATTAAACGATGATAAATTTGCTGAAGAATATGATGAACAATATGAAACTGATGCTACAAAATCAAGAACCGACAAAACTGATGAAGAATCACTGAATTCAAATGATGATGATAAAGATGATGAGGCAGATGACCCTTTTGATACAACCGACAGAATTATTTGCCAGTTCAGCAAAGTAACAAAGAAAAAATACAAATGGAAGTTTGAATTAGGAGATGGTGTAATCCAAATCAATGGAAGGGAATACCTTTTTCAAAAAGCCTCAGCGGAAACAGAATTTGGAAAAATTGAAAGTATACAGTAAATCTCAGTCAAAAGTTATTTCTGAAAAAAAAATTAATAAATTTTTGTTGTTTTTATTATTATTACAACGCTTATATTAACTTGCAACGTTGTTTGTTGTTTGTTTATAATTTGTTTGCTTCAGCGCAAACGTTGTTTTTGAAAACACCGCGTCTCGTCCGATCAACTAAGTTAAGCAACGTCGAGCTCGGTTAGTACTTCGATGGGTGACATTAAATACATTAATCTGTTTTTAGATTTAAAAACAAATTTAAACAGTAAAAAATAAAAAATAATGAAACATATATAATATTTACTAGCAGTGCCCGTTGCGGCTTCGCTCGCATAAAATTAGAGAATTTGAACCGTGCATACATAGTAGAGTACTGCACGGATCAATTTTTTAGGTCTCGGCTTGGCCCGTCGACAACTTGGCCCAGCCCGTTTCAAAAACCGAAATTCCTGGCCCGGCACGGCCCGTCTAATATGGGCCCGGCCCGTTTTTACAGGCCTAAAAGTTTTATATACTTGATGAAAAACTTCTGCCCGTCCCACCTTGACTTCAGGTTTAGCCCGGCCCGTCTGAACATTCTAAAATCACTAAAATGTCTCTATACTTGGTTAAAAATCTCGGCCCGTCCCACCTTGACTTAAGGTTTGGACAGGACCGTATGAAGACCCTAAAATAACGGCTTGGCCCGTCCGTCCGGTGATAAACTGAACTCATCTACTTTTAACCGGCACAAAACCTCAAAATACTAATTTTCACATCTGTAGCATTTACAGTTTTTGAGTAGCAGTTACTTTAAAACCAAATAACCCTTAATCCACTTCACATTTGAGGTCCTGGAAACCAAATTTTCAAAAAATGATTAAACACGTATATCATTATTTTTAGAGTAGAAACTAAATACTAATTTTACTTTTGTAGCATTTACAGTTTTTGAGTAGCAGTTACTTTCAAAACCAAGTAACCCTATTTTCAACCCCATATTTGAAGTCCTGGATAACAAATTTTAAAAAAATGGTAAAACACGTATATAATTACTTCTGGAGTAGAAACCAAATACTAGTTTTTACTCCTGTAGCATCTACAGTTTTCGAGTAGCAGTTACATTAAAAACCAAATAATCTTATTTTCCACCCCACATTTGAAGTCTTGGAAACCAAATTTTCAAGAAATGCTTAAACACGTATTTCATTATTTTTGGAGTAAAAACTAAATACTAATTTTTATTCCTGTAGCATTCACAGTTTTTGAGTAGCAGCTACTTTAAAAACCAAATAACCCAATTTTCCAACCCACATTTGAGGTCCGGGAAACCGAATTTTCAAAAAATGGTGAAACACGTATCTTTTTATTTTTTAAGAAGAATCCATATAACAAATTTCAAAATTTCCTCTTTTTTGGTTTTAGAGATATACATTGTTTTAGAAAAAAGTTTGTTTTCTAGTTTCTTCCTCTCAGGAACAAAATTTTCAAAAATCCTTTCATAATGGATGCTTACGCAATAAAAGTAATATAAGTTCCAAATTTCACGTTCCTATGATAAGGCGTTTGAGCTCGGTGTTGATTATCAGTCAGTCAGTCAGTCAGTCAGTCAGTCAGTCAGTCAGTCAGTCAGTCAGTCAGTCATTTAGCCAGTCAGGACATGTTCTTTTATTTATATAGATATATTTTAGCACTTACAGTTTTTGAGTAGCAGCAATTTTTAAAATCAAATAAGCCAAATACTAATTTTTACTCCTGTAGCATCTACAGTTTTCGAGTAGCAGTTACATTAAAAACCAAATAATCTTATTTTCCACCCCACATTTGAGGTCCTGGAAGCCAAATTTAAAAAAAATTGTAAAACACGTATTTCTTTTTTTTGAGTAGATACTAAGTATTAATTTTTACATCTGTGGCAATTACAGTTGTTGAGTAGCAGTTACTTTAAAAACCAAATAACCCTATTTACCACCCCACATTTGAAGTCCTGGAAACCAAATTTTCAAAAAATTGTGAAACCCGTATATCATTATTTTTAGAGTAGAAACTAAATACTAATTTTTACTTTTGTAGCATTAACAGTTTTTGAGTAGAAGCTACTTTAAAAACCAAATAACCAAATTTTCCAACCCACATTTGAGGTCCGGGAAACCAAATTTGTAAAAAATGGTGAAACACGTATATCTTTATTTTTAGAAAAGAAACTAAATAATAATTTTTACATCTGTGGTATTTACTGTTTTTGAGTAGCAGTTACTATAAAAGACAATTAGCCCTATTTTCCACCCCACATTTGAAGTCCTGGAAACCAAATTTTTAAAAAACGCTGAAACACGTATTTCATTATTTTTGGAGTAGAAACTAAATACTAATTTTTACTCCTGTAGCATTAACAGTTTTTGAGTAGAAGCTACTGTAAAAACCAAATAACCCAATTTTCCAACCCACATTTGAGGTCCGGGAAACCGAATTTTCAAAAAAATGGTGAAACACCTATCTTTTTATTTTTCAAAAAAATCTATATACCAAATTTCAAAATCTCCTTTTTGGTTTTCGAGATATACATTGTTTTAGAAAAAAGTTTGTTTTCCAGTTTTTTCCCCTCAGGAGCAAAATTTTCAAAAATCCTTTCTTAGCGGATGTTTAAGCTATAAAAGTAATATAAGTTCCAAATTTCACGTTCCTAGGATGAGGCGTTTGAGCTCGGCGTTGATTATCAGTCAGTCATCTGTCAGTCAGTCAGGACATGTTCTTTTATATATATAGATGACTCTGTCTGTCTTCTATTAATAATGTCTGACAATTTTTTAAGTGGCTTAATCTTCAAGTCCAAACGCCTGATAGATTAGTTTTAAATTTAAAAAAGTTTTTTTATTGTTTATGATTAAAAAACTTTCTAGGCCAAAAAATTTATAAAATGGTTGAATAAAATTTTATTTTGTTTAAAAAATTTTTAATTGAAAATAATTAATTACACGGGTGTGGACGCAAATCTCGACACTCCCTTTTCCACTGCCTCTTAAGTTTCATTTTAATGCCCCTGCCAGCTTCAGCCTCTACAAAGTTTACTGACTTGTGATTCTTTGAGTATCTCAATCTAATTAATTGTTATTGATGATTGAAAGTTTCGGAAAGAGATATAATGATTTGGCTTCTTTTCCTTTCCTGATCCATGCATTGTCTGGGACTTTAGTTAGTCAGTTATTCTATAATCTAATACTAATATCATTAAATTAAATTAATTATATAATTGTTTTTATTAGTAAAGTTTTTAAGGTAAAGTTCTAGTATAGCGTCATCGGCCGATTTCTATAAAAACTCGGTTTAAAAACTGTTTAATAGAATAACTTCAGAACATTATCAGAACATACTACGAAAAAGTTTCACTGGAGTGAAGCTAGCAGGCGTTCGTAGTATGGGATAACGTGTATGTAAATGTATGTGTGAAGCTAGCAGGCGTTCAATTAAATTTCAAAAAATTAAAAAAAAAGTTTCGGTATTAATAAAACAACTAAAAATAAATTATATCATCAAAAAATTATTGTCGCAACATCAACAGATTTTTTTAAAAACGAATTTTTCTAATATTCTAAATGTAAAAAAATCATCAGGTTTATGGCGTTTGGTAAAAGCCTTATATCTTTCATAGTAATTAAATTTTTGTATTGATTAAGGTTTTATTTTGAAGATATTATGTGTCTATATAAACATATATAAAATTTATTTCATTAATCCATGACAAACTGGTAGAAAAACTTTCACGAAATTGATATTTCGTTTCAGGGGTACGCTTAAAACGTATATATCTCTGATTATTTTCAAAAATTGATAGCAACAAATATAGCATTTTAAAGATGATATGGGCTTCTATATCATATATAAAATCCATAACATCAACCCATCCCAAATGTTCACCAGACATTAACAAAAATGACTGATATTTCTCGAATCGATTGATATTTCTCTAATATCAGCCGTCTACGTCTCATGTATGGTGAATCGTTAAAACTCAAATATCTCTGCTTATTTTCAAAAGTTGATGACAATCATGGTGTCATTTTAAAGATAATATGTTGATGTATAACATATATAAAACTCGTACAATCAACCCATCACAAAAAGGTTAGCAGGCGTTGACAAAATCGATTAATATTTCTCTAATATCAGCCGTCTACGTCTCATATATGGTGAATCGTTAAAACTCAAATATCTCTGCTTATTTTCAAAAGTTGATGACAATCATGGTGTCATTTTAAAGATAATATGTTGATGTATAACCCAGCGAGTAGAAAATCTGTGGCGGAATGCGAAAGACAAAATGAAAAAGATGCGGGGAACCTCTGACGTCCATGTCACCTCTTGCCACGACGAGTATCTTTGGCATCGCAAGAACGGTAAAAGAGAAGTGTGCTTCCAGAAGGCATTAAAGCTCATCTGGACATATTATCCTGTATAGCTTTAATAACTGTTGTAATAAAACAAATTTTATTAACCTGCTACATTTTATTTGAAAAGAAAGTTTATGTTAATACAAAATATGTTTTGTTTTGTTTTATTTTTTTATTCAGCGTGACAGCGTGAATAATTATATAAATTAAATATGCATAGAAATGGCTTATTTACTGCGCGTGACCTGTCAATCAAACTGGCAGAAATTTGTTTACATTTCTGTCAACGATTTATACAGTTCACCAAACTGTGATTGATTATCAATATGATTGTATGAGTGAGAAGTGAAATTTTTCTATCGGCTGCCAACTCCCTCTCAATTCTCAATACAACAACAATGACTCTGTATTAGAGAGTCTTTAACAACAACAATTTTTAAAATTTGGGCCGCATCTCATGAATATTTGTATTGTTTTTTATGTCAATTTATTTTTTCAAACCGTCTGTGTTAACAACTGGTATTTATTTTACTCCTATACAGAAAATCGATTAATAAAAAAAGTTACTCTAATAATTAGCTTAACTGCTAGTTTCAATACACGAAATAAAATCATTTGTATAAAAGAATAGGTTTGTTTTATAAAAATTTAATAGTTATAAAATGTCATCCTGCTGTAGTTGATAGAATTTATTTTTATTTATATCAATGTTAGTGTTACATTTTTTAATAATAACATATGGCTTTGTTTTCCAGGCAGGTATTTTGTCAATAACTTTAGTTTTTCCATTTGATACTGCTAGAACTCGACTCCAAAGTTAGTTGTAACATTTCATTTATAAATTAATTGTGCAATAACATATGAAAGTAATAGTTATATTTTAGTTCAATCTTACAGTTTTATTTATTTTAATACAATAATAAAGCTGTATTTTTGAATGCAACATAAATGTTATATTAGTGTTTTGATACATTAATTAAGTATTTCTTTTTCAGTTCAGGATAAAAGATGTGAATATTCTCTAGTTGTCATTAAAAATCTCATTAGAAATGAGGGATGGTAAATATCTCTGTTGTTTTACAGTCATATATATACATATATTCATACATAAATCAGCGGCAACGGAAAAGCAACTGAGAGCGAAAGAGCGAGCGGGAAAGGGAAAGCGACCGGGAAAGCAAGCAAAAGCGGGAAATCGACCGAGATAAAAAGAGCAAGCGGGAAAGAGAAAGTGACCGGGAGCGAGAAAGCGACCGGGAACGAGAGAGCAAGCGGGGAAGGAAACAGGAGCAAGAGAGACAAGCATTAGAAAAACCCCGGGCACCCCGCTAGTACTTTATATGTTCGTTTATTAATTAAGTCAATGTTAATACATATACAAACTAACTTAATGTTATTATTTTATAGATATTTATTCTATTCTAAAACAGTTTTTTTTTTTTCAGGAAAAGTCTTTATAAGGGCTGGAAAAGTTTAGCACTGAGCCTTTCTATTACAAATTTTGTGTATTTTTACGTTTTTCAAGGATTAAAGTTATCTGTTGAAAGGCAATCGATAAAACAAGATTTATTCTTTGGAATTATATCAGGTATTTATTTTAAATATTCTGCATTGGGATTATATCAGGTATTTATTTTAAATATTCTGCATAATATATAGAATGAGTTAACTTTCAAAAATCAACTTTATTTTCAAATTAAATATAATCAGGAACTGTGGCAGTTTTGGTGTCAAATCCGTTCTGGGTGATAAACACTCGTTTAAAACTACAGGGAGTACAAATAGAAAACTTCAATAAGCAATCTTACAAGGGAATAATTGGTTAGGGATTTTGTTTTAATGACGATTACCTTTTTTTTTTATTTAATAGATGTTTTCATTGGATTTGTATAATTTAAATAAAAAATAATTCTTCACAAGATTATTTTATAATATTCAGACATCATTGATTTATAATTTCATATATTTTTACTAATAATATTTCAGATTGTTTCTCAAAAGTTTACCATCAAGAAGGCTTATCAGCTTATTTTGTTGGAATGCAGTCATCATTAATGTTGGTTTTAAATCCTGCGATCCACTTTATGATCTATGAATTCCTAAAAAGGTCTTTTTTAGAAACTTTAAGTTTTTATGTGAGTTGCATTCATAATCTGAAAATTATGTTATCTGTCAAACATTTAAATTTTTAGCCTTCATATTTGGATTCTTTTATTTAATTGTGCTTATCTACGATACAATTTTGATTGCAGCTAAATACAAGTATCTCCTTTTTTATATTTGGTGGGATTGCAAAGTTTGCTGCAACTGCTGCTACATATCCCTTGCAAGTTATTCAAACAAGATCCAGGGTAAAGTTTAGTTCCGTCTAATTTTTTTCCAATATATATTATTTTTGCTAGATATGATATATATATATATATATCGGTAAATCGACTATCCGACTTTGTTGGGCACTATATATATATATATATATATATATATATATATATATATACTAGCAGGGGCACCCGGCGTTGCCCGGGGATTTTAGAGGTTTTACTAATGTTTGTCTCTCTCGCTCCCGTTTCCTTCTCCGCTTTCCCTTTCCCGCTCTCGGTCGTTTTCCAGCTCCCGGTCGTTTTCCCGCTCCTGGCTGCTTTCCCGTTCTCGGTCGCTTTCCTCCTTTTCCCGCTCTATTTTTCGCTCTTAGTTGGCTTCCCGTTCCCGTGCCCCCGCTATATATATATAGATAGCTGGGTTACCCGGCATTGCCCAGGGAATTTAAAGGTTTTTTATCGTTTTTCTCTCTGGCTCCCGTTTCCTTAAACGCTCGCTTTCCCGTTCAAGGTCGCTTTCTCACTCCTGGTCGCATTTCTGCTCACGGTCGCTTTTACGCTATACCGCTCCAGCTTGCTCTCTTTTCCTGCTCGCTCTGCAAGTGTGATCTTCTGCAAAGGATTATTTTGATTGACTAAAGCTGAAAATTTAATTTAATATTTTTATTTAAAACCTTTAAAACTTTAGAAAAAAATTTTTTTATAATTTAACTAAATTAATTTATTTTTATTTTTTAGAAACAAATTTACTTCACCTTACTACCGCTGACCAAAACGTTTTTTGTCCATAAAACATCAACGAAAAAACAAATTTACATATATACATATATACATACATACATACATACATACATACATACATACATACATACATACAAACATTTATTTATATACTAGCGGGGTTACCCGGCGTTGCCCTGGGTTTTTAGAGGTTTTTCTAATGTTTGTCTCTCTCGCTCCCGTTTCCTTCTCCACTTTCCCGTTTTCGTCGCGTTCCCGGTCGCTTTTCCGCTCTAGGTCGTTTTCCAGCTCCCGTTCGCTTTCCCCCTCAGAAGTTTTGTTATCGATTTTCTCTCTTGCTCGCGTTTCCTTCCAAGCTTGCTCTCCCGATTCCAGTCGCTTTCCGCGTTCCCGGTCGCTTTCCGCGTTCCCGGTCGCTTTCCCGTTCCCGGTCGCTTTCCCGTTCCCGGTCGCTTTCCCGTTCCCGGTGGCTTTTTCGTTCCCGGTCGCTTTCCCGTTCCCGGTCGCTTTCCCGTTCCCGGTCGCTTTCCCGTTCCCGCTCACGCTTGCTCTCCCGTTCCCGGTCATGCTTGCTCTCCCATTCCCGGTCACGGTTGCTCTCCCGTTCACGCTCATTTTTTCTTTTCCATTCTTTCATAACTTCTGTTAGCCTATAAAACGTAAAATAGATTTGCTAAGACTATATATATATATATATGAATGTTTGTGGGTTAGTTTGTCTATTATAGAAACGGGAAAGCGACCCAGAACGGACAGCGAGCGGGAACGGAAAAGCAAGCGTGAGCGGGAATGGGAGAGCAAACGTGAGCGGGAAAGCGACCGGGAGTGGTAAAGCGACCGGGAGCGGGAAAGCGACCGGGAGTGGTAAAGCGACCGGGAGCGGGAAAGCGACCGGGAGCGGGAAAGCGACCGGGAGCGGGAAAACGACCGAAAACGGGTAAGCGAACGGGAGTGGGAAAGCAGGTGGGAAAGGAAACGGGAGAGAAAGAGACAAACATTTGAAAAACCTCTAAAAAACCCGGGCAACGCCGGGTATCTCCGCTAGTACATACATAAACACACACACAGACACACATACATGCACATACACATACATACATACACACATACATACGCACATACATATATATATAGTTCCCGCTCGCTCACCCGCTCCGCTCCGCTCATTTTGTGACAGATTTTAAATTTTTTTTTTATTTGACTCCCCTTGACTCTCAAGGTTGTGTGAAAATTTCATTACGATCGGATGAATGGTGTAGCAAAGCATAAAGGACATTAACATACATATATACATATATACAAACATTCATTTTTATATATATAGATATATATATATATATATATAGTTCCCGCTCGCTGACCCGCTCCGCTCCGCTCATTTTGTGACGGATTTCAAAATTTTTTTCTCTATATTTGATTCCCCTTGACTCTCAAGGTTGTGTGAAAATTTCATTACAATCGAATGAATGGTGTAGCAATGCATAAAGGACATATATACATATATACAAACATTCATTTTTATATATATAGATATATATATATATATTGAAGTACATAATATTTATTTTATCATTTAAAACTTTGCTTAATAATTTTTAATTCTGTCTTGCCCAATGCCAGTGTGTCCGAAGCCTAATTAACGGAAAAAGGAAACTAATAACCAGATCAAAATATGACCGATCATTCAATTTTTCAAAACCTGGTGTAGAATATGGCAAACTATTTTAAAAAAAGTTTTCTCATTTTACTTTAATTTACTTTAGGCAGGTTTAGCAGCAATTAGCCCCAAGCTAGGAAAAGGCGTGATGTGAGTTATAAAACTTTTATACTATTGCATTTATATGAAATGAGAATATCACTGGGAATGAATTTCACCCATTCGTGTATTTACAGAAGGGTCACTGTGGGGGCCAGGTTTTCAAATTGGACCAAGCCATGCTTTTTGTGTCGGTAAAAATGGACCCAAGTCAGAACTGGCCATGAATTTTGTGCCTGTGAAACGTGCTGTGTCACAACAATTGACCCATGCAGGACTCTAGTGTCATGGCTCCCACTTTGCACATGCACTACAGATGTTTTAGCACTTCATTAAATGAAAAAAATGTTGGCAGCACAGCAATCTCACTATTTTTTAATGGCTTTTATTAACTTTCACTTGTCTGGATGTCCGCGGTTGTTTAGAAGCTTGGGAGATCATTATAAAATTAACCAACATCTAAAACATTAAAGTTTAATTTAACAAAAATAACTATCAAAAAATTTAAGAAACAAAAATTATTAAAAATAAATTAAAGAAGCACATGATAATGATGACAACAATTTTCATTATCATAGTAACTACAGACATCTTTTGTTGTAAAAAAAAATTATCCACTGGGGTAATAATACGATGTCGCTTTGAAATTTTTCAGCTGTCTTAAAAGCATGTTTTTAATTTTTTTAAATTAACCTTCACGTGCTTCACAATATACTGGTCGCTACTCACTTAATGCTAATTCGCCTTTAAAATTTTTTAACTGGAATTACAAACTATGATTGATTTTTAAGTTTAATAATTCTTATTTTTGGTAATTATTATTATAATACAAGGATTTTTAATTGCAGGTGTAAATTGCAATTCCTTTTCAGAGGTTTTGAATCCAAATTAACTCAAACAGTGCTTACTTCTGCCATCATGTTTTTAACATATGAACATTTAAAAAACTTTTTGTTTAAATATACTTCTTTATTTATTAGGTAAATATACATATATTTATTAATTGGCTGGTAGTTGTGGTACTGCCACCCAGCTATTGGAGGCCTGTTTGGTGTCCAATTCAATGTTGGAGGTTTGCTAACCAACGAGGTGTTCAAATCTGGGGTCTGCTTTATTCTCTCTGTTGAACAATCACTACTACTTATGTTTTTCATGTTCATGGTTTATAGGATTTTTTCTCCCATTCATACTTATAACAACAGATCAGTTTTGAGTTATAGTGTAAAATAAAATCTTACTCGAAATGTACTTTGTTGTTTTTATGAAACCACATTGTTTGTAGTTTCCTTTCACAAGAACTCAAAAATTGGAGATTGAACATTTTCAAAGAATAAAGAGGCAATCAATTGTTAAAAAAACATTTGTCTGATGTTTTGCCACTTCAATAGCTTAAGTTTTTCAATTTTCACTAGGTTTATTAGGGTTTTGTCCCTTTTCAGATGTTCTACGTTATTTTTTTTATTTTCATTTTTGTTGTTTTTGATTGCATGTATTTTCACTATAAATAAATATGTTAAGAAAAAATACTGTTCATAAATTAATCAAACCATCTGTCTTTTAAATGATGGTTGTTGTAGTTATTTAATGTTTTAAGGCAGTACCTGTTCTCTTCTGTTTACCATTATTACTATTAAACAGCTGATAAAGCATACTAATGGCAGATACCCACAGATTTATTATATTTGCATGGATTTATAAAACTGTTCAGAGCTAACTAACTGAATTTCCATTAAAAAACAAGTTCTTATAAGTATATAAAAGGGAAATAGAATATTGACAAATTAGAAAGTGATTGAAGACTCAAGCGAAGGTTAAATATTATCATTTAATAAGTTGTATAGCCAATACACCCAGCATCCACAGTGGTGTGGATTATTAGAACTATTAGAAATTATGATATTAATATCTTAAAATAACAGAAATTAGGGTCACCTAACAGGAAGACGCGAATTTCTAACATACATGTGTACATTAGAGTAGGGGAGATGGGGGCTATTTGATCTCGTTTGAGGTTTTTTGGCGATAACAGTCAAGCTGTTCAAAAAATCTACTTGATTTTTTTTCAATTACATAGAGGAACATCTCCTCTATGTATTCAATTCAGTTTGACATTTTATAATATAAGAGAACTATTGTTAAATTGAACTTTGGTGCAAGCCCTAAAAAAGATCAAAGTGCCCCAGATACGGGGCACTATAATCCCCCCCATGGGGCACATTGATCCTAGGTATAATTCAATACGATCCCACATCCAATTCTCTCAAAAAACACATGAAAACAGGTATAATAGCTTTTATTGATAATAATAATCATTTAAGTTGTATAAATTCATCACAGGTTCTGAAAAATTGATAAATCAACTGGAAAGACTAAGTGACGACTGACTCGAGCAGTCCCGCCTTGCTGAATTGGGTCTGGAAGTTTACAAACAATGTCTTCTCTTGCTAATTGAAATAGTTCATCCTTTGCACAAATAAAATGACATCTTTTCCCTTTTCATGCACTTTATTACTAATTCACCATCTTCTGGCAATATTTGACCAATATAGTGAATAACTTTCTTTTTTGTTTCAAATCTAACTATAACATATTCATTAATTTTTAACACAGAACAGTCATAGTCCAGAACAGGGCTTTCTTTTACTGTTAACTGAGGTTTGACATTGCTATTCCCATTACTTTAACCGGTGTTGTACCTCGCTCTGTCTTTCGCTGACGATGTCTCACCATTGTGAAAACAAACCAAACCTACAAAGAAAACGAATTGCGTGTTTGCAATAACAATAATAGAAAATATCAAATTATAGGACTACACTAAACCTCTAATGCCAGGAAAATGTGTACATTTAGTATCTAAGGACAAGGGGGAGTTTGATCTACAGATCAACTTACCCCATATCAGTAAGGATCAAAGTGCCCCCATAACATGGAACATACTATAAATGGCAGTATCTCATCAATAAATGTTGCTTGAGAATTCAAATATGCAATAAAATAAGCCTCATACATATGTTTATACAATGCAAAATTAATTTTCCACAAAAAATGTTTATCTAATTTGTAATTACAGAAACTCAATTGTTGTGAAAATTTAAAATTTACTTTTCTCCGGTCAAAACAAACTTTCTTATTTTTCAACTTTCAACGGCGGATTGTTGAAAAGAAAATAGGACTAAAATTAGAAGGAAAACAATTAAAGACCATAAACAATTATGCTTTGCATTTTTATTTAGAAATTATTACGTTATTGCAAAAAGATCAATGTGCCCCAGAGATCAAATAGCCCCAATCTCCCCTACTGCATGGACCGGTTTTTTGCAACTTGACCCGGCTTGTTTCATAAACCAAAATTTCAGGCCCAGTCCTTTTTAGTCTTGAAATGCCTATACTTGCCAAAAACTCGATGCGGGTTGTTTTTAGGCCCAGTCGGTTTGAAAACCCTAAAGTTCAAGGCATCCAGACATTGGAAGTTATGTATTCCAATGTTATGTACGCAAATCATTCACTCTTACCTCGGTGCATACGTAATATATGGATGGCCCCTTATTTTATGTTTCAAGCCGTCTAAAAACTTTTATTAATTGAAAAATAAAACAGGAACACTGCTATCTCTTAAAATTTCTTACATTCAAAATAGAATCTAAAACATATAAAAAAATTAAGGAAACAATGCAGACAACATTTTAGAACAAAAATTTCTGTTTGATTTCAAAATGTTTATAATCACTTGACAATACATTGACTAGCTCATCTATTTGTTCGACAGAAACTCCGTGCAACACAAGCCGTTGTTTGTAATTTGGTGCATCTACATATTGTTTGACTGTGTCATATTTTAAAGAAAATCTGAAATAAATCATCAAAATTAAACAACCCCCAAAAATTAGCATTTATAACTTTATGGTATTTTTTAACAAAAACTTACAGCTTCAGTAGAACCATGCAGGCAACTTCCCATTCTGAGTGGTTTAGTAAAATGTTTACTCTGCTGAAACTTTATAAAAATAAAAAGTAACATATTATAAAAGAATATTCATTTCTGTAATTGATTCATTTAATGGTGTCATGAAATTCTACTTCAACATAATGCCACTAAAATCTTGGTTGGTTTCATTATAATTAAATATAATATTTTTATCAGCACATCTCTGCTTTCATTTTACATGCTGCTTCCCATAAAAACAATTTTATACCATGTAGCAGCAATTAGCTTTTCAGCCCCTATGAGCATTCTACCAGATTCACCCCTATTATGCTGTTCACTAACCTAAGCAATGGAATGAATTCTCTGAGGCACTTTGAAACAACGCCTATATCAAAATTCAGTTGAGGAGCCAAGCTGGACATTCTGTAACAAGATATTTTTGTGTTTATTAATAAACATACTATATTTAACTTTTAATATAGAAGAAAAGGGGAGTATGAGAAACCAATAAAAACTCCAGTCAACGCCGGGTAACCGCTAGTAAGTCTAATAAATAGAAAAACACTGATCAGTATTATAAAAACTTAATATGTAAAGTATGTGAGGATTAAATATATAAGAAACTTTCGAATCAATGTGAAAAAAAAAACAAATTTGTTATTATAAATTTAAAAATTAAATATCACTTTCTTTAAATAAACTAAAAATTATTGATTCAATTCTCTACAGAAAATTTGTAATTTTTTTAAAAACTTCAATTTTAATTGATTTTATTCTATAATTCACTCAAATTTTGTCGAATCGATCTGAAAATTTAATAGAATGTAAAGTCCACAGCGAAACATAAACCTACAAAATTTCAACTCGATTAAATAACGGGAAGTTGGTTTTTTTGGAAGTAAAGGGTCCCAATGTATGGTTCAAGCAAGCAAACAAACATGTTGAAGTTAATATAAAGGATTTAAAAAGATAAGAGAAACTAATTAACAATATTTCACAAAACCAACACAGAAACTTCAAAATGGAGAAAATCAAATATACATACTAAATAATTTAGAATTATTCAAAAAGAAAAGTAGTTTTTTAATGTGATTGTAATATTTTCATGAAAAAACTTCTAAATACACAAATTATTGAATGAAAGATTACTTAGGTCAAGCTAAGTAAAAGCTATAAAATGTCAATAAATCAAACCTATGGATTAAAAATATAGAACTATTTTTTAAAGTAAATTTAAAAATTAAAACATACACTTGATGAAGTCGCTCTTTTACTAAATTTCTCCTGTGTTCCATGATGTCAGTTCTGTCATCAAGAGGTAAGACCAGTTCTCTTTCCTGTTAAGAAAACATATTTATATTAGTTTCATTCAATGATCAACTTAATTTGTGTAATAAAATGTGACTAAAAGAAGGTTTGCAAGTTGAACATCTAGGTCTACCTTCACTTTGAATGATAAATCACGATTTAAAGTTCAAAAATGATTTTTTAAATAGGTTATGAGGGGGTGAGGTGATGACAGTAAATTTCATGCTATCTAATTGAAACAGTAAAACTAACATCATCTGCAATATCTTCATTTTGAATTGATGATTTCACAAACTTTTTGTAAAAGTTGTAGGACATTTCATTGACCCACTCCTTCATGAATTTACTTACTTTCTCAAGTAAGCATAATTTCTCCGATTCTATTTTACTTTTAATGGATTCTTCTGGCTGAGATATCAAAACATTATCTTGTCTCAAGTTGATCGGTTCAGCAGATGTATTTGACGGCTGTATTACCGGGGAATCGTCAACTTTCAAACGAGCTAATGATAGACACATTCCTGACTCTTCCTTAGAATCCGTCATATCAAACGCTTTATTATATGAATTTATTGGATAACTTTTATTGACAAACTTTGGATCTCCTGAATGAAAGTAATTAAAAATGAAATAAAAGCATAAATGGCAGCCACCTCAAAATCACATTTTCACTTACCAAAACATTATTATCAAATTAAGTTGAGAAACAGTTTCAAAAGAAAAAACAAACTGAAACCACTATAGTGCACTTACTTGAATGTTCTTTAAATATTTCTTCAGAACGAGATGAGATAGCTGTTTTGGAGATGTGACTGAATAAAACAAATTAATAACATGAATCTCTTTATCTCTAATCACAGAGATTGTCACAATATTATTAGCATAAAATAATTAATACCTGCATAGTAAACCAATAATAAATATTTATAACAAATCTCTTATATCTGTCTAATAAATCCTTAATATATGTATAATAAATCATTAACATATGCATAATAAATCATTATAATTTCTATAGTATATAATCAAAATTGGAAAGTGGTTTGCTACATTTTTTTACAACTGTCTTAAAACACAACACAAGATTTGAATGCGAATGCACAACAATTATAGCTGAAACAATTTTATAATAAGAGGAAAAGGCATTTAATAGTAAGCAAAAAATTTAACTGAACTGACAAAAAAGAGCAAACAAATACTTTCCTCACTACACCTTAAGCCAAGATGACTTAATTAGTCGCAAAATACAACAATTAATTGATTGGAATAGAAAAATGAGAACAATATAATTTTAACTGTTTGTCATACTTTAAAAAATCATTTTAATAATCAACCTAACAGCAAGACTGATATGTGACTTTTTATAGCTGTTTGGAATTGAGGCTATAAGAACATAAGTATTGAAAAATGATAATTATTCAAAACACGTTAATTGCTAGTATCATTTCCAAAACATAAATTTAAAACAACTTTCTTGGGCCACTCTAAGCATTGTAGGTATTCTATAAAAGTGAATATTGAAACATGCGAACTCACCTCTGACGATTTTGATTATCCACTTCATGTAAGAAAGCAATCTTGATGAGAGTTTTATTCTTCCATGCTTCTTCTTCTCTGAGTTGTTCATAAAGAAAACTTGAACTGAAGCAGCACTTGTTACTACAGAACCTCTGGAGATGTTATAAAACTCACAAATATCACTTAATCATTCATTAAACAAGCTATTAATAAATTTAAAATTACTAAAAGTTTGTCATTCATTGACACAAATTATATTATTTATCTACATGAGACATTATGAATAACATCACATATTTTTTGAATGAAAAAACTCAGCTGCAACCAAAATTAAATTACCAGCCTAATTTCATTAAAAATAAAAGATATAATTTTGATCAACCATATAACATTCAATTTTTTTCAACAAAATTTATAAAAAAAAAAAAGTAACACTTCTTACGCCTCTCATGGACATATCAAAAACATGGTTGCTTTCACGAGATATTTTGAAAAGACAGTTTCCTGATTTTTGTATCGGTTTTCTACACAAAGGGTAGCCACAAACCCCAACAATCGATCTCTCATCTGTGACGTCATCATATTGCTTCCTTGTTAAAATCTGACACTGGTTGTCAAATAAATAAAAATAAACAATTCAACAAATAAACTAAATTTTATTCTAACTATGAAAGGACAACAACTTCAAAATACAACATATGAGGCATATAACATTCAGTATGACAGAGTTACAAATTTATAATCTGTATTAAAACATCTAAAAATGTATACATCAAACTCAACATTTTTATGAAAATATTTGACTTAAAAACAAGCTTAAAAAAATTATTCGAAAAGAAAATGGTCTGCCTTTTTAAATATGTCAAACCATTTGTCTCAGTTTTGACTCAGAAATTACTGCTTCCAGTGCCATGTGTTCCACGAATGTATGCGAAGCTCGTCTTGTTTCCTCTTTAATTCTCTCAAGTTCTTTCTTTTTTTCAGCACTGCAACTGTACAAGTTCAAAAATCATCATACATAATTTCCTATGTATGTATGTATGTTAGCAATTGTTAAAATTTACAGAAATTTGTGTTTTTTTACGAACTTTTATATAGGTTACAATCTCTGTTTGTGTGTGTGTGGCTTTCTCTGTACACAAATCTTGCAAGTAAAATTCAACCAGCTTTTTGACTAGCTAGGAAGCTGAAACTTTCAGCATAGCTTTATATTGGATGACAATACATGATTCAATTAAAAAAAGAAAAAACAGCTATATATATATATATATATACATATGCATTAGCAAATTTTTTTCCCTTTATTGGAATATTTTTCGTATTTCTAAATCGAGTCTATTGAGATGAAAGTTTGTGTTGAAAAACTCGTTTTTTCCTTTACTTGTTTTTGCCCAATACTGGTAAAATATTTGTTCTCTTATATAAAAACCAGGTCTATACAATATCAGCCAAAAATAATTCGGCTACATTGAATTCGGCCAAATTTTATAGAGAAAATGTCTAATTCGCCAACGATTTTTTTTTGGTTGGTCTAATTCAGCCAATAGAGATTTATAAAAAGTGGAATTCGTCCAAATTGAAATATAATTCGGTCAAATTTTAAAAAAACGCCAAAAATTAATTTTTATTAAAAATAAAAACAATTTTTAAATGAGAAATCTAAACAAAAATATATATATATGAGAACATTTTCTTAGCAAACATTTAGTGTCAATAATTCCTTCATCATAATCGTCCCATATTTGGAATAATTCTGTCTGGATATGAGCTGTTGTTTTTTTTGAAATTCTGTTTATTTTGTTCTCACTTAAGAATTTTAGTGATAGATTTATAATTTTTGATTCTTTGTGAAGCAACATTATTAATTTATACATTGGCAAATTGGCGCTTTCAGCCTTTTTATTTAGGCGTGCGTGTCAACTTTCACAATCGTTATTTGTTCTGACGCAATGTCTATAGCAAGACCATGACTGCGGAGGCCAAATTGGATTTCTCAACCATGTTTCGTCAATGTAATTTAGTATTGGTTCCAGCAATTCATTTGATTTGGCTTTCAAATTAGTAAAAGCTTCTTCAATTTTGTCAGCCGGTAAAAATGGAAGGCTAATAATTCTTCGCAAATTTTTATACATATTGTCTTTTTGCATATATTGTTGGCCTAAACCCACACTCCGAATTTTTCTATAAACAGCTTGTCTCCGGTGAAATGAGCAACCTTTAATTTCAATATCATTTTCAAAAACAATGGAAATGGCCCTCCATAGTGCTTTTCAAAATCTAAAGAAATGGTATGAACTGTCAAACAATTGTTTGAAAGGTTCTTTATTGCTGAAAAAATTGCTATGTAGTCTTGTTTTTTTTCTCGACATTAGAACAAACAGAAATGATCAGACAAAAACATTTAAGTCATTCCGATTGGCTGCTGCGGTATTTAATACTAGCGAGCGGCGAGATAGATGCGGCCTACCAACTTTAAGAGTCTCCCATAGGCTCCTGCGGTATTTAGTGATAACAAACGAGGTGGATGATTACAATGATATATGATTTTTGATTTGTCATACCTCGACCACTTAAGATTTTTGCCAATTCAATTCTGAACTTGCTTAACCTTAGCACATTACCGATGTGTACAATTGTTACAAACATCGCAACTAACGGCATGTATTACGCACAAATAAATTTTTTAAAATTTAAGAAAAAATTTTTTTTGGCCGAATTAAATTATCATTTGGCCGAATTATTTTTGGCCGATATAGTATGCCCCATAAAAACCGACACTTTTTCTGCCTTTCCGCCTTTGTTAAGCAATAAAAGTACACATGAATAACTTGTGTCCGGTAAAACCGTACAAGACGTTGACAGAGCAAAATTAATAGGAACGCACCTGTTATTGACAGGTCACGTGCTGAAAATGAGCAAATGGGCTATACGATGAATATTCAATTTATATAATTGTTGAAAACAAAGGAGCATAATTTACAGGAAAGAAATGCAGCCAATTTTGTGCTAAGAATTCTTTTCCTTCAACATTTATTAACATTAAACAGGATGATATGTCTGGATAAGCTCTAATTAATGACTTCTGGAAGCAAACTTCTCTTTTCAAAACTTTTTGATACCAAAAATACTCATCTAGGTACGAAGTAATGTGCACATCAGAGGTCCATTTATTTTTTTGATCCTGTTTTTTGCATTCTGTCACAGATTCTCACCTCATTGAGTGTATACTCCATGCCCATTATTGCCACAAAGTAACAGAGTGATTCACTGTGATGTCAGGCAACCCTGTGGTTGCTCTTAACCTGCGATAAGCCCTCCATGTCAAACAGCCAAAAACTCCTGTCACTAATATCTTTCCTAGGAGACAGTCTCATTAGATTAGGACAAAGACGGCAGTTCTTATTAGTAGCTATGAGACTGTTTGTCATGACCCAACCAAGCGTGTCTTCAGTTTTCAAACTATTTGAATACGTCTAAAAAAATGAGATCCCCAAGATGTCGTGATAAACGACACAAGCAGCCATGACAAGAACAAGATGAAATAAAAACAAACTATACAAAAGAAATATTATAGATCGAAAACCAAGGACATTAATTAACAACATTTTAAGAGATTATAGACTTAATCATTTATTATGTGAAAGTCCATGAAAATAGCCCAGAAAAATTTGCCATAGCAAAGTCCCGCGACAAAAGATTTTTGATTTTTCCTTCCGAAACTACACGCTGTGAAAAATCTAATCATCTATTTTGAAACAAAATGATTTAAAAGTGATTACAAAAAAAAAGTGATTACACGGAAAAATAATTAAAAACACCGAAAATAATTTCTGCACCTATTCTCCATGATTACCAGCTTCTGCTTGTTAATGATATTACGTAACACGAGTCGACCCTTGGGCTAGAATTATTATATAATAGGTCCGATGCAGTATTTAGTTACACCGCTCCTAACTAACTTGTTTTGCAACAGTAAACCACTCCGCTACGTTGGCGGCACTTAGCGGTGTCCACACTTATGGAGTGGAAAATCTGTGGCGACAAACCTAAGACAAATTCAAAAAATGAGAGAAACTGTAGAGGAATACATTGGTGCTTATTTGGATGAGTTTCTGTCATTCTGTGCAATGGACAGTTGGTGGACCAAAAAGCAGGTGTTTTCAAGATAAAAATTTGTTTACATTTGGAACCGCGACTTATTCGCTTTTACAGGGCTTTTACCAACCTGTTTATTATACGCAAAGTTTCCATCTTCAGAATATATTAACTTTACAGACAAGGCAATATAACAAACAAACGATAATGCAAACGGGTTGACTAAAAACAAACACAGACATTAAATTCCGGGCATCCTAATGCTGACTAACATAGATATCTATGCCAACAAACCAAAGTGAGATCAGAGTCTTGATAGTTTGCCGCTGTTCGTATAAAGTTTATTATAAAATAAATGGTCAAACCTCAATTTTTTATAATTGTACATACCTACTATCACATCCATTTCTTTTTTGTTAGATACAACAAGTTCTCCCATTTCATATAGAAATTTTTGATTTCTATTACCCATGTGCATCACTGAGCTTTTTTCTATAGGTAGGGGAGAGGTGCCCTGATTGGAACTGCTCCTTGATTGGAACGGGTTTCTTTTTGGCGCAAGGATACGGTTGTTTATTGAGCTATGCAGTGTATTTTTTACCCGTACACCGTGTCGTCAAAGTGATGTGCAAGGTGAAGTTTATTTACAAGACGAACGTACTGCACTAAAAAGTACGTATCTGTTATATGTAGATGTAATTTTGAGCAATAGCATTTTGGAATGTCAATCTTGTCATATGCACGATAGGAATTTTTGACAGTGGGCAATCAAATTACCAATGTCCTGGCTTGTGAGCGATAACATAAGGTCAAGTCCATAAGCTCGCTTGAAAGCGGTGTAGTGATTTATTTAAAAGTAGTACCAGTTGCCTATAATGGAACAGGCAAGGTTGCCCTGATTGGAACACTGTTCCAATCAAGGAAACATAGATGTTTTGTACAGGTGTATTTTTAATTGATGATTTGTTTAGCAACGTAGCCCTGCGTGTGTTTTTTACTTAGTGCATATATTGTGTTAACATTTTTCAGACGAATAAACGCAAGTTTGGCAAATGGAGTGACAAAGATTTAGAGAGAACAGTTTCTGCTATCGAGAGAGGAGACATGAGTCTGTCAGAACATACGTGTGCCGAAAGGAACATTATCGCGGCATATGACCGGAAAAAACAAAAATGGTGTTGGTGCTGTTAAGTTTCATGGTCACGCATTTACGCTGCCCGATGATATTGAACGTGAATTAATGGAACACTGCCTTGTTTGGCTGGTTGCTTGCTTTGACGTCTAAAAAACCTACTTTCCGTCATCCAATTGAGATAAATGATAGTTGTTCAATTTTCGTCAAATATTAAATTTTCACAGTGATTGAACAAAATGTAAATAATATATAGAAAGAAAATAAATAAAAATTTCAAAAAATTTCAAAGCAAGCAACCAGCCAAACAAACAAACAAGCTAACAAACACTGTACAGTTTATATATATATATATATATATATATACATATATATATATATATATATATATATATATATATATATATATATATATATATATATATATATATATATATATATATATATATATATATATATATATATATATATATATATATATATATATATATATATATATATATATATATATATATATATATATATATATATATGATCTAATAAAAATTATATAAAAGAATTAAGAAATATCCTTTTATTGAATTTAGTATATACTCTGATGTGTGTGACACAGAGGGTAAACTGATTGCACATAGTATACGTGTTCTATCAACCAATTATTTCTCTTTTAGTGATTTTTTTAATTTTAATTTAGGAAAAATAAATAATTTTGAAACGTGAATAAACAAATTTTGGAAATGTCCATCACTTTGGACATCTTCTCTGGCAGAGTTCTTCACCTCCACCACTAAGATAACAATTATGCCAGCACCAACTGATTTCTCTCTTTTTCATGTCTGAAAACTTTTCAATAACTCCAAAAAACGCGTCATCTGAAATTTAAAATATTATTTTTCTGGTCAAGTTTAAATTGTATTTATTAAACATTCTAGCTATATATAAAGTAGAAAAATTATATAATACTGTTATAATATTGCAAAATCGTATCCAGGGTTCTCTGGAATGGTTTTGTAGTTTATTAAAAAATAATGAATAAATCTTTGATAAGTCTTTTCTATCTTCTATATATGTTCTCAGTCTTTAGAACTTTAGACTGTCTTCTGAGGTCCACAAACATAGATTTAAAACAAGACGCATAGATGTAACACTACCCCCTTCTTAACCCATTAACGGTTACGGTTGCGAAAACGCAACGCCATTTTTAGTATTTTCGTATAGTAGTGACCACTAATGGGTTAATCCTGTTCGCTTCGAACAGTTTCATTGCCTCCATAATAATGGCAAGGCGATAAATCATGAATTAATTTCATTTTAGTACGTGGCTCTTTTGAGTCCGGTAAATGACATCATTGCTGTTTTTAATAATTCGATATAGTCCTTCCCAGTCTTGTTGAAGTTTAGGTGATTTCCCAATTCTGCGTTCTGAATTGTAAAACCACACCAACTCATTTTCTTTAAATTCTTTCATATTTGAGTGTCGATCATACGTAGTTTTCATTCTGTCGCTGGCTGCCTTAATACTCTTTCGGACTACCAAATGAATTTTATTTAATCGAGCCAGCAATTGGGCAGCATTCTCGCCTCTGAAAAATGCAGCACGGCCACGAACACAAAATACCTTTATCCTCACTCGTGGCCTTGACCGCAATTCGCAAACAATATGTTCAATTCTTTTGACTGTTTGACGCATTCTCTTTCAGATTCACTGGAGCCTGTTTGTGGGCTTGAATACCACGTCAGATCGCTACATCCCAATCTCCTCACACACGATTGTCTATCACAGCGGCTCACACCAGGCTACCGACGGCTCCATGCAACAGAAGCCGCAACTGCACGACACATTCAGTTTCCGACCTTCCACCGCTCCTCAAGCCCTCTAACACAGGATTGTCGTCAATGCAAAACTGTGCGACCCTCCCAAGCTCCAGCTCCGCTCCCGTGAGCCACCGCCAAAACACAAAATCTTTAGCCAAACTGCTTTTAGCCTCAGTCCCACTAACATTCTTAGAAGCACCTTCAAACTGTTCCGCAACATCCGAGGCAGCAATCTCTTTAGTTGATTTATCCGTTGCAGCATTACTCACACGGGCGTTCCGATCAGCAGACAGCACCTGGAGTTCCGCTCCATCTTTTCCAAAATTACTTTTCTCCAAGATCTACCCTACCTTAATGTTCCGGAACTCATGACCACCCAATGAATCCGGCCCACCATGCATAAATTGTGAAACACACTATCCAGACGCTGCATAACAGTTGTCATAACCACACATCTCACTCAAACCACTGTGACCAAATACGAAACTGTCTAAAACCTTTTCTGCATCAGGAACATCTTTGGAAACCTCGATCAAGCAATCCTCCGAAACCTCTCCTACAATCTCTCCAAAATCAATCAGAGGACAGCAACACTCATGTCACATGTTCTGAGACACAGCTGGTGGACTCCAGTTCAAACTGGGTTTTGCCGCTGTAACCCACATCATTTTCCTCATCAGCAACACGCTGGTCCAGAACCGTGCAACCACTGCCTCAGCCGTTTCTGCGACCAAACTCTCAACAGTCGTACCATTCAGACCACACTCAGGCAAACCAATGCATGAAACACTCTCATTTTCATACTCTGTTTTTAGGATCGACCTGACCGCCAAGAATCAATTTCTTTATTCCTTGTTGTGCAGCTTGTTATTTTTCCTGTGCAGCTCTGTTTTCTTCTATCATTTTTTTCAGAGCTTTTGTCCATTTCTCATCTGTATCAAACTCGTATTCTTCTGGGTCAAACCCATTCTCCTCCAATGACCTCCGGAGGCGGTCCACGAGCTCAGACTTCTCCTTTATCATTGAGTTCTCGTTTTTTAAGTTCTCGCCTCAACTCAAGTATAAAGAGCTCATCCAATGCTTTTAAAACCATTCTTTTAATCCACTTCCGACATCAATTGTTTTAATATCGCTCAATCGTATACCGGGTTCTCTGGAATGGTTTTGTAGTTTATTGGAAAATAATGAATAAAGCTTTGATAAGTTTTTTCCATCTTCTATATGTCCTCAGTCTTTTCCATCTTCTATATGTCCTCAGTCTTTAGACTGTCTTCTGAGGTTCACAAACAGATTTAAAACTTGACGCGTAGATGTAAAAATACTAACAGAACAAAAACAAGTAGTTAGCTGTAAAAAACAGTTTTTTTCATAAATCAGGCTTTTCATTTATTGCATTTTTTTTAAACGACAATTTTTGGAATTTATATATATGTAAACATCTATATAATTGTGTTTGATTTGTTTTAAAACATAAATAATTATTATTTTTACTTACAAATGAATTTTTCAGAAAGTTTTTAAATTTTAATAGAATGGAAGAGGGAAGAGCAAAGATATACCAATTTTAAATCTTATCTCGATTGGATGACGGAAAGTTAATTTTCACTTTTCAAGCAAGACCGGCGGTGAAGTTAATATAAAGGACTTAAAATAATAAAAGATAACTATCAATTGAACCTGTTAATTAATAATGAAAAAACTAGACCTTTTTGCATGTGCTTGCACATAATTCCATTGAAAAACAGTTTGAAAATGATGATAACAAACACAATTCGAAGCATTTTTATTAAATTTTTACAAAACACTTTTATAATCGTTTACGTTATAACTTTCAAAACAATGTCTGGCAATAAAATCATTCTGTTTAAAATCTACTTTTTTATAACTTTTTACTCGATTTTGTGAGTGCTCACTATAAATACCTGACTAATAATAATAACAACTTGACATCAATGAGTAAAAATCGATTACAAAACAGGGAGGGATGCTAACATACAAACAGTGTGAGTTGAATAAAAGCGTGCCAAAATTATACAGGATTGATTTTCTGACGAGCTAATGAATTGCAAATTATTGATAACTTCAAACAGTTTTTTAAGCTATCACTTGATTCATTTGAACTCATCTCATTTAGAGAACATCTAAGTCCCAGACAGAGTTATTCTGTTATATCACATTAGTTATAATTATTATGTTTAGAAATATTATTCATCTGTTATAGTTTGTGTTTGTACACATGAACTTTTTTTATAATGGATCTGATTATGACTGTATTATGGTTTATCATGCTTTGTTCAAAACTTGACTCCATAAATGGTCAATCAGCTCAACTAAAACTATACTATTCTGCAAGAAACTGTAGCAAAAATTCAGTTTTTGAATGATAAATAAACAAACAAAATTAAAAACTCCTACTCAAAACTGAAAAAAATCGCCATCTTTGAACGCCATTAATTCGACAAATTCTTCCTCCATCAGATGGTCCAATTCAGGAGTCGTCTTCTCATGTTTCGCCTGATGGGGTGGCTGTAGCGTGGGTAAAAAAATAGTGCCGAATTCGGGGTACCGATTTTCGAGCGCTCATAACTCCGGAACCGGAAATCACGTGACCCTGGGAATCAAACTCAAGTTAGGGCTCATAAGCCCCTATGTTCCTTTTGAGTTTAGTTTTTCAAGGTCACGTGGTTCCGAGATATTCAACGTCGACTCCGCAAGCGTTTATAGCCAAAAGCGGAAGTGGGCGTAGTCGCACAGACTTCCGGTCGACATCGGAAGTAGGCCTCATTGACCCCAGTGTACTTGTGAAATCTCAGGTCGCTGACTATTACTTTTTCTGAGAAATCGCGATTTCCGTGTTCGGATTCCTATCCCTCCCGCTCACATATCGTATTCAACTATAGCGGACTTGTCCGCATCGCACCTGAAGTCTTTTACAGAAAATAATAAACGCAAAAAATGGTAAAACAAAACGTCGAAGAAACAAAACATTGAAAAAATAGAACAGTGAGAAAACAGAACATTGTTCAGTTTTTCGCAAAATACAAATCGGCTTTATATAATTTTCACCTTCTTTGGATGTGTCCTGAAAAAACTAAAAAATGCATGCATATTATTTACCACTGCAAACTAATATATTCATCAATGCCTTCAAGGATCGCATTTCTTAGGAGTAGCGAGTCCTCCAGCCTCTGTCAGTATAGAGGAGCCTGATGTAGCTCCTCATCATCAAAAATATAACTTTCAGACTTACCAACTTATTTATTGCTAGGTTCTATTAACGTTGTATATTTTGATTGTGATAATAAAGAAATTAAAATTTAATTCATTCATTAAGAGTTATACTTCTTTCTCTGCAGTGGCGGATCTAGGAATTTCGTAAAGGGGCCCGAAATTTTTTTCAGTTTTTTTTATTTTGATTGCTGTCGTTATAAAGCCCGTTGTAAAATATTTAAATTTTCTTATTTTTTAAAACCAAACAAATGAAATCAAAATTAAACTTTTAATCTACTCGCATTTCCCCCTCTTTTTTCTCTTTGATTTTCTTTCTGTATTTTTTCTCTCTGGAGCAATATCAACACAAAACACCTCTTTTTTCATCATGGAGTTAGTTCATCAGACACTTAAAGCTAAACTTAAGAAAACCATGAAAAACGTTTATAATTAGGCGGCTACTAATTGTTAGCAATTTTTTGATGATAATAAGTCTATAAAATAGAAAAACCTTGACCACATTCTTCTAAATACTTTATATGTGAAATATGTCCAAATTGAAAATATAAGAAACTTTCGAATAAATATGTATAAAACTATGTTTTTATTATAATTTTTAACTTTAAAAAATCAGATATCGCTTTCCTCAAATAAACTAAAAACTGGTGGTTTATTTCTTTACAGAAAATTTCAAACCTCTGAATCTTCGTTTTACACTTCTTAGGCCAATTTAGGGTCCCCATTTTTATTTCTTGAGGGCCAAAAACTACGTCAGGGAGCCCACTGAAAATTCAGAGGGCGAATACCCTTGCTGATTCCTCCAAATTAACGTCCCTGAACTTACAGCTTTTATTCATATTATAAATGATTACTGTTTTAAGAACTTGTTGTTGAGCCGTCTAAACTTATTTAGAAAAAGGAATGTATCATTTTCAACTTTTTTCTGGACCTGCCGGTGAAGGTCTAAATGTTTTTTGAGATATTATTTGAATTATATTTTGTATTGAATTGGTTTTAAAAAGGCCCGAAATTTTTAAATATTTGCCAATTATCAGAACTATTGATGGTCGAGAGATGAATTCAATAAAGATAAAGCCTCAGGATACAGAGATAAAAACTTTAAGCTAAATAATGTAATTTATTTTTTTTGAAAACTCTAAGGGGGCCTATGCACCCCGGGTCTCTCTTAGATCCGTCACTGCTTCTCTGTAATCTTTATTCAGCAGTTGAACGGTCTTTTTCCCAACAGACAGTGACGTCTTTGGTTGCTCAGATCCAGTGGCGTAGCTAGAGTAAACGTCACCCTGGGCGGTCCGCTGAAATGTCATCCCAATGAGCCCCTCCCCCTCAACCTATTGTGAATGGTTATACATGCTCTACTTCTACTAGTCTACTTAGTACTTTACTCTACTGACCGGAACGTTACTGATTACATGTTCGATCCAAGACATTATCCAAATCTGCAAAACAAAGGGTTCGAATCCAAAAATATTTTTAATGCAACTGTTTACTTTCAGAAATTCTAAGTATAAAATACGGCAATGGCAATCTTCTAAGTTTATTTCGGCTGCTTGTAGGTGTCGCCTTAAACGGGAAATTTCTAAACAAATGTCGTTAGACAGCTCATCGTACACGGCTGTGAGCTTGGCAACAGACAACTGTATTTCTTCTTGTTTGCACAAATAATATGGTCTGGCTGAACGGCACAAAAAGTCAGCAAAATGTCATTTACTGCCTTTCCTCGGGTATCCAACTCGATATAAAAACGGTCCAGACACTTTAACATTGCTTTCTTGGTCTCATGCTGCCATGACAACCCAGCATCTTTTGCCTCTTCTCCTGTCATTCTTCTCTTTCTTACGATTTTTTTTCTTCCGTAGAGATATCAAGTTCTTCACATTTCGCAAGTGTCTGCTGGAAGGCGTTGTCAACAACCTTTGCACGCTGCTCTTCCAAAAAGATCTTCAAAGCTCTTAGTTTTGTTGCAACCATGTCCAGAGTAACACCTGGTTTTTGCATGTACTTCTGTGCTGTGTCTACTTCTTGTAGAACAACACCCCAAAAATATAAAAAGGAAATGAAATGAAAAGTCGTATTTGCTGTTCAGATTTTCATCAACGATGAAAGAAGGAAATAAAGTTGACAAATGACGGTTGTGATAGAAATGAAATTGAAAAAGTCGCTCTAGGCTAAAATGGTAGATCTCATTTTAATTAAAGACAAAAAGCTGGTGGTGATTTTTAACTCTTCATGGGCGTGGGGGCGGGTCGCCCCCCGGCTTGCTGCTAAATCCGCACCGTGTAATAACATAATATGATGAATGAATTCTATTTTCTGATTATTTTCGCACCTTAGCTAAATGAAAATTTTGTTTGGAGCTCGGATTGTGTCACCCCTTCCTATGCTGTCACCCGAGGCGATACCGGAATTAGAGCTTGCAAATAAATGTGTTATAATGTTTATGTATGATTAGCAGATGAATAATTATAAATCAGACAAGTCAATGAAAATGCATACTCTTAATATGGTTGTTTGTCCTGTGTATAAAATTTCCGTCGAAGACATTCTAAACAGATGTATACCGCATCTAAACCAATTATCCAATTTTGAAAAATGAATACTATCTATATAGAAGTCTAACTTTTTGAGTGCCACGTAAAGCAAAAAAATAATGTGTATAATAGACAATGGCATTTAAATAAGCTTTACACTGTGGAGGAATTTGATTTGAAGAAAACGTATAACCTTAGTCTGGATTGTCTGGAATAAGCGAAGTTTTAAAAATAAATAAAATATTTATTAAAATAATTATTACAAAAACTTTTTAAACGTTGTAAGGTTATCATCGTAGGTTTTGTCATAGCGGGTTTTGTTTTTGTTATAGCGGTCCTTTGTTATTGCCAGTGGTGGATTAACCATGGCGCAGGTGGCGCACCTACGCCAGGGCCTCAGAGCTTTTGAGGCCTCAAAATTTTACATTAAAAAATGATTATGCAAGCGTAATATTCTAAAAATAAATATTCTAAATAAATAAATATTCTATTGTGGAAGGAGACTGCTAAGTTCTTAGTTCAAGTGTGTCACAACTATGTCTATTGGTGATCCTTGCATAGGTCAGGCATACGACAACTCATCCATCCGGATATTCTATGAGAACCTTTTATCCCTTGCATGGCTCATTCTCTAAATCTTTCTGGAAATGCTGCAGCTAAGTTATGTCTTTAGGCCGTTACCTTCTTCGGAGTTGTGCAGAAACTGTACGTGTTTCTATCTTCCTCTACTTCACGATGGCGTGTAGTAACGGACAAGTTAAAAACTACTGAAAGATCATGTACAGTTCCAAAGCGATTGAGTGAAACTCGTTGGTCTGCACGCACTGATGCGCTAAACAGGTTGATCTCGAACTACAATGTGTACATTGAAGTTTTGCAACAGATTGCTAGAGATCTTTTGTAGAATAAGGCTACTAAAGCTGAAGCTCAATCTAAAGTTTTGGCGAAGCTGGAAACAGACTTTCTGACAGCATTTTGTAGCTGTGTTCTGAAGAAATAAACATGACCAGTAAGCTTCTCCAGTCTCAAAAAGCCCATCTGGCATCTTCCGTGAGTCTTCTCCAGTCTCTAAGTGAGTTTGTTGGAATGGCATTCTTTGAATGCTAAGTGAAAAAACAAGTTTGATAAGTTTGTTGAATTAGAAAAGTAACTATCTGGAACTTTACAGTTCACTGAAAAACGAAAAAAGTATTTCCGACGAACAGCAGATGAAGGGGTCACTTTGTCTTGCTCTGAAGAACTCAGAATATCCACTTTCTTGGTGATTATTGAGTCTCTTCTTCTTGACCTGGACAAGCGAATCAAAGCATACTCAAAAGTGGACAAGCTGTTCTTGTTCTCGCGGCACACTGATGTGGAAGCACGAGTTTCTCTCAATGGAGTGGTAAATTTCTACTCAAGAGATTTGGAGTGTCTGGGCCAAGTTGAAAATGAATGGTTCCAGTGGAGATCATTGCTCAAGAATCTCACATCCCGAGATGCTGATATTGATGCTGCAGAATAATCTCAGTAAGGCCTTCCCGAACACCTACATTCTTCTTCGTCATTACTTGACACTGACTGTGACGAACTGTGCCGGTGAGCGATCTTTCAGCCACCTCGGAAGTCAACACAGACTCAAGAGAGACTAAACAACCTATCTCTCTTAAACTTTGAAAGTGATGTACTTCAGGAGTTGGATTTTTCCAAAGTTATTGACGCATTCAGTTCAGCTAAATCTACGTAGAAAGAAATCATTGTAAATTATGATTCTGTAATATGTAGGTCTATGTTTTTGGTGTACTTACTTGAGAGTTTATAGTAAAAAATATCAACTGTGTAATTAATTAAAAATTTTATTTGGCTTTGAATTGAAACATTAAAGTCATAATTTGTAAATTTTATAATGGGGGTCATTTTTCTGAGAGCGCCAGGGCCTCAATATGTGTTAATCTGGCCTTGGTTATTGCTGGCAGTATCCGGGGTAGTCGTTGTTCATTTAAGTAAAGTTGTCCTGTAATCTTCTCAATCTTTCCTTTTCAAAGCTGATGATCAGGTGGGGGGAGTAGTCGTATATTAGTCGTGAGAAGAAATAAACGTCTGAATTATTATCCCCAGAAGTAATAAGCAAAGCAAAAATATTATATTGTCTTATTCTTGTCGGTCAGCTATGTGCTGTAACAGAAACTTGTATTTTAAAATCTTTAAAGTTTTTTATTTTTCTTATACAGTAGAACCTCTCTTATGCGACTTCTCCATTGCCACGTAAAATCGGTCGTATACGTGGGTGAGTCGCATAAAAGAAAAAGTCACATTTTTCAGAATTACATATACAGACAACCAAGAGTAATCAGTAGTTAACTTTTTTAAATCAATTAACAGTCATATAAAAAAAGTTATGATTTAAAATAGTTCCAGATTGTTTATTGTTTTAAATTATTTAATTTAACACTACACAACTCCAAAGACGCTTTAATAAGATGACTAGCTAGCGTAGGGGAGACCGAGGGGAGTTGAAACTATTTTGACATTTTGTTTCATACACCAAATACTATAGACAGAAATTGTATGATATTAGTACCAATCGATAGGTCATTCTCTACACTTGCAAATGGCTAACAAAAAAAATTGTAAGTGTTAAGTATTGTGGTGAAAAATCGACTTAACCGTAACAAGTCAACTTGTTTCAACTCCCCTCATACCGAGGCAAGATGAAACAGGGGCCGAGGAGAGTTGAAACAAAATAAAAATGATGATATAAATTAAAGGTATCTATTAAAATAAAACTGTTCAAATACGAAACAACTTTTTTTATTAATATTTTGTAATGATATATTAGTTAAGTAGGTAACTACAGGTCTAATACTTCTAAAGTAGTTAAAATAGCCATAACGAACTATTCGTAACATTAATTAAAAAAACAGTCAGATAAACAAAAGGTTTTACATTCTTATATATATACTAGCGGGAGCACCCGCGTTACCCGGGGTTTCTAGAGGTTTTCTAATGTTAGTCTCTCTCGCTCCCGTTTCCTTCTCCGCTTTCCCGTTCCCGTCGCGTTCCCGGTCGCTTTTCCGCTCCCGGTCGCTTTCCCGCTCTCGGTCGCTTTCCCGCTCTCGGTAGTTTTCCAGCTCCCGGTCTCTTTCCCGCTCCAGGTTGCTTTCCCGTTCTCGGTCGCTTTCCCTTTCCCGCTCTATCTTTCGCTCTCAGTTGGCTTCCCGTACCCGTTTTCGCTCATTTATGTATGTATATGTATGTGGTTATATATATGTATATAGTTCCCGCTCACTCACCCGCTCATTTTGTGACGGATTTTAATTTTTTTTCACTTTATTTGATTTCCTTTGACTCTCAAAGTTGTGTGAAAATTTCATTACGAACGGATGAATGGTGTAGCAATGCATAAAGGACATACATACATATAAACATACATACATACATACATACATACATACATACATACATACATACATACATACATACATACATACATACATACAAACATTCATTTATATATATATATATATATATATATATATATATATATATATATATATATATATATATATATATATATATATATATATATATATATATATATATATATATATATATATATATATATATATCTATCTATATAAAAGAACATGTCCTGACTGACTGACTGACTGACTGACTGACTGACTGACTGACTGACTGACTGACTGACTGACTGACTGACTGACTGACAGATGACTGACTGATAATCAACGCCGAGCTCAAACGCCTCATCCTAGGAACGTGAAATTTGGAACTTATATTACTTTTATAGGGTAAACATCCGCTAAGAAAGGATTTTTGAAAATTTTGCTCCTGAGGGGAAAAAACTGGAAAACAAACTTTTTTCTAAAACAATGTATATCTCGAAAACCAAAAATGAGGAGATTTTGAAATTTGGTATATAGATTCTTTTTGAAAAATAAAAAGATACGTGTTTCACCATTTTTTGAAAATTCGGTTTCCCGGACCTCAAATGTGGGTTGGAAAATCGGTTATTTGGTTTTTAAAGTAGCTTCTACTCAAAAACTGTTAATGCTACAGGAGTAAAAATTAGTATTTAGTTTCTACTCCAAAAATAATGAAATACGTGTTTTAGCATTTTTTGAAAATTTGGTTTCCAGGACTTCAAATGTGGGGTGGAAAATAGGGCTAATTGTCTTTTATAGTAACTGCTACTCAAAAACAGTAAATACCACAGATGTAAAAATTATTATTTAGTTTCTTTTCTAAAAATAAAAATATGCGTGTTTCACCATTTTTTACAAATTTGGTTTCTCGGACCTCAAATGTGGGTTGGAAAATTGGGTTATTTGGTTTTTAAAGTAGCTTCTACTCAAAAACTGTTAATGCTACAAAAGTAAAAATTAGTATTTAGTTTCTACTCTAAAAATAATGATAAACGGGTTTCACAATTTTTTGAAAATTTGGTTTCCAGGACCTCAAATGTGAAGTGGAAAAAGGGTTATTTGATTTTAAAAGAACTGCTACTCAAAAACTGTAAGTGCTACAGATGTGAAAATTAGTATT